>RQTK01000198.1:450063-497467 GCA_003991915.1 Elysia chlorotica
ATAATAATAATAATAATAATAATAATAATAATAATAATAATAATAGTAACAATACCAACAACAACACATAATAATAGCAATAGCAAAAACAACAATAATAAGCTGACTTACATAGCGCTTCCCTAATAGAAGCTCAAAATGCTTTACAATGAAAAAAAAAAAAAGAACCTCAATGGAGGCAAAAACTTATTCACATAGATAATTTAATCACTCACACACAGTCCAACCACACTCATACATGAGGGTCATTATGAGCTTTTAGTAACTGGTATAATTTTTAAACTAAAATACTTGCAACATAAAAACATATGCTACTTTGATTTTTTCCCTATTTGAATAATAACAAATACCTCTGGCTTTAGAAATACGAAGGTTTGTTATTTCAACCTCTCAAACTGAATATGATGCTTCCTAACACGCTATAAATAACTGACTCACCGTGGTTCCCTCACATTTACATGGATAGTAATAATAAACATAGCATTCAGACATATAATAAAGGAAATAAATATGCCATAATCTCTTACTTGTAATTCACATCGTTCTTCCATTTTTCAAACATCTCCTTCACTTTGTCAATGGAGGTCTGGTCCTCATACGCAATGGCTACGCCAATCAAGGCAGCCCTCAGTTGTCTGGGAAAAAAAAAATAAATTGATAGGGAGAAAAAAGGGAGTTAACTAAACTATTGGGTGATAAGAGTTATTTTCCTTGATGCAGTTGATTTTTGGCGTAAGGGGGATTAATTTTTAACTAAATTACTAAGCGTTGCACTTTATTTTTGCCATGACCCATTCTAAATTAACATACGGGGCTCATTATTGGTAAAGTCTATGACAGGATTAAACTCAGTAGCTTCGCAAAGGTGGTCCAGTGCCTTAACCCTGATGCCAGTTGGGTTCGGTAAAAATTGTGGGTTATTAGACAGCATTTCCTCTACTAGTTGAAGAATTAAAAGGTGTTTCCAATCTGAAAAATCTGTACCACAGCAGCAGCATAAGTATCAATATGTTTGCTAGATTAGCATCAACCTCTTGGTAAAGTCAAACTTAAAAACAGCAAAATGGTAGGATTTGTACTACTTCAACATGATGAATAAGTACTATTTTCTAATTATCCCAAAACTGCTAAAAAAAACATCCTCCTTTCCCTTCCCTCCCCCCCCCCCCTCCCACCTTTTCCTTTCGTCGTCATGATGGTTAGATATCAGTGAGGAAACTTTGACACACTGCAGTTGATACACTCTTCGCACCCAGCTTTGCCTAATTCAAGTGACGATAGGTTTTTAGGACTTAATGTTAAGTAATTGGTTGTTCTTCTAGTTCATTGATGATATACATCCTCTCAATTCACCAAGAAAGTTTCTAGTTTTTGGTGGGTGTTATATCCTTCTTAAACTATAACAGAAAAGTTAATTACTTTTGCATTATTTATTAAAATGAAGGATATAGGGTGGTTGACCTAAGGGTGCAAATTAGTGCAAATTAGTGCGGTTGTCCTAAACGTGTAAATAGACTTATATATAATAATGATATTAGGACGAGTTTTAACTTTTAGGAAGCTTCTTCCATATATAATAATATTATATATAATTATGAATCTGTTAAGACCCTGACCTGGTGTTCAAATCTCCTTCATCATTCCAGCCCAGCTTGTCGAGTATGGGCCTCGTAAGGGAGAGCACCATGGTCCTGAACAGATCGTACTCCTCCTCGAGCAGCAGTCGGAGGCGGAGGAATCCCAGGTCTGGCAGCACGGTCGTCCACACAAAGTAGTCGGTCTCCTCAGACATGTACTGGGTGAGCTCTAGCAGCACAGTGTAGTTTAGCTTGCCTGCCCTGTAATACCAACAGTTGTTTTGTTTATTCGCCCCTTTCTCTCTCTGTCTCGTGTGTGGCAGCACATAAAAATTGTCAGACGTCCGTCTTGGGGCCCGTCCACAATATAGCCTATATAGTGCTGCTGTTGGATGTTAAACCAACCCAACCCCCAACCCTCCCCCCCCTCTCTGGTCTAAGAATACCTTTATTGATTAATAAATCACAGTGTAGTTTAGCTTGCCTGCCCTGTAATACCAACGCCGGTTTTGTTTATTGGCCCCTTTCTCTCTCTGGTCTCAGCCGCCCTGTCTCATGTGTGGCAGCACATAAAAATTGTCAGACGTCCGTCTTGGGGCCCGTCCACAATATAGCCTATATAGTGCTGCTGCTGGACGTTCCCCCAACCCCCAACCCCCCTCCCGCCCCCCTCTCTGGTCCAAGAATACCTTTATTGATCAATAAAACACAGTGTAGTTTAGCTTGCCTGCCCTGTAATACCAACGGCGGTTGGAAACCTAGCAGTCTTGAGAAATTATAGGCTGTGGGATATTTATCATCAATAACAAAAAAAACATTAACTGTAAACGTCTTAACTTTGTCAAGCAAGTAGTGAAACTCCATGTTGTTAAAATCAAATATAAAATAAATACACACAATCAATGTAAAGTAATGAGCAATGATAATCAAATGGAACTATAATGGAAAAAATATTAACTTTAAAACAATTGACTCCTTTCTCGTCATGAGGATTGAAACTACATGTATGCACAAATTTGCAGATATAATCTTAAAAAAAAAAGATCTGTTTCTGCTTGTTTTGTAAATGTCTTCAGCTTAAATATAAACAACACAACAAAAAAAAAGACCCAAGAGGAACGCAGTCACAACCTTACATAGTAAAATAAAAAATCCTGTATGGTATATAATTTTATATATATAACATGCAGTAATGCGCCGCCCGCCGGAAATGTATGTGTGTCTGCGTGAAGATTGGCATAAATTGTGCCCAGCAATACAAAATATGGAATTGCTTGTCAAATCTTGCGAGAATAAGAACTGAGAGGGGACTGGCGCTTGGTAGCGAAAATGGATTAAAGTCTAAATCTGTCTAATGAACGGGTTGGCCAAAAAATTGGATTCTTGGAAACAAACTCTCTACCTAGCTTTAGTAAACATAGCCAGGGTATTCTCGGATGGACGGATCGCCGGCGGCGGAAGCATAATTGCCGCTATATCATTACACTATTTACCGCATTTGAGTAAAAGTGCAGTGAGTGAGCGATCAACCTACAAATGGCTTAGAGGCTTGGCCGATCCCAGTGCCACGAAGAACAGGTGCTACTTAGGACACTTTAAAAAGTGAATGGGCCCAGTAAATGTTGAGGCTAACCGGGTATTACTGACGAAAATGGCAGCAAGCAAAAAGAAACGGATGGTACACCCATAGTTTTAGCTTGATACCGTTAAATACATATTTTCAACTGTGATACATACAGGCGTACTCGAGCAGTCATATATACTAAATATGTATTAAGCGTACTGGTTGACAGCTATGAACCAACCATTCAACAACGATTCACCAATCAACCAATCAACATTTCATCATCCAATCAACCATCCATTCACAGGTCTGGCAGCACCGTCGTCCACACAAAGTAGTCGGTCTCCTCAGACATGTACTGGGTGAGCTCTAGCAGCACAGTGTAGTTTAGCTTGCCTGCCCTGTAATACCAACAGTTGTTTTGTTTATTCGCCCCTTTCTCTCTCTGATCTAAGAATACCGTTATTGATTAATAACACAGAGTGTAGTTTAGCTTGCCTGCCCTGTAATACCAACAGTGGTTTTGTTTATTCGCCCCTTTCTCTCTCTGATCTAAGAATACCGTTATTGATTAATAAAGCACAGTGTAGTTTAGCTTGCCTGCCCTGTAATAACAACAGCGGTTTTGTTTATTCGCCCCTTTCTCTCTCTGGTCTCAGCCGCCCCGTCTCGTGTGTGGCAGCACATAAAAATTGTCAGACGTCCGTCTTGGGGCCTGTCCACAATATAGCCTATATAGTGCTGCTGCTGGACGTTAAACCAACCCAACCCCCAACCCCCCTCCCGCCCCCCTCTCTGGTCCAAGAATACCGTTATTGATTAATAAAACACAGTGTAGTTTAGCTTGCCTGTCCTGTAATACCAACAGCGGTTTTGTTTATTCGCCCCCTTCTCTCTCTGGTCTAAAAATACCTTTATTGATTAATAAAACACCGTGTAGTTTAGCTTGCCTACCCTGTAATACCAACAGTGGTTTTGTTTATTCGCCCCTTTCTCTCTGTGGTCTAAGAATACCTTTATTGATTAATAAAACAAAAATGACGACACACAAATGCTTTGGAAACCTATCAGTCTTTAAAAATTAGTGGCCTGTGGGATATTTATCATCAATAACAAAAAAACATTAACTGTAAACGTCTTAACTTTGTCAAGCAAGTAGTGAAACTCCATGTTGTTAAAATTAAATACAAATATATATATATAAATACACAGAATCAATGCAAAGTAATAAGCAATGATAAATAAATGGAACTATAATGGAATAAATATTAACTTTAAAACAATTGGCTCCTTTCTCGTCATGAGGATTGAAACTACATGTATGCACAAATTTGCAGATATAATCTTAAAAAAAAGATCTGTTTTTACTTGTTTTGTAAATGTCTTCAGCTTAAGTATAAACAACAACAACAACAACAACAACAACACAGCCAAAAAAAGACCCAAGAGGAACGCAGTCACAACCTTACATAGTAAAATCAAAAATCTTGTATGGTATATAAATATATATATAACATGTTTGAGTAAAATGCAGTAATGCGCCGCCCGCCGGAAATGTATGTGTGTCTGCGTGAAGAGTGGCAGAAATTTTGCCCAGCAATACAAAATATGGAATTGTTTGTCAAATCTTGCAAGAATAAGAACTGAGAGGGGACTGGCGCTTGGTAGCGAAATTGGATTAAAATCTAAATCCGTCTAAAAAAATTGGATTCTTGGAAACAAACTCTCTACCTAGCTCCAGTAAACAAAGCCAGGGGATTCCCGGATGGACAGATCGCCGGCGGCGGAAGCATAATTGCCGCTATATCATTACACTATTTACCGCATTTTAGTAAAAAATGAGCGATCAACCTACAAATTGCTTAGAGGCTTGG
Organism: Elysia chlorotica; assembly: GCA_003991915.1. Classification (NCBI taxonomy): domain Eukaryota; kingdom Metazoa; phylum Mollusca; class Gastropoda; family Plakobranchidae; genus Elysia; species Elysia chlorotica. The sequence goes on from RQTK01000198.1 coordinate 455,079, forward strand.
CAGATCCCAGTGCCATGAAGCACAGGAGCTACTTACTAAACTTTAAAAAGTGAATGGGCCCAGTAAATTAATGTTGAGGCTAACCGGGTATTACTGACAAAAATGGCTGCAAGCAAAGAGCAACGGTCCGAATACCCAAATTTTTAGCTTGATACCGTCAAATATATATTTTTCAACTGTGATACATATGGGCGCACTCGAGAAGTCAAATATATGAACTAAATATGTATTAAACGTACTGGTTGACAGCTATGAACCAATCATTCAACAACGATTCACCAATTAACCAATCAACTTTTCATCAACCAATCAACCATCCATTCACCAACAAACCAAACATTCATCAATCAACCAACCAACCAACAAACCATTCACCATCTAAACAACCATTTAACCAAACATTCAATCAAACATTTACCCAACCAACCATTTAACAACCATTCACCAGCCAACCAACTAACCATTCACCAATTAACCAACCAAGCATTCACCATCTAACCAACCAACCATTCACCAATCAACCAACCAACCAACCAACCATTCACCACCGAACAACCAACCAACCTACTAACAAACTATTTACCATCCAACCAACACTTTAACCAAACATTCACTCAAACATTTAATCAACCAGATATTTAACAAACATGCACCAACCAACCAACATTTAACCAACCAACCAATTCAGCAAACACTTAACAAACTAAGAACCCACCTGGCAAGTGCAAAGGCATCGCTCATAATGTTCATACGGTCCGATACCGAGAAGACAGTGTGATCCTGCTTCAGCTGTTTAGACAACTTTTCCCAGCCTCTCGCATCATAGTTGACACGGTAAAACCCCTGGAGGTTTTTGTTTCCCTTCAGCCACAGAAGAGCGTCTCCTCCAGTATTACTCGGCAGGGGAATCTTCGGATTACAAAATGCAGCTAAGTCAGTTTTGTAAAAACACAAGTGTCCCTAAATAAATCTCCTGTATTTCTTAACCTTTTGTAATTATGCCAATGACTATTTTAGCCGGTGCCAGCACATCTGTGAACACCGTCCATATCAAAATAATAAATAGCATACCTTTGAAATAAAAATCATCCCTGAATTATGCCGTGTGGAAAAGTAACAGTATGCAAACAACAGTTTTAAAAGTTCTATACATGTTATAAATCATTAGTAATACCGCCAAGGGGAATTGAACAAGTTGAACGACAATAATTCTATCTTTTTCTCAACAACATTTCAATACATCAAGGTTAAGTTTGTGAAGTCATCAGCCATAGGGGCCTGTGTCATATCTAGCTCAGGTCTGAGTTTAAATCCCACTCAACCAACCTTGCTCCCTATTTGTTTGGGTCGGCGTCAGAACTATTTTATGGACCAAGTCCTTTCTTGAAACCAAGTTCAAAGCCATAACTTGAAAATCATGATCTGAACAGATGCCAACTGAACAAAAAGTTACCACCTGAATTTAAAGAGTATCGTTTTGTCAATGGTCAATACTCTACTAGTATTCTCCTTTCTACGACAGCGAAGCTCAAATTGAGATTTCAGATTTAAAATAGTGTTTCCTTATAATTTTGTTGTTATTAATTTCACTAAAATACTCATTCTCTATACCCATGGAAACTGAACTCCTCTAAACTCTTTATTTTTCTTCCTTATAAGCTACAAATTACCTCTTTCATATCTCTGTGCTTATGTGTGAATTTTTTTTTTTGTCGTTCTAAATCAGCTAACTTTATTCATGAAAAGAGCTGAGAACAGTAAAAAAAACAAAGACAAATATTTGCAACCAATAAAAAAATCAAACAAAAAAATCTGCTGAATAATACGACATTTCGTTGTACAAATGACATATATATTTTTTTCTTCAAGCCAGTCTTTTTTTAACTTCGTTTATTACGAACTCTGGAACATTTTTGTTCAATTTTGTACTCAATTTACTGAGTCAGTTTCAGTTATGACGAGCTGAGACAGGACAGAAGTTCTGGCACCCCCGTACTTTGATATCTATGGGGTAGAACACAGGATACCAACACAGGAAGCCCGTGTTTCGAGCCCTGGTAATGTTGCCCGTACTGGTTTGATCGGTGTCAGTCTCATGTGATCGACTATGACAGGAGTCATGGTATCCTAACCCTGTCTCGTGTGTGGTGGCACATAAAATTGTCAGACGTCAGTCTTGGTGTACGTCCACAATATAGCCTATATAGACGTTGAACCAACTTAAATACAACTACTCCCGTACTTCTATGTGGCAGCACGTAAAATTACCAGACACTAGTCTTTGAGCCTGTCCACAATATAAACTAGTTGCTGAGGTTAGACGTTGAGAAATCAACCAATCAAGCAATCCTTACCTGCATAGATTTATCTTTCAAAAATACTAACTCGGTCTTGTTTGGCTGGGATGAGGAGACGTAGGTGAAAGGGATGCACCATTTGTACCTGTGAGGACAATGAAAGAAATAAGTGCATGGTTTTCTTCTGTATACTAACATTGACCTTCGATCAGAGAAATTTTCTTTCAATGCCAAAATTCAAAGTTTTATTTTTTTTAAAAACTTTGCCTCAAGTCGGCCATACAACTTTCAATGTCTTACCTAGCATGGATTAATGATAAAAGAGGTTTAATGCAGCTTAACTTCTATTTATTTTAGAAAATAAAGACAGACAGAAATATCAGTCACAATGTGTGGAAAAGAAAAGCTGAGCAAAACCATCCTGTTAATACTTAAAAAAAAAAAAAGAGACCCATAGAGAAAGCATAATTAGAGGAACATAGATAAAAAAAAACAACAACAACACAACAACAACAATAAACAAAAATCAAAACAAAAGAAAAATGAAAAAAAAATTAATAAAAATATATTTTTTTTTTAAATACGGAATCAAGTGAAAAGGATATAGGTTGACAAAAAAAATCTAAATAAATTAATTTTATGTTACCTAGAAGGCTACTTGCACTGCCCATCATGGATGGAAACACAAATATACATAAAAAGAGTTAAAAAAAAACACGAAAGATAATAATAAAAAAACTACATCTTAAACATAAACTAAGATAACAATCAATCCACAGCAATTTCTAGCAGGATAAAGGGGAGACATGAGGCAGTGCGCTATGAACTCTCAGTACCCATAGGGCGACTTGTACAGCCCCTCGTCCTGGCCAGCATTGTCCCCTTCGATCAGAAGGAACCTTTCCTGGCTGAGATGGAGCGAGTGGTCATCCCAGGCCACATTGACCACAGGGTAGCCCATCTGGAGAGTCCACGTGTCCATCATGTCCGGCACTGAGGTGTCTTTCACCGGGCTCACCTGGGGATAAAGGTCGAGGCTCTTATATTGACTCAGCCCTTTCGTAGTCATGGTTATGACACATGAAGACATGAAGCTGCAGATAAGTTCATCAATTCCTGGGGATAAAGGTCTAGGCTCTTATATTGACTCGGCCCTTTCGTAGTCATGGTTATGACACATGAAGACATGAAGCTGCAGATAAGTTCATCAATTCCTGGGGATAAAGGTCTAGGCTGCTTATATTGACTCAGCCCTTTCGTAGTCATGGTTATGACACATGGAGACATGAAGCTGCAGATAAGTTCATCAATTCCTGGGGATAAAGGTCTAGGCTCTTATATTGACTCAGCCCTTTCGTAGTCATGGTTATCACACATGAAGACATGAAGCTGCAGATAAGTTCATCAATTCCTGGGGATAAAGGTCTAGGCTCTTATATTGACTCGGCCCTTTCGTAGTCATGGTTATGACACATGAAGACATGAAGCTGCAGATAAATTCATCAATTCCACCTGGATCATTTGCCTTTTCATTGAACTTTTTGCGTAAAGTAGTGTAGCAACTAACATATAATTATTGAATCATAAACTTAACCCATTTACAAATCTTTAGTGAGCTTAAAAAAAAAAAAAAATTAAAATCAGTAAATTTACTAAAAATTCTGAGATAAAGGTTAGGCTGGTTATATTTAGTCCGTCCTTTTGTAGTATGTTTGTGAAAACTAGAACTTAAACAGAAATGCTTTGTTTGTTTTTTGCGTAAAGTTGTGTCAGCACTATATTGTGGACTGGACCCAAGACTAACGTCTGACAATTTTACATGCTCCCATACAAAAACAGTGCAGGGAGACCAGGTCTCTTAAACTGACATTGACCAAACCAATAGTGGAGATAGAGGAACATAGATAAAAAAAAACAACAACAACACAACAACAACAATAAACAAAAATCAAAACAAAAGAAAAATGAAAAAAAAATTAATAAAAATATTTTTTTTTTTAAATACGGAATCAAGTGAGAAGGATATAGACTTAGGTTGAAAAAAAAAAATCTAAATAAATTAATTTTATGTTACCTAGAAGGCTACTTGCACTGCCCATCATGGATGGAAACACAAATATACATAAAAAGAGTTTAAAAAAAAACACGAAAGATAATAATAATAATAATAATAATAATAATAATAATAATAATAATAATAGATTAATAATAATAATAATAATAATAATAATTTTACTTATATAGCGCTTTCCACCGAAGTATCAAAGCGCTTTACATTTTTCAAGATAAAAGCATATAAAAAACCTACATCTTAAACATAAATTAAGATAACAATCAATCCACAGCAATTTCTAGCAGGATAAAGGGGAGACATGAGCCAGTGCGCTAAACTCTCAGTACCCGTAGGGCGACTTGTACAGCCCCTCATCCTGGCCAGCATTGTCCCCTTCGATCAGAAGGAACCTTTCCTGGCTGAGATGGAGCGAGTGGTCATCCCAGGCCACATTGACCACAGGGTAGCCCATCTGGAGAGTATGACACATGGAGACATGAAGCTGCAGATAAGTTCACCGGGCTCACCTGGGGATAAAGGTCGAGGCTCTTATATTGACTCAGCCCTTTCGTAGTCATGGTTATCACACATGAAGACATGAAGCTGCAGATAAGTTCATCAATTCCTGGGGATAAAGGTCTAGGCTCTTATATTGACTCGGCCCTTTCGTAGTCATGGTTATGACACAAGACATGAAGCTGCAGATAAATTCATCAATTCCACCTGGATCATTTGCCTTTTCATTGAACTTTTTGCGTAAAGTAGTGTAGCAACTAACATATAATTATTGAATCATAAGCTTAAACCATTTACAAATCTTTACTGAGCTCTGACCTACCAGCTTTTGAAAAAAAAAATGAAAATCAGCAAATTTACTAAAAATTCTGAGATAAAAGTTAGGCTGGTTATATTTAGTCCGTCCATTTGTAGTATGATTGTGAAACCTAGAACTTAAACAGAAATGCTTTGTTTGTTTTTTGCTTAAAGTCGTGTCAGCACTATATTGTGGACTGTCCCCAAGATTAACATCTAACAATTTTACATGCTCCCATACAGAAACAGTGCAGGGAGACCAGGTCTCTTAAACTGACATTGACCCAACCAATAGTGGAAAAAATTGGACCATGGATTTCGAACCAACGCTCTACCACTTGGGCAGCAGCTTTTGAAAAGTGGACTTTTTGTCGGATGGGGCATATAAGTTGGAGGCAGAAGAAGACAAGTAACGCTTAACAGTAAGACTCGATTCATTACAAAAGGTGAAGTAAAGAAAGCTGAGATATCGCCTCTGAAATGTCATGATTCAACTTGTTAAGATATACTCTAAGGTAGAGCAAATGGGAGAAAAGGGCAAAGCAAGACCAAGAAGGAAATGGTTGGATCACATAAAAGACTAGACCGACAAAAAATTTTCAGAGCGAACAAAAAGAGCCTACAAAAGGGAAGAGTGGCACGCCGTTTTAGTTTCACATCAACGTCTTCAGAGATGGCACCAGATGAAAATGATGATAATACAAACCTGGTACACTATATTACCCCAGGACATCAATATAACACCTAAAGAAATCATGGCATATATCTAAAAAAAAGTACATAGAAAAAAATACATGTTATTCATAGGATGGCCTGTAATTGCAAAAACACCCAGGCCTAATCAACACTTTAAAACCCCTTCATAAAAAAAAAAATAGAAAGAGGAGGAACATCGATGTTACCTGAATACTTTTTTTAATTATCAGCTACAGAGGCACAGCATAGTGAATCACAAAATATAATGGCTAAACAGGTTTTTACTGAACTCTTATGCCAACTTTTTTTAATTATGTAAAAAGAAATTAGCGTAAGAAAGAGAAAAACGTGTGGAAATAAACGAGGAAGAATTACATGTTGCCAGGCCCTCCACAGATCGCTGGTGACTGCGTTTCCGTAGGCATGTTCCACCAGGTAGTTCTTGAGACCCTGCTTGAAGTTCTCCTTGCCGATAATGCTCTCAACCATGCGGATCAGGGCTGAGCCCTGTAACATGAACATTGAGAAAGACATCAGGAAAGCGAGAGCAGCGTCTTAATACACAATTTTTCATCAGCTCTAATTCAAACCCCTGCCAATCCCGAGCCAACATTTTTGTTATGTTGGTTATCTTCCAACGTCAGCAAAAATAGGCCCCAAGACTGATGTCTGACAATTTTAAGAGTAATAGACAGGGCGGAAATACCTGCACTACCAGGCCAAAAGAAGTGTATTTTATCCCCTTAAAGTTTATAATATCTTATCTTATTGTTAAAATACTATAAGTTTCAAGCATTTTAGAAAAAGGATAGAAATTGATGCAACTATCGTGGCGATTTAGGGGAGATTTTCTTATAGTTTTTATTTAAATAACAAAAATGCACATTTTAGTGAACAGTTTGGTTTTTAGCTCTGCTAAATGTAGGCCTACAACCTCAGGTAAAAAAAATCTCAAGCTTTTTTAAAACTAAGATTCAAGTACTTAAAATTGAAACAGTTTTCTTTGAAAACTCATGCAACCCCATTTAAATTCGTATAATTTCCTCAAAAAGTGATTTAGGCTTTTTTAAAACTGGCGATCCACAGAGATCCCACAATGTACTGTCAAGATAATAAAACATGACGTTTAATTTTGTTGACAATAACAAAAGTAAAATGTAAAAAGGAAAAAAAAAATGTATAATATTCAACATTGTATAGTAATAAATGCATGTGACCGTGAAAGAGACAAAACAACAAAAACATCAGAACTAGTACATGTTATCTAAAACCATAGCAGAAATAATCCATCGCAACTAACAAGTAAAAATATTTTTTTTTCAAGATAACAAGGTAGTAACTGCATGCATTTCTTGAAGTTTATTACGGCAGAACAAGGATCTAACTTCAGTCCAGAGATAGAATTGAGTTATTGTATTTTAAATAGAAACAATTTTCTTAAAAACACACCAGCATACAAAAGGGAGGTAATGAACAAATGTCATGAAAGAAAATTATGGGAAGTATAAAATCAAGAAAAAGAAAAAGAAAAAGGGATATTAATATGTAAGTGAACATTAGAGAAATAGGGATGCTTCTTTATCTACAAAAATGAAAAAAAAAACCACCTTATGTTCAATAATTTCAGGGCCAAGTCTGTAGATATTGAAGATTTTGCCATCTAGTAAGAGAGGTCATTAGTAGAGCTATAGATTATATCTTGAAGTAAGAGTATGAAATTGGGGTAGGAGTATACCTTTGGAAAAATTATACCTTTTCTTAAAATTATACCTTTTTGGTAAATTAAACTTTATGGTATGATTACACAATCTGGTAAGACTTTACCTTTGATAAGAGTATACCTTTTGATAAAATTAAACTTCATGATAAAAGTATACCTTTTGGTAAGATATTCCGTCATACACTGAGGCAATATCTGAAGAATCTTTGACAGGCACTTTGACGGGGTGAGAGTTGGCCAGACTGTCTTGGTGTAGAGCGTACACATAACTTATCGACAAAGTCTCTTGCTGCCAAAGGAAAAAAACCCAAAAAACAATAGCCATAAAATGTCATTATTTTTTAACAATCATTGAATACTTTCTAGACTCTTTAGAACTTAGACTTGTTTGTTGCTTATCACCCAACATCAGCACCATGTAGGCTATCTATTTGCAGCAATGGTTACTGTTTTCAGCTAATAATTCAAGGAATGAAATAAATAATATGATGAAAGTCGTGATGAAAACTAAATTATTAGAAATGTAGATTCTTAGTCAAATAACAACAAAGATGTAAAGATTGAGCAATAGTGGTGAAGATTCTAGATCCAGACTGAACTAAATCTAGATCTAGATCTGGAAAAGGAAAATATTTACTTGAGCTGCAGAAATCGGAATTAGCAGGATTGCTTGGTAGCAAGAGTGTTCCATACCATAAAAATCCTCATGATTTAAAAATCTTTAAAGTAAATATCAACCTAACACCAACGTTTCTTTTTTTTTTAAATCTGTTTTATTTAAGCACAATTTACAACTGGATAAAGTCAGCATTATTTTTGATTTTTTTGGGACTTGATTTCATCAGGACTGCCCTGTATTCTCTCTAGAAGTTTTACAAGATCCAATACCAACCTGTGAGGTTACCTTACAAAGGATATATCTGCATTTTTAATAAGATTAAAGAAAACAGCATCATAAGGTTTCATCTGTACAGAAGAATCATGGAAACAAAAACTGCAGAGATGAGGAGCACGCTTATAAAATAAAAGAAACATTAGGACTAATGGTCTAGTCATAAATCTGTTGTAGTCCGAACTTGTGATGTTTTTTTTTTACTCAATAGTGCAATAAGTGTAGGTGGAATCGCTGCGGAAATTTTACCCCGTGGAAGTTCTTATCCACTACATCCAGGCCGATGTTCTCCACAAAGTTGGCAAAGCCCTCTTTCAGCCAAAGGTCGTCCCACCAATGCATGGTCACCAGGTTACCAAACCACTGAAACATGAGGCAATACGGCAATCACAGATAGAAATGATGAGCAACACATTATTTAAATGAAATCTAGACTTCCACAAGTGGTTTACATGTTGTACTGAAAATACATGTATTAAATCTAATAAAAAATACAGACCCTAATGTAAAAATAAAGACAGCGTACCATTTGAAGATAGGCTTGACATACCTCGACCTATTTCTAGTGTCTTATCTCAACACTGAAGCATTTCTTGGGTGCGCTCCGTACACAGTTATTGCACAGTTATTTTTAAACAGACGTTTATTCAGGGCTGACATGAGTATTGGTTCTTTAAGTTAGTGCGCCTGGTTAAGAATGGTATTTGTTTATCCGACACAATAGATTTGGGCATAAAACATTATCAGAAACACAATGTTTACTTTGAGATCGTTCAATTATTTCACCAATAAAGGTCAAATGATAAACGTACTTTTTTTTACTAAGTCTAAAGTACTATTAAAGTAACAAACTGCGAGGACGACCAAAAACAACTTTGCCAATAGTGTTTAACAGAGATCTCGCTCTCATTCAACACCCGATCAGACAGCATTCAAACAAAGACCTAGCGGAGATCACAAACCTAGCACAGGATCAGAAACGTTGGAGGTAATTAACATCACAGATCGAGAAGGCTGCCGAAGCGACACAGACAAAGAACTGGGACGCGACACGGCAAAAAGTCAAGTCAAGTCAAAGTACTATTATTATATCATGTTTTTACTTCGTTTTGACTGACCTGATGTGCTAGCTCATGTGCGATACACCGTGCAACCCATTTTTTGGCCTTTTCCGAAGAGATGTTTGGGTCGTAGAGTATGGCTGTGTCTCTGTAGGTGATGAGCCCCCAGTTCTCCATGGCACCGGCCTCGTAGAATGGGATGGCCACCAGGTCTGTTATACAGAATTTCCAGCAAGATCACTATACATGTTCTAACTTATGGGACAAAAAAGCAACTAAAAAATACATGCGGATACTACAACGTGGTTCTGCGTGAAAAGGCCGAAGCCCCGGTATTAAAAAAGTTGAGGAGATAAATTGCTAGCTACATCTAGCCTTAGTCATGATAAAGATAAGCTGAATTTAAGAAAAAGGAAATTTTTTCAAGGTTTATAGGCTAAACATTTCCATGCAAGCTGCATTCTCATTCTATACTGTTCATAAAGGTTTAAGTTGGTCAGTTGCTTGATTAGAACTGCATTACCTGCTTTAGAGAGGTTGTACGGCAGCCCAAAAAAGGAGCTGTAATTTTCTAAGATGGCGGCTGCAGCATCCAGGGCATACTTCCCCATGTAGATCTTGTCTTCCGGAGCAAACACTCGAACCTGGATACACGCAAAGTTGGTGTATGAGTCAACCACTCGTTTATTCTTATTTCTCATTCACTTCATTGATCATTTACTCTTATAATTGAACAACCCTCTTCATCTCATGATTCAATTATTAACTCAATCACGCGCTTATTGTGTTTTCTTCAAGATGTAAACTAAAACAAAATGAAAACATCTATATATTTTGCTGATCTTTTTATCGATCTCGCATATCCTGCTTACTAGGGAGCATAGTGGTCTAGTGATTTTTCTGACCAAAACAATCTTAAAAAGTAATCTTTTGTCAAAGAAATAAAAATCTCCCTAGTTTCACAGGTGCTGGGTCTCCAGAGAGATCATTTAGAGAAGGTCCAAAAGAAAGCTACTCGGTTTATCACAAGCTGTAGAACAAGAGATCCCGGTTCCATGACAGACACCATGTACCTCCTGGGTTGGAAACCACTTGAGCAAGGACGAAAATGCACCAGACTCACTCATTTGCACAAAATCATGACTGGCAAAAAAACTACTGTGAAAGTGGCACAACACTTCATACCCGAACCTTCTAAATATCAAACAAGAAACTACGATCCAAAAAGATTCCTATATCCCCGATCCCAGACAAATGTACACAAAAATAGTTTCTTTCCAAGAACTATCTCGAACTGGAACGAACTCCAAAGCAAGATAATTGACATTGAAAGTACAGACCGATTTAAAAAGGCACTAGATGATGAGCATATAGTGTGGCCATTAGTAAACTGTTGTCATATATGATTGTATCGTTTGAACATTTGCAACATGGGCATGTATGCCTCTTGCATCTTAATGAATACGAAATATTACAGCCCCGTAACCATCAATTTAGACCTAGGCAATAATTTATCTAGCTGCAAATATTCACCAGAGTCCCTTCCGACGTCGTGGTTGAAATGTGCTTGAAGTCACAGACGATGAATGCCACGAGGTATGAACTCATCCTGACCGAGGCTTGGTACTCATCCAACACAAGGTCAGGGGAATTCCCATAGGGCGCGCTCTTAATCATCGGCATATTGAACAGGGTGATGTGCCGCGGCTCCCGCACGATGGACAGTTTGAACGTTGCTTTGAAGGCTGGCTCGTCCATGCAGGGAAAGGCTTGGCGCGCGTTGGTTGCTTCAAACTGGGTGCTGGCCATGTGTCTGTTGTGTGAGATACAATGATACAATGATTGTTTACGATTGTTTAAACAAATTCTTAATATTAACTTTTAGGTAATATGTCTTGTACCTTTCTAAATGTATTATTTTTTATTTTATTTTTTACTGTTCTGAATGTCATATATTTCATAGTTATACATTTTTAGTCCACCACTAAGGTTTTTATTTCTAAGTTTTAATAATGTTACGCGCATTGAGCACCACCTTTGTGTAGTGGTTATGCGCGATACAAAAACTATGTATTATTATTATTATTATTAGATACGGGGAGGGGGATCAGTTGATGGGCTGGTGTCCTAATGTCCAGCGACATTAACTAACGTACATCTCAGGACGACCTGTGACAATTTTACATGCTGCTATATCAAGACAGTGTGGGAATGCCATTATTTCTGTCTTTGTCGGTGATATCACACTCACACTGACCCTAACTTTATATGTGTATATAAAGAAATAGTTATGGAGGTAGGGATGTATATATCTGACGAACTTTTTTCTCTCTTCTGTTTCTTACAGCTTTTCATTAAAGCATTTATTTATAAGTGACCTGACCCTGTTCATTTATAAAAATTTCTGTAAAAATCATTGGCGTATACATATTTCCGACCAATAGTGCGGTGGTCCAGGGGTAGAACATCGGCTTCCGACGCAAAAGGTCCCGAGTTCGAATCCTGGCGGTTGCATTCCCTACTGCTTGGGTCGGTGTCAGTATCATGTGACTGGCTGAGACAGGAGTCATGGTATTCCCGCCCTGTCTCGTGTGTGGCAGCACATAAAATTGTCAGACGTCCGTCTTGGGGCTCGTTCACAATATAGCCTATATAGTGCTGCTGTTAGACGTTAAACCAACCCAACCCAACCCGACCAATAGTGCATGTGTGTGGTGCATTCATGCATGTTTTGTGAGTATCTGACCTGACTTCTCCGTTGACCGTGTAGGAACTCTGGTAAAAGCCGTGCATGGATCCTTCGGAGAAGTGGCCCGCAAACGTGACCTTGACCTTGAGGTGCGACCCTGCGCTGACCTTCTCCGTGAGCTGGATGTAGTACTGTTGGTTGGTGACGTACTCCAGCTGTCGCTTTATGCTGACTGGCTGATCAGCGCTGCTGTAAAACAAAGTGGCAGCCGTTCTTATAAAGTTAGTCTGATTTTATGTACAGTAACTAACCCAACATTTTCGATAAATAATAAAAACCTCATTTGGCATCTTTGTGCAGTTACATTCTAGATGTGTGACTTAAAGATTTGAAGTTTGAATGACAGAGTTACCATCTCTTGCAAAGATTTTGCTTGAGATGTAAAAGTTAAAAATCGTAATAAAAAAAAAAGAGGTCTAACTAGTTGCCATTTTAAAACATAGAGGACACATACGACTGAGTAACGCTAATGACGGGGTGAGGGTGAGGGGGGGGGAACCTGGACACACACATCTATTGGTTAAACAGCTGAACTAAAACCTGGACACACACATCTATAATCTGGACACACACATCTATTGGTTAAACAGCTGAACTAAAATCTGGACACACACATCTATTGGTTAAACAGCTGAACTAAAATCTGGACACACACATCTATTGGTTAAACAGCTGAACTAAAACCTGGACACACACATCTATTGGTTAAACAGCTGAACTAAAACCTGGACACACACATCTATTGGTTAAACAGCTGAACTAAAACCTGGACACACACATCTATTGGTTAAACAGCTGAACTAAAACCTGGACACACACATCTATTGGTTAAACAGATTAACTCAGACCTGAACACACACATCTATTGGTTAAACAGCTGAACTAAAACCTGGACACACACATCTATTGGTTAAACAGCTTAACTTAGACCTGACACACACACACATCTATTGGTTAAACAGCTGAACTCAGACCTGGACACACACACATCTATTGGTTAAACAGCTTAACTTAGACCTGGACACACACACATCTATTGGTTAAACAGCTGAACTAAAACCTGGACACACACACACACACATCTATTGGTTAAACAGCTGAACTAAAACCTGACACACACACACATCTATTGGTTAAACAGCTGAACTAAAACCTGGACACACACACAAACACACATATCCATGGTTAATCTTTACCATCACAGAGAGAGACAGGCAGACAGATTAAGTCAGAGAGAAAGAAAGGCAGGCAAAGATACGCAGCTAGAGACAGATAAACCACTTAAACAAAGAGAACAATCATTCATACAAATATTAGGAACCAAAAACACCCCCCAACAAAACACACACACAAAAAACACCTCTCTCTCTATCTCTCTCTCTCTCTCTCATACCTATCCTCACCGTGAAATATTTGGGTGCATGAAGATGTCGTAGGACTGAGGCACCAAGGTCTTGGGCAGCAGGTACTCCTTCCAAGGAAAATCCTCGCCATTGGTCGCCTTAAAGCTCTGCTCCTCCTTCTTGTCGCCACCTTCAGTCGCGACAGCTGACCCACTTTCCGTGGGCGGAGTCAAAGCTGCTGCACTGAGCCCGCCTCCTGTCACTGCATCACAGGTGGGCGTGGCAGGGCGGGCGAAGGCGGCTATGAGGGCCACGCCCACTAGAACGGTGCCTGTGAGCATGAGCGAGGCGATCGCCCAGCCGCGTGTACAGACGATCTGGCGGAACCGCTGCCCTTTGCTTGGCTCGTACACTGCCTTCTTGTTGAGGATTGTCTCGCCTGGGCAAAGTGGGAACAAAAAAAAAATCGATGGGGTATGAAAGTCAAAGTCAAATTGAGTGAAGTTGGTTACTTACTGTCCAACGTCAGCACTATAAGATACGTTCATATACGTCTATATTATAAAGGTTTCAAATGTGGATGGGCCCCAAGACTAACATCTGACAATTTAAATTGCTGTAACATATAAACAGTGCGGGGATACCTGGAGTCCTGTCTCTGATGGTCACATTATTCTGATAGCCACCACAACGGAATACCCAGTAATATGTACAATCAACGATTAAAATACACAGCAGCGTGAGTTGAAAGAGTGTAAAACCCATCAACCCACTCGCACTCAAAGTAATATACAGTTTTAATATCTTTTCAACCAAATTGCATTGTTGTTAGTATTGTTCACCTTATCAACACTGGTTATTGATCATAGTTGGGTTTTCGTATCTTGTTTCGTGATGAAAGTCAGTAGCTTTCATGAAATGTAATTATTTATTGGAAGATCAGGACACTGTTCGATGTTTAGATTATTTTTTGCTAGATGCCGTTGGGAAAAATCACGATCGGTTTCCGATAGTGGCTAGGGCAGTTTCAGGTTTACGTTGAATCTGATTTTGAGTCATCTGACGGAGTTTTTCCCCTTTGCTAGGGCAGTTTCAGGTTTACGTTGAATCTGATTTTGGGTCATCTTACAGAGTTATTTCCCTTTGCTAGTGCAGTTTCAGGTTTACGTTGAGTCTGATTTTGGGTCATCTTACAGAGTTATTTCCCTTTGCTAGGGCAGTTTCAGGTTTACGTTAAATCTGATTTTGAGTCATCTGACGGAGTTTTTTCCCTTTGCTAGGGCAGTTTCAGGTTTACGTTAAATCTGATTTTGGGTCATCTTACAGAGTTTTTTCCCCTTTGCTAGGGCAGTTTCAGGTTTACATTGAATCTGATTTTGGGTCATCTTACAGAGTTATTTCCCTTTGCTAGGGCAGTTTCAGGTTTACGTTGAATCTGATTTTGGGTCATCTTACAGAGTTATTTCCATTTGCTAGGGCAGTTTCAGGTTTACGTTAAATCTGATTTTGGGTCATCTTACAGAGTTATTTCCCTTTGCTAGGGCAGTTTCAGGTTTACGTTGAATCTGATTTTGGGTCATCTTACGGAGTAATTTCCCTTTGCTACGGCAGTTTCAGGGTTACGTTGAATCTGATTTTGGGTCATCTTACAGAGTTATTTCCCTGGGCAGTTTCAGGTTTACGTTGAATCTGATTTTGGGTCATCTTACAGAGTTATTTCCCTTTGCTAGGGCAGTTTCAGGTTTACGTTGAATCTGATTTTGGGTCATCTTACAGAGTTATTTCCCTTTGCTAGGGCAGTTTCAGGTTTACGTTGAATCTGATTTTGGGTCATCTTACAGAGTTATTTCCCTGGGCAGTTTCAGGTTTACGTTGAATCTGATTTTGGGTCATCTTACAGAGTTATTTCCCTTTGCTAGGGCAGTTTCAGGTTTACGTTGAATCTGATTTTGGGTCATCTTACAGAGTTATTTCCCTTTGCTAGGGCAGTTTCAGGTTTACGTTGAATCTGATTTTGGGTCATCTGACGGAGTTATTTCCCTTTGCTAGGGCAGTTTCAGGTTTACGTTGAATCTGATTTTGGGTCATCTTACAGAGTTATTTCCCTTTGCTAGGGCAGTTTCAGGTTTACGTTGAATCTGATTTTGGGTCATCTTACAGAGTTATTTCCCTTTGCTAGAGCAGCTTCAGGTTTACGTTGAATCTGATTTTGGGTCATCTGACGGAGTTATTTCCCTTTGCTAGGGCAGTTTCAGGTTTACGTTGAATCTGATTTTGGGTCATCTTACGGAGTAATATCCCTTTGCTAGGGCAGTTTCAGGTTTACGTTGAATCTGATTTTGGGCCATCTTACAGAGTTATTTCCCTTTGCTGGGGCAGTTTCAGGTTTACGTTGAATCTGATTTTGGGTCATCTGACGGAGTTATTTCCCTTCTCTTAGGTTGGCGCTGGTTTGAGCTGCAACATTGTGTTGGAGCAGTTGTTACACAAATGTGTAGAAGACGTTTTTTCTTGTAGGCGAGCAATACACATTATTTTTTTTATATCATGAAGCTCACCAACGCTTGTGGTTCCTGGTATTGTCCGTGCAGGGAGGAAAAAAAACGGGTTAAAACGTTAAAATAGTGAAAACCACTTTTTCAAAACAAATTAATGTAAAAAGTAAGATAAAATGCGTCAATAGTAAACCATCCACCAAAATGTGAACTTTTTTGCTATTATTTATGCGTGCCAATAAGTTACTGTTTCATTCTTATCTTCGACCGGCTGAGACAGGAGTCATGGCACCCCGACCTGTCTCGTGTGTGGCATGACATAAAATTGTCAGACGTTAGTCTTGGGGTCCGTCTACAATATAGACTATATAGTGCTGATGTTGGACGTTAAACCAACTCAACAACAACAACAACAACAACAACAACAACAACAACAACAACAACAACAACAACAATAATTCTACTCTTCACATCAGACATGGGCTATTAAAGTTGATTGGTTAGTTGGTTGACACTACCAGTATGGGACAAGAAATTGAGGAGCCAAGCTGACCAGCAATCACAGTGTATAAATAATTCCAGTCAAAGAAGTGTGAGGAACGTGCACACAATACGCTTCAGGCAGCTCTAGAGAAAGAGGAAATCACCTCACCGACCTTGGATAGCATGATATGAGCGCCAACAGGTAGGAAACGACAACAAAGGAAACACACAAGCACTATATATATATATACCACCCAACACGGGGGGGCTATATATCTATATACTATATATATATATCTAACTTCAGTTAGTCACCTCCACCCAACACGGGGGGCGCGGTGGCCCAGGGGTAGAACATCGGCTTCCGACGCAAAAGGTCCCGAGTTCGAATCCTGACGGTTGCGTTCCCTACTGGTTGGGTCGGTGTCAAGTCTCGTGTGTGGCAGCACATACAATTGTCAGACGTCCGTCTTGGGGCCCGTCCACAATGTAGCCTATATAGTGCTGATGTGGACGTTAAAACCAACTCAACTCATCTCCACCCAACACACACACACACACACACACACACACAAATACAAGTTTCGACCAGAGCCTTACTCTCGTCCAGAAAACACCTCTCCTCCAGGTGTTCCATCATGCTGGGTGAGGGGGCTACAGGCTACAACAGTACAGCTTCCCGCTGATGATCGGTGATTCGAGTAGGGGAAAAACCTGATGATTGGTGATTCGAGTAGGGGAAAAACCTGATGATCGGTGATTCGAGTAGGGGAAAAACCTGATGATCTCGGTGATTCGAGTAGGGGAAAAACCTGACGATCGGTGATTCGAGTAGGGGAAAATACTGAGTATCTCGCCTAAATCCACACAGCGCGCAGCAGCATTGCTATCCAGTATCCGTGTCGTCCTTCAAGTCTTCAGTTTATACAATACAATGCAACAACCAAGTAACCAAGTTCAAGGCATTCTTTTGCGTTGTTGTTGTTGTTGCTGTTTAGTTTTTGTTTTAGAAGCCACACTTAGTCCATGTTAAACGATTGGTAACGGTTGCTTAGTTTGTTGGTATCCAGCGTCAGCGACTGAATTGTATATCGCCGTGATGTCTCCTTTGTCGACTAGGTGCTGGATTGAATCATTTCGACTTGTCCTCACCACCAACATTCACATTACTAATTACACTACTTGGTCGCAAGCACACATGACTATGCTGAAGTTATGCTATTAAGCTGGTCATTATTCACAACAAAAGCTAAATTTAGGCTTTATCGCGAGTCTTTTCACTCAAATTCAGCCCTGACTATATTAGGCACAGATCTAGACTCGGCATGACTCAACAATGTTACCGAATATAACAAGTTTTGAACAAAATAAGCCTGTATTTTAGATAACAATCGGTCTAGTTAAATTGGCACGTATAATAAATAACTTTAAACGCTGCTACAAAGATCATGATCAAAGTATCATTGATATTCCGACCTTAAACTTTTAAGAATATAATGAAGAAAAAGATCAAGATCAATGATATATTCAATTTATAAAGTTATCAACCACACGAAAACTTATAATACTGTCTTATCAACAACAAAAACAAACAGAGAAAATACAACACATATTTTAATGAAACGAAAAAAAAAATCCAACGACCAGCAACCCAGCAAACATTATCAAATAGAAAGGGTTGGTTTTGAAGATCGTCTATACAATTCAAGCAACAAAAATTCAAAACAATTTAAAAAATAAACTAAATCCAACTATAAAAAGTGTAGAGAACCTCATGGGCAGCTATTGCGATGGTCACATCAGTATACAAGTGTTTATTAAGCGACTCAAAACTAATGCCTGATACTTATTTATAATGAAGTATTGAAAATTACAAAAGAATAAGTAAAATTTACACGAAGAGCGTGAATCAGGGGCGGAGATAAAAGAGGTGACAGCAATGGGACCCGAGACTGAGTTTGCGAAGAATAAAAGAAACAAGAATTAAGCGCACCGCCAACAAAGTCTTCTATGGGGGTATTAGATTTCGACACGCATTGCTTGGGATTTCATCCCCCGATCCCTTCCACCAAAAAAACAAAAAAAGAACAAAAGAAAGTAAAAAAAAAATAAATGGTTATAACAAAGGCTTAGTTGAAGTTTTAGATTAGGGAAACAGCATATCGCCGATTTGTTTAGTTCTTTGTATACATATGTATTATGTTATGGCATGTTTTGTATTTACTTTTTCTTTATTATTTTAATTGTTATTTTTGTATATAAGATTTGGAAACTGTAAAATTTTAGAAGTTAGAAAACTTAGAAATACGTTATTTTTTTAAAAAGAAGACACGCTATAAATATCACAGAAACATGAAAAGTCAATGTTACGGGCCCATCACCATAAATAAAGTAAATTGGGAGCCGTTGTGCAGAGAATAATAATGTGAGCTGATCTGAATCGCTAATCATTTTTACAGTGGCATAGTTTAAAAAAAACCAACTGATCTCTCACAGTGCCCGTGTTAGTGACATAATTTCACTTCTAGATTCGGGTGAAAATACCGCCACAATATCTAGAATCGGATGAAAATACCGCCACAATATCTAGATTCGGATAAAATACCGCCACAATATCTGTAATCGGATGAAAATATCGCCAAAAATGCTCAGACAAAATGGATGGCAGTGTAGTGTTATTTTATTCTGTTTTCTAATTAGAACCCAAACTGTTTTGCTGAACTCCACATCTAGATCGAGAATAAAACGCCGCGACACTTACTAATCTTTTTTGGGTAGCGCCAGCGAAGAGTCCCATCGCCCTGCATAGATACCGAGTGCGCATGACAGTCCCCAGCGCGCATGACAATCGCGCAGGTCTACCCAACACTGCCAAAAGTCAATGACAGAATGATCTGCGTGCAGGACGATTTCTCAAAATCCTGCTTGATATGATGGAAGTGGGTGGGAAAACATCGAAATGGAATACAGCAGTCAAAGCGCTAAATAAAGTCAAATGGATAACTTAGTCTAGGTCTGCATGTTTAAGTACACGAAAAATACTCGATATATTTAAATACTTTTATTTTTAATATTTTTTTTAAAAAACCTTTTGAACGTGATCATTGTATCTACCCGTATTTAGTGGCATCGTCTTTTATTATTTGTTTATGTTACTTGAGTATAGATTTATCTGTTTAAACTGGGGAACGTGTTGCAGTTCGCTTGCTCAATTATTGAAAGTGTTACTCTTCTAAGTCTGCCTTCTGTTGCCTTTAAAATCGATGTACCTTATTCAGAAGGCATGTTCTTTGCTCTATGTTATGAAAGAGATGCTCCTATTAAAACGTTGTTGTTTAGTTGTGTATATTTCGGCATGTCCGTTATTCTAAACTGTTGTATATTTAGGTGTGACTGCTACAGGTACTGTCTCGCCTTTCCCTCTCTCAGCGTGTCTGTTGTTACTATATGTAACTATATAAAATGTTGTATATTTCGTCATGCCTGCTACACATACCGTCTCACTTTTCCCTCTTCCAGCGTGTCTGTTGTTACTACGTTTAAACTATGCGCAAGCTGTGGTACATTTCGGCATGTCTATAGTGTGTCTTCTTTCAGTAAGCTCCAAGTTACTTCTAATACGCGCGCTTCGTTAGTATAGTCTGTCCATGCTATTTAAAGTAACCTTCCTTTAGGAACGCCTGTTGAAAGCTAAAAACAATGCCTGTTGCTCTTTCCGGTATGACTGACTACCAGGGAGAAAAAGCGTCGCTGCGTCCAAGTTTCACTCGTGTGCTCCTCGCCTGTAACTATCACTCCTCATACTTTACTAGGCCTGATTTACCATAAATAGTTAAGAAAAGTATCTTTGCTGTCTCTATTTTAACTACATGTATGAAATAGTTCATCCCCTGAGTTTGTCCTACGTGACTATTGAAAGTGTCACCGGTCTCACTTTTTTCTGGATAAAAAATGGTATTGGAGAAAAGTATCAGATGTGGTATCAAGGGCGCAACCCACGAATGCAGCTGCTCAGTTTCTGGTGGTTTTAGGGTTTCCATCTGGTTTATATTGAGGGTCCAAGCAGAAAGTTAAATATCAATCCTGAATCCTGGAGCGTTCGTTTGTTGAGTTGTTCCTACTGTGTCCCTCAGTTTGGTACTACTACTACTACTACTACTACTACTACTACTGCTGCTGCTGCTGCTGCTGCTGCTGCTACTACTACTACTACTACTACTACTACTACTACTACTACTACTACTACTACTACTACTACTACTACTATTACTACTACTAC
Source organism: Elysia chlorotica (assembly GCA_003991915.1). Classification (NCBI taxonomy): domain Eukaryota; kingdom Metazoa; phylum Mollusca; class Gastropoda; family Plakobranchidae; genus Elysia; species Elysia chlorotica. The sequence goes on from RQTK01000198.1 coordinate 475,960, forward strand.
AACTACTACCACTACTGCTACTACTTGTACACCAATTTCGCTTTTTTAAACTACGTGATACTTCAATAGCCGACGGCTGGTTAGTAACCTCAGACAATGATCCCTCACTGCGCATGAACAATTTGCACACCAAAGCCGCTTATTTATGGAGCACACAATACCGCTATTCGCGAACATTTTACTGAAACCTCACGCACATGTATTACAAAGCCAGAGCAAAATTTTAGGTATTCAAAACGCTCACATATTTTATAAGTTTAAGGCCTGCTATACCTGATTCAGTGATGGAAACTACGCAAATGAAAGAAACAGACCACGAAGAGACTTTAAAATGCAGATTGAAATCGACATATATTGGCTGTGACTCTATCGAATATAAAGGTGTCACTAAGCAACACTTGGATATGCAAATGTTTTAGTGTGAGTAGGTTTCACTTATATTTTATTTGTAGAAAAAACTTCATTATTTGACGAATGTACTATTGTAATAGTCATTGGAAATAAATTCAAAATTTTGTACCGGATTAGTGTAAAAGATATCAGTTTCTTATAACACCAGACTGGTGCAGATCAAAATCCCCTTCGAAACGATATACGAAGAATTATAAAATCTGATCTACCAAAATTATCTTATATATCAATATCATCACGGTATTGGTAATGAGTAACATTATTGTACATATGGGTTGCATAGAGCAAACAACCCTGTGACCACCCCAATAGCCGGCCGTTATTAGCAGGTTTAAAGTTTCCTTACTTATTGTAATGCAAATATGTTTATCGCTTCGAAAAGCATGCGTAAGTAATTCCTCCCCCCCCCCCCTAAAAAAAATAAAGAAAAATAAAGAGGGAATCAAGCACAAAGCAATACAAAAACAAACAAAAATACGTCAAAAGGACCATACAAACTGCAAATTGGTTTATTTTTGTTGAGTTCGTTTAAAAAAAAATCTTTTTTGTTTGTTTGTTTTGTTTTCAGGATGCCCATTAATCTTTAAAAAAAAATTTAAAAAAAAAACTAACACACATTACACGTAATAATTCCTTCACAGACCTCCAAAGCAGCAATTTGAAATACCAAAGGGGTTTTCTACATGAGAGTGTATTGTGGGGCATGATTTTGCGGGGCATTTTGTATATAACTGTGGGGTGTTATTATATATACTTATATATGCCCCGCAACAGATATATGACTCACAATAATGTTTGACATCGAAATTTAAGAATGCCCCACAAAATACAATATATGCCCCACAACCGAATGTATTTTAAATTTGCTATATACAACTTGAATTCTCTTTTGTTGACACCGTTTCATTTGTTCTGAAGATCGATTGCAAAATCTGAGACATTTATTGTATATGCTTAGTTTTGTAATCGAAGTTGGATATTTATACATATGCTTTAAGTCAATGCTCCAGGTTGTTACGCAGAATTTTTATGCTACCCATTGTGCATATAATAAATAAAATTTCAAACAGCATTAAGACCAAACTTTGTTACCAAAAAGAATAGTAATTGAACTGACTTTGAGCTCCATAAAACAAGCATTGCAAGTTTAGGGCTGTTAATAGCTTACGATTTTGGACTTCATTTTTTATTATCTTTAAGCACTCATTTATGGCATTTCCATAAATATTTTTGTATAGAACCAAAAAGTTTTGCAATATCAATCTGCAACAAAAATATGGTATTATTTTTATTCATTGCTTAAAATCCAAATTTCGACTGTTGTCTCATTTTGAAAGATTTCATTAAATTAATACTGTTAGCTGAAGAAAAGACAAAATCAGGTGTTTTTTTTCACACAACCATCCATTCTTTCAACAACGAAAAAAAGAAAAGCCATGTGTTCAAATTCATTGTTTTTTAATTTCACAAACATTTTGAACACGTTGCACAATGCTAATACTATTAATTTGAATTGAATGTTTAAAAAAGTTTCAACAAATTAAATTATTTTCACAGTGCAAAACAATTCTTACTGTAAAGCAATGTCACTCTATAACAAGAAATGCAATACTTTTTATGATTAAAATTAAAAGATAATTGAACAGTGCACAGAGTGGCAACGACAGCTCTATATCAACTTTGTGGACCTTATGAAGGCCTTCGACAGCATCCACAGAGACAGCCTATGGAGAATCCTGCGTGCATATGGCATACCGGAGAAGATTGTCTGCATCATAAAGAGCTTCTTCAGTAACTTCAGGTTTAGAGTTTGCAACAGATCATTAATTGAGGTCAATGGGAAAACTTGCCAACAACTGAAGAAATCACCTACTTAGGCAGCAGAGTAAGGCATGATGGAGGAACGGGGACTGACATTCAGAAACTCATTCAGAATGCTTAACAACGTTTGGCGGTTATTACAGTACAAAGTCAAGACCAAACTAAGGCTATATTAGAGCTGCGTGTTTTCCACCCTACTATATGGCTCTGAGTGCTGGAGGAAGACCAAAAGCAACCTCAACAAACTGTCAACCTTCCATACCAAAAGACTCAGGAGAATCTTATGAATATCCTGAACGGAAACCATTAAAAAAAAAAAACAAAACAACCCGGTGCAACCAGCTGTACATGGATACCATCATCATGCAAAGGCGATTGAGATGGCAAGGATATGTCATGCGAAAGGAACTGGGCAACATCACCCGTACAGCCCTTCACTGGACACCGGAGGGGAGAAGCAAAAGGGGGTGGCCTTTAAACACCTGGAGGCGCACGGTGGAGAGCGAGCTGAAGATCACGAAGCACACGTGGAGTTCGATGCAACTGCTAGCCCAGACCAGAGAGGAGTGGAGATCCTTCTTTGCCGCCCTACATGCCATGAGGAATAACGTGCAAGAGTGAGTGAGTGAGTAAACAATCCATAAGCAAATTATAGCGCAGACTTTTCAATAAGTTAAGTATTGTGAGTTAGGGTTGAGTCTATTCTTGTGAAAAATTAAGTGACTATTTCTGACGGACACAAGGAATCACAGACGCCAAGTCACCTAATGTCGACATTGTTTTATGTCTTAATAATTATGCCCGGTCTGTGTGTAATGAGATTATTTCAATGTTCAGTTTCCTTCATGATAATATTATAGGCTACTTAACCTGCACGTTGCTTATTTTTCTTCATACTTTTTTATTTCTGTCATAGTTTGGCCATATTCAAAATGCATGGGGAGTAACGGGGCTTTACAATAACGTTGTGCTAAGATTACAACTTGTCTTTAGATGTGTGCATAAGAAGTCGTATGATGAGTTGTTGGACATTACGAATTTATACCTATAATTTACGACCCGTGGTTCCTAACTTAGTTCACAAATAATAATAATAATAATAATAATAATAATAATAATAATAATAATAATAATAATAATAATAATAATAATAATAATAATAACAGTATAAACAACTATGCAAACATAGTAACTATTTGAGTAAACAAGCAATATACACATGATCTTGGTATGATACATTTGAGTAAGGGTAATCTAAAACATCACGAGATTTTCACGGCATTCATAGAGAATGAGAGACTTGTCCACTCTACATTGTATGTAACTGCAACACGTAATTCACGAATTCTAAAGAACATCATAGTTGTCCATAACGAAGATAATATACAGACACACTGAAAAATAAATAAACTTACTCCATTTCGCAAGGTATAACTTAATCACACACGACGCAAAGTCACTACTGTCTTTAAAAAAGGTTAAATTACTTAAAAAAATTAAGGAAACTAGATCAATATGCTATTAAAACGACGACGTAATGGTTTGCAAAAATACGAGGGTTATTTATGACCATAAGTCATTTGGCATGCTACTCCAAAGTTCAATTCTATTCTAAAAATAGAAAATCCGATAGATGTATACTATAATACTATGTACCCACAATGACTGTGCTATCAACCCGGTGTGTAACGGGATACCAGGCTAACCAATGTCACCCCGCATACATCCACCGGTTTAATAATATTAGAATTAACAATACAAAAAAGCATTGGTTGGTGAGCAGCAATAGTATACCCTGATTTTCTAGAGTAAATTGAAGGTCTCATTGCAGAAGGCCGGGTCATTGTCTTACTGCCGCTTCCGTAAGTAGACAAAGTTGACCGTGTTTCTAAAAATAGACGAGCGGTAGATACCACGACCAAATAAATGTAGGATCCCTACAGGGATGAGCAAGTGATTGTAATAATGGGGAATTATCAAACACTTAACCGTGGGGATCGGTTAAAGGCACTGCAGGTAATGGTAAAAAAGATACGTTTAAAGCGAGGCTACCCAAATTAACAGGTTGTAGTTGTAGTTGAGTGGGTCCAACGTCAGTACTATATAGTGTATATTGCAGATGGGTTTCAAGACTGACGTCTGAAAATTTTAAGATCTGCCACACACGAGACATGACTCCTCTCTCAGCCTGTCACATTACCAAAATAACAGGAAGAGTCACTGGATTGACTGAAATGAACACATTTTTACATAAAAAGGGTGACTAATAGTAATCTATTGCAAATTACTAGATCTATAGGACAGAACAGTATTCAGAAACTGCTTTTCGTTCGGATTACAAGTCTACTAGACTTAATATGTAACTTGTCCTCACTGTACCAAGTATCTTAATAATATAAGTCACTTTGGTTCTAAATCTTGGTTTATTTCTCTGTTCCTGCATAGTATTTTGGAAGCCTCAATTTAGAGAGATAATGTTGACACAAAAAGATAGAGTGTGGGCAGTAATATTATTTAAGTAGTAGCAATTATTGTGTATAGAAACCATGAACATGTTTGGAAGCGAAAAGATTGAGAAGAGAAGCAAGATTGAGAAGCAAAAATGATACGGTGGGAGAGCATAGGAGAAGGGGGAGAGGAAGAAAGAAAGAAAGAGAGATAGAGAGAAAGAGAGAGAGAAAGGGGGAGAGGGGGAGGGTGATTGGCAGACGTACAAAAAGGCATACTAAAGACATAGATGAATAGGAAAAAGATATTGAGAGAGAGAGAGAGAGAGAGAGAGAGAGAGAGAGAGAGACAAACAGACATACAGACAGACATACAGACAGACAGGCAGACAGTCAGAAAGCCGAAAAGGAAATTGGACGGTGACAAAGATCTCGCTAATACGATACCAAAAGATAAAACAACGAGCAGGAATACTTAACTTTACAAAACACAAGAAGTAAAGAAAACACAGATTGTGCATTTAGCCCGATACAAATAAATCGTTTATTAAAAATAAACCTTGACTTCGTTGAGAACCAGCTGGCGACTGGCTACACACATAAAGTTTTATGAAAACAGGAGGATGCGATGTTGGCCGATTCATCTTATTGTGGGCCGATTCATCTTATTGACAGTATGTTTACACTAAAACTTGCTTTAAAAAAAAGTGAGTAATCCAGAGATCCCCAATAGACGATTTGCTGTTTAAACAGGATTCCGACTGGGTGGAGAAACAGCTGGCGACAGGATACAAACAAGGGGATGTGGTGTGGGCTTGATGGGGTTATGGATGGGATGGGCAGAGAGAGAGAGAGAGAGAGAGAGAGAGAGAGAGAGAAAGAGAGAGAGTGAGAAAAGAAAGAGAGAGAGTGTGAGAAAAGAAAGAGAGAGGGAAAGGTAGAAACAAATAGCAGAGGAGTGAGAGAGATAGAGAGTAGAGAGAAGGGAAAGAAAGAGAGATCTAAAGAGGTTGGAGGTGGAGGAAAAAAGAGAGAGTAAATAGACAAAGAATAGAGAGTGCGAGACCGAAAGGGAGAGAGCGAGAGAAACAGAGCAAAGTGGGGGTGTGGGCATGACGGGAGAGTAGAGAGTGAGGAAAGAAAGAGAGAGAGAGAGAGAGAGAGAGAGAGAGAGAGAGAGAGAGAGAGAAAGCCCAACACCTTTGGTGCGGAGTACGATGGTATTTGGTCAGGCCAGGCGACCACAACTTAACACCCGCCATGCACCTCTGTGTCGTCAGACCTGCCAACCCAACCACCCTGTGATCCATCAGAGTTTAGTTGGTTGGCCGGAGTAAGCAAACACGAATGGGTTCCACGTCTTGCGTCTAACAATTTTACGTACATCTACGCCCACACAGAGACTTGTGGAGATAATAGAAACAAGAGGGAGGGAGTGATGGGGAGTGAGAAAGCGAGGGAGGAGAGAGAGAGGGAGAAAAATTGTTGGGTTGGTTTAACGTCCAATGTCAGCACATTATAGGTTATATTGAGGACGGATCCCGAGACTGTCATCTGACAACTTTATGTGCTGCCACATACAAGACAGCGGGTGACATCTAACAACTGACACCGACCAAACCAGTAGGGGGCGAGATCGCCAAGGCTCGAACCACGGACCTCCTGCGTCGAAAGCCGATGTTCTACCCCAGGACTACCGTAAGGGAGAGAATGGCGATGGATTGTCAGCTTTGTACTACACACTGGCAGAGTATTGGGCACATGTCACATTCACGGTCGATAGAAAAACATAACTGGTTTCGAGTAAGGGGGCAGACGTAAGTAATAATAATTATACATTACTTGGGCGCAATGTGCATCCAAATCACGACGGTTTGTGAGTGACTTCAATTTATTTACGATTAGTTTTACACGAGGCACAGCTTTGGTTAAAGATCTGAAAAACGGAAGGCCTATATTATTAACTCTTCATTTCTTATCTTATCATCAGTTTTTTTTGCTCATTTTGTTCATCATGACCTGTTAATCTGAACGTCTGTCTCTCTATCTCTTATTCTCTCTCAATCTCCCTCTCCATATGTCTATTTCACTTTCCCTTTCTCTGACTGCCTCCTTACTGCCTATCTCACTTCCTCCCTCTTTTTGTATGTCTGTCCCCACACTCCCTCCCACTCTTTCCCATTCTCTCTTTGTATTCATCTGTCTCTCTCTATGTTTTTGTCTCTATCTCTCTGTCTCTCTGTCTGTCTCTCTGTCTCTCTCTCTCTCTCTCTCTCTCTCTCTCTCACTCTTCCCAATCTCGTACATGCCTGAAGAGGAAAGCGGGATACAGCGGGCGCCCTCTATCCTTGTTCTGTATATCCGAAACTAATCAACATAATTATTGATTTCCAATACCACATCATGTAGATTTCTCGTCACAAGAAAAGGATTATCGTCGATTTATTGACTGCCGAAAGAGCTGTGAGATACAAGGTAATGTTCAACCTAAATTATATTATGAAATATCGTACCATGTGAAATAAGGAAGAAAAACAACATCAGAAAATGATTTTTTGTTTCTGAACACGAAACGTATCCTCAGAGATCCAGTATACACTACACTGAGGATTTGAACACATGTGTTGATTTTTCTATGTAGTTGCAGAAAATAAAATGCATATTTCATTAAAAAAAAACAACACAAAACATGAAAAAGATTATGGGGAAGGGGAGGGGGGGGGGGTAGATGGCTCATTTGGTAGAATGAATGGACTCGAACAGGGAAGTTACGGGTTCAAATTCCAAGCAGGCGTTCTTCTCCCCCACTGCTTGGGTAGGTTTAAGAATAATGCGGCCAGCTGAGACAGAAATCCTAGTGTCCCTGCACTGTCTCAGTTTGGCAGCACTTAAATCATTCAGATATCAGTTGGGAGACCCGCCCAAAAAAGTTTGGTTGCTTTTTATTTATTTATTTATTTATTTTCAATCACACACACAAGATACCAAGACAGTAAAAGCACTATCAATTCAATATCGTTGCACAGCACTTACCGTTAAGGCTGGGTATGAAGGGGGGCTGCCTCGGTTTTCTCTCAAGGAGGAACTAGAACTAGATCTAGTGACTGGCGGAATGAAAACACTCGCAGTTCTCCTCGCAGCTTAATGTGACCACTGACCAGCTGAGACAGGATTTATGGCATCCCCGCCCTGTCTCGTGTGTGGCAGCACATAAAATTGTCAGACGCTAGTATTGGGGCCCGTCCACAATATAGTATATATAGTGGTGATGTAGGGCGTTATTCCAACTCAAAACCTCAACCGGCGCGACCTACCGACAGATTCTCCTCGATCGGAACGAGATAGTGAGCACTATACCACTCTAACAACGGTTCCTCTTGACGTTAGATACTTTGGAATGGCTTACAGAGGGACCCGCTTAAGTTACACCTCTGAAAAACAGCCAACAGGTTTATTTTACTCCAAGTTTATATTAAAGGGTGGCTGTAAATTAAAACAAAACGGAATAGTTGACTTGGTAATAGTTGATATAAAGCAATAGTTTATCGTAAACAGGGCTTGTTTGAAGCGAATTCCACTATAGTTTTTAACAACACTTTAGAAGGTTCAAGCGAATTCCACTGTTGTTTATTAACAACACTTTAAAAGGTTCAGGCAAGTTCCACTGTAGTTTTTAACAGCACTTTAGAAATTTCAGGTGAATTCCACTGGAGTTTTTAACAACACTTTAGAAGGTTCAGGCGAATTCCACTGTAGTTTTTAACAACACTTTAGAAGGTTCAGATTCGACTATATAATATTCGAGTTGACTGGCTCAGTAAAAACGCCTCTCAAAAAGGTTCTTAACAGCAGTTAAAAGTTGTGTTTTAGATTCGTGGGATAGCTGAGCTTGTAACCACGTCTAACGAACAAGCTTCATAGTTCCATCTCTACATCGAGTCTGAAGTTTCTCCTCAAAATTCATACGATAAAACCAATATTACGTTTAGAGTCGTATTGCATCAGGGATTTTTACTTATTTATTACCTTATCAGGTCTTAAACGCATATGAATGTAGATAAACGCCTAGGTCTTGAGCTGATTGTAACGCAGCAGACTAAGCATTTATGCAAGTTACTTCGAAGATTCTATAGAGAGTAATACTTTTTAAAGAAAAGATTTGTACACTTGCAATGCCGGTCTCAACTTAGTTTCACAACAGCAAAAAAGAGAATTGCAGTGGCGAAGCATTGAGGTAGAATATTATATCTGAGCGTGTCCCTTCGCTATAATGACGGTTAAAGTGCTACGATGAACTTTGAAAGGTCAACCAGGCATTAGAAAGTATGAAATAGAGTAAACATTGTCGTATCTTTCTCTCTCTCTCTCTCTCTCTCTCTCTCGATCTCCTCTCTCGATCTCCTCTCTCTTTCTTTCTGTCTCTGTCTCTGTCTCTCTCATTCGTCTCTATCTAGTTTTTCTGTCTCTGTATGTCTCTTTCTCTACCTCTCTCCCCCATCTCTCTCCTTCTGTCTCTCTCTCTTCTTCTCTCTCTGTCGCTGTATGTCTCTTCCTCCACTTCCCTCCCTTTCTCTCTCTCTCAATCTCTCTCCCAGCTATTAACTCATTTATGCCGCACAAAAGCTCATTCCGTAACAATAACTACTACGTATGTCTAAATCCCCACATAATCGTATACATGTATGTACCCCCCACTCTCTTACATGCCCCCGTTCCAAAAAAAGACAAGAGTTATCTACATGCGTGCCCCTCACCCCCCCCCCCAGCTGCTACCCTGCTCGCAGCGCCACCACACCCGGTCCACTTATCTCAAACTACGCCAAATTCAAAAGTTAGTCGTTTAACCCACACAGCACACTGGTAGTTGGGCCGAGTAATTACATGTATTCTCGTCAGTACTGGCAGTCAAAGAATAGATAAAGTTAGAGAGAAAGGCAGACCAGGAAATATGCTACATCCCGAAGTGTATAGACAGAGGGCTACATTCTGTAGTCAATGGACTGAGGGCTACATTAGTAGTAAATAGTCAGAGGGTTACATTCTGTAATCAATAATCAGAGGACTACACCCTGTAGTGGATGGGCAGAGGGATGCATCCTGTAGTGAATAGACAAAGGGCTACATGCTGTAGTGAATAGACAAAGGACTACATCTTGTTGTAAATAGAACGAGAGCTACATACTGTAGTGGATGCACAGAGAGCTACATCCTGTAGTGGACGGTATAGGGCTACATTTGGGAATAGACAGAGGGCTACACCGTGTAGTGGTTGGACAGAGGGCTACACCCTGTAGTGAATAGACAGAGGGCTACACCGTGTAGTGGGTGGATAGTGGGCTACATCTTGAAGTGAAAAGACAGAGGGCTACACCGTGTAGTGAATAGACAGAGGGCTACACCTGTAGTGAATAGACAGAGGGCTACACCGTGTAGTGGTTGGACAGAGGGCTACATCCTGTAGTGAATAGACGGAGGGCTACATCTTGTAGTGGGTGGATAGTGGGCTACATCTTGAAGTGAAAAGACAGAGGGCTATATCATGTAGTGAATATACGAAGGGCTACATTCCTGTAGTGAATAGACAGAGGGCTACACCGTGTAGTGGATGGACAGAGGGCCACATCAGCTGAAGACTGACAGAATGTTGTAGGAACTGTAGGTAGTAATAACATATCCACAATCAAGTTCGTACATAAATAATTTTATATGCACCAGCCCTTGCGACCGAGTCGAGGAAAATATTGACAAAACCATTGTTTCCAAATCCATAACTGGTTTCGCGGAAATGAGCAGATATTCGGCTGTTGTTTTTTTTTTTTTTTGCTCTATTGTTTTGTTTTGCGGGAGTCTTTTTTTTACTTTTTTTTTCTGAAGGATTTTTTTACTTTTTTTTTTGGGGGGGGGGGAAGGGGGGGGGGGGCTACTAATGGTGGGAAAAAGAAAAAAAAACACTTAGCGGGTTTATGCCACAACTGCTGACGTGGCTAGTAAATCCAAGATGAATCCAATCCACCTTGGCCCTGTATAACTTTTATAATTAACTTAAACTGTTATCCGGACGAAGTAGTGACAAAGTCTATTCTCTTTTATCGCGTATATAGCACGTTGACATAGAACAAATAGAATACTTGAAGGGCATTTTAGAAGGCTTTTAGAATGTACATCGGGCCAAGGACAGAGAGGAGTGGCCCGCCACTTTGACGTAGACCTCGTCAGATATGGGACCAAATGAGAAGACATTAATTTACTCCAGCTGCTGTTTAAAGCATTTAATTGTGTTGGTTTCCAAACGTGTTTGTGCGCTTGTTAAAGAAGCGTGGGTGGAAACTGATAAATAAACTAGTGTTGGTCGAGTAGGGCCAATAGAGGAGTACACAATGTCATCACAGAGTCTCGGGTAAATTGTAGTGTGTAGATTTCACGGGTAGAGTATTTATGGGGGTAGCTGCTCAAAACATTCTCTCTGCTGATATTTTCGACAGCTTTTATTTCAATATAGGGGGAGCGCGGTGGCCCAGGGGTAGAACATCGGCTTCCGACGCAAAAGGTCCCGAGTTCGAATCCTGGCGGTTGCGTTCCCTACTGGTTGTGTCGGTGTCAGTATAATGTGACCGGCTGAGACAGGAGTCATGGTATCCCCGCCCTGTCTCGTGTGTGGCAGCACATACAATTTTCAGACGTCTGTCTTGGGGTCTGTCCACAATATAACATATATAGTGCTGATGTTGGACGTTAAAAAACCAAACCAACCAAATCAAACCATTTCAATATAGAAACAGAGAAAGCGCGTGTCAAGCGAGCGCCCTTGTAGCAATAGCACATTCTCGCGGACGAATCCCAAGACAAAACTCTGATAATTATTGTATGCCACACACACAGAGACATAGCGCTACCAACGGGACCTGTCTCAACCTGTCACAATTATACTGACACCGACCCTGACCTCTTTGAGAAGATACCCTAAACATTTTGTCAGATAGTACAGAAACCAAGTTGTTCAGTACGAAGGCGAGCTCTCTACCACCTAACCAAGGTCGCTTCCCTGAATGTGACGTGTTATAGAAGTCATGGGTGTGTATTGTATTGTAATAAAAGTTTGACATATTTGTATACTGGACATGGTGATGTCAGAATATCGATCTTCTTCATAGGTATTAGGACGGTACTATGTTCATGATCTGATAACTCAAAGAATGAGAGCAAGGGCTAGAAAAAAAAACACCTTTAGATGTTATTAAAACGGGACAATATTTCCAGACGGTTGGTTGGTTGGTTGGTTGGTTGGGTTTTAACGTCCAACGTCAGCAACTTGTAGGCTATATCGTGGACGGGCCCCAAGACGGACGTCTGACAATTTTATGTGCTGCCACACACGAGACAGGGTGGGGATACCATGACTCTTGTCTCAGCCGGTCACATTATACTGACACCGACCCAACCAGTAGGGATTGCAACAGCCAGGATTCGAACTCGGGACCTTTTGCGTTGGAAGCCGATGTTCTACCTCTGGGCCACCGCGCCCCATTTCCAGACGGTAAACAACTAACAAATGTATGAGATCAAATTAAAAAAAAATTCACTCTTAGGGGAAAGTCGGAAAATCTTGCTTTAATTCGGCAAATGAATTACATGAGAATAAATGCATTTTTTTTTCAGGCATTTCATTAGAAAGGCTAGACTATATAATTATCTTATTCCAGTGCAAAGTTTTGTTATAGAATGGTGATCTTTGGAGTAAAATGATCTATTTTGTTTAAGGAACGGCCCTTTTTTATAGCTGCCGAGAGCAACTTGTTTAAGGAAAAATATTGACACTATATGGGTTAACATTGCACCTGAAAAACCGTTTCGCAGAATTTTTTTTAAGGAAAAATGAAACGAAACGTATTACCAACACGACAAGCGCCGCAGAATTCCTACATCAGACGCCAGCAACTAGGTTGAATCGGAGACTGATCCCAAGACTAGCGTTTGACAAATTGATGTGCTGGTGCTGCCACGCAAAGGCAGAGCCAAAGATACTCACGACTTCTTCTCTACACAATCCCGCTACGTATATAGCCTATACAGTGGTGATGTTGGACGTTAAAACCAACTCAAGTCAACTCAACCCGCTACGTACTTACGCCGACCCAACCACAAGTCATGAAGCAGGGGAATAGAAATCCCGACTCGTCAATTTGAGCACAAGATCCGACAAATTATTGCAGTGCATGCAGCTGTCAAGTTTTATTATGTGTTGGTTTCTTGACGCCTGTCGTCAGCAGCTGGGCTATGGAGGCTGTGCGATCGCGTAGCCCGTAGAGAAAACCAAGACGTAAAATTAAGGAGATCTGCATACCGGCGAGTAACCAAAGCTATAGGCCTATCCAAGACTTCCAGAGCCAATGAGCGATCAGAAAAAAACCATGACTGTCCAAGGTGCGCTTTTAAAGGGAGAGAGAGAGAGAGAGAGAGAGAGAGAGAGAGAGAGAGAGAGAGAGAGAGAGAGAGAGAGAGAGAGAGAGAGAGAGAGACAGTCAGACAGACGGACAGAGCAGAGAGAGGCGGAGAAAGAGAGACAGACATACAGAGAGGGAGAGAAACAGGAGAAATGGAGACACAAAAGGAGATACATATAGACAAAAATATAATCAGCAGGTTGAGAGAGAAAGAGAGGGAGAGAGAGAGAGAAAAAATAGAGGTAGAGAAAGAGAGATAAAGGAGTAGTGAGAGAGAGAGAGAGAGAGAGAGAGAGAAAGAGAGAGAGAGAGAGAGAGAGAGAGAGAGAGAGAGAGAGAGAGAGAGAGAGAGAGAGAGAGAAGGAAAGAAGATACATTATAGTTAAATCCGCATCATAGCGGATTTGCTTAACATAAGCATCCAAACTTCTTTGTATAAAAGATGTGTTAAAGGAGCATGATTGTTATAATTTAAGTAGGGGCCTCTTTTTGGACGCCAGTTAAAAAAATGGGAATCATTATGATCAGGGACCACGGTTTCTCAGATCATTATGAAGGTAGCAAGACTAGTATAGACACTTTCCTTCATCCCAGATTTATTCCACTGTAATGGAATTTTTATCAGCATCACTTTTCTTGAATTTTTTTTTTTTTTTTTTTTTGGGGGGGGGGGGGGGGGGGGGGGGGGGGATGGGGTCACTGTGGTTTGATGATTATATTTATCAGGCTCCAACAATTTTAAACCTAAGACCTTCCATAGCACAGACCAGGTGCTTGAAATAATAAAACTCTTGCAAAGTTTATGTGATTTATTTTGATTGAACTTTTTGATATTGTTGGGTCAGGAAAACGCTTTGAAAGTATAATTGTCACTGGATTCTATTCAGTAATATATTTTTGCAACTGTTCCAACTGTGCCACATAGTTAAATATTAGCTCAATTGTACAATCAATGCAGCTTTATTATGTTTACTTCAACAGCTTACCATGTACATTGGAAACCTTGAATATCCCCCCCCCCCTGTAACCTTTTTTCCAGTTTGTCTCTGAACATTCAACCCCAGTCACTAAACTATTTCTCGCAGAATAGTCCCTAGAGTAATGTCTGACATTTTTTAAAGGCAGTCACACAGAGACAAAGTATAGGTACCAGGAGTTTAGTCTCAGCTTGACACATTTCACTGATACTGACCCAAACAGTAGAAACCAAATGCAAAAACAAATTTGCACGATCTTTTTAATTTACCAGGCACCTCTATAATGAAAGCTTTTTGCTCTACAACTTGGGGTGAGGGGGGAGGTGGATGGCCCTTGGGTAGAGGGAGGGGGGGGGGGCTTGGGTAGACCATCGGCTTCCGACACAAAAGGTCGGGATACAAGTTCTGGCGATTTTGCTCCCTACTAATTGAGTGTGTGGCAGCACATAAAATTGTCAGACGTCAGTCTTGGGGTCCGTCCACAACATAACCTATATACAGTAGTGCTGATGTTGGACGTTAACCCAACTCAACTCAAATCAACTCTGCTCCACCACTTAACACCCCCACCCACCTCTCTCTCTCTCTCCCACCACCCAAACAAGGCAAGGTACTTACCAGGGAGGAAGGAGACCTCCTCCACCTCCTTGTACATGTTGCCGCTGCCGCTGTGTGAGCCCTTTACTCAAAACACGAGGACAATCAACCCAGGCTCGCTCTGCACTGTGCCTTCAAAATTGACAAGACCTGAAAATCACATGAACAACACAAAAAAACATTAAGCTACATATTTTTCTTTTCTTTCTTTTTTTTCTTGTAGTTAGTTTTTGTTTTGCTTGATGTTTTTTGGTGCAGAGGGTGAGGGTGAGTTAGAGATTGTGGGTCATTAATGTATGTTGCATTTAACGCATTGGGTCTTAATCACAGTGTTGTGGTTAGTGGTAAGCTTACAACATGTCGTAGGATATAAGAATAAGAAAGCTTACGATAGTTGTAAATTCCCCTATGTTGTACTTACAACCCATTACAATCAAATGGTGTTTAGTTTCCGGGTTCAAAATGTAAATACATCATTTACACAGTAAAATGAGCTACAGTCAAAGCTGATTTTTTAACGGTCAAAATCAACAATTTAGACCAAACGTACAACTCTTGCAGTAGCGTGTCATCTGTCGATGCAGTCTTTTAGGGTTTGGAGAACTATGATGGACGATGCAGACCAAAATCAGAATGGTGATTAAGGAGGGGGGGGGGAGAGAAAATTGAAAAATTTGAAATAAAGAATAAATTGGATATGGCGTAGGTTTGGTAGGTATGTTTTTAGACAGTCCTGAGTCATAGAATAGGGAGGATAGTAGGGTGTTGAAATTCTCATAGTGCCGAGTTCATCCAAGAAGGAATTTCTAGAAGTAAGAGGTATATCTCAGCACCATATGGGTCAAAGAGAGTATGTGGGTTGGGACCTGGTGACCACACCCATGCCTCAAGAATGATATTAATGAGATGAGTGGGAACTTTGACTGGGATGTTGGTTAAAAGCCCCTGTGGTCTAAAGAGACAAGAATGCATCTTGGAAGCAAGGGAGGAGTGGATTTAATCAATCTAAAAAAATTCTTTTTCAAGATCTAGATCTAGATTGAATATTAGAATCAATGTGTAATAAATCCATGGTCTGATTTAACTGTATATCTATTTATAATACTTTGATATAAGGATTAGAGAAGAGGTCAGTCAAAATCTAGAATCTAGATTAGATTACTAGACCTATATATCTAAACAAGAATCTTAGAATCTAGATGTAGATCATCCATAAACCTCATAGTGAGGAAAGTTTAGTTTTATTTTACTGATGTACTTAATTATAAATTCTCTTTTGAAAAAAGTTGTCAGCGGTTTTTAGTACAAGAAAGCATGCTTGTGAGCAGTTGGTGAGCTAGACTTTTCTGCCTTCTTTGTTAGGACTTATAATAATAATCTAAGTTAGTTGTCTTATAGCCCGAATCGAGGCAGGAGCAAACTGCAGAAAGTACATTCTCTTTATTCACTTGACAGAGTTTTAAGCGATTAATACTTCCATAGCATGCATATAACAACGCGTCAGTGGGACTCCATATAGATATCCAGAAATCTAGATTAATTTGTGAAGTTATAGTTGAGAATTGACTTGGAGAGATGTGCTGTTCATTTGTACTTGCTTTAGAGAGACGTGATCTACTTTAATTCTCCTCAGGAGTTGTTTGGTTTTTAAGCCTCCCCTGCCTCGTTTCTAGTCGTTAAACTTCTGAGCTGTATGTTAGATCTTGCTATTGCTATATCTCTCTCTTTAACATTAGTATAAAATATAAATCGGGAACCGTGACTGCATTCCTGCTTGTGTAAGACCATTCGATGAACTGTCGCTGTCAAGTCGCCCGATTCGTGGTGAGCTAAAATTGCTATGCGACTTTCACTGCCCGTCAACCTCGTGTCTTTGAACTTCATGAGCTGCTGTGGAGACGCTGTCTATTACGTCGTTGTCACGGTTGTGAGTCTGTTTTTCACCGCCTGTGGTCAGCCTGTCTATCCTGTCGTCGATCATCGTCAGCTTTATCGTGGTCCCCGTCCTGGTACCCTTGATGCTTAACTGAGAACGTCATCTTTGGAATGTCATGGTTGGACCATCATCGTTGGACCATTGTAACCCGAAACTATAGATCTAAGTGATTTTCTAAAGCTCGAACTGTCTAATTTTGTCTAGTCCTCAGTCTTTAGTGTTAACCAGCCCTTTAATTGTATGTGTTCTAGACTCATGTGCTGAGTATATCATGACTTAACATGTACTTTATGTAAAAGTTGATTTGTATCATTTGCGCTAATTATCTAGATCTAGAATCTAGGCCCTAGTTTCTAGATATCTAGATTCTACATCTGAAACAAAATTGGATTTCCTTGTACAACTAGCATCAGAGGGATTGTTTATCAGAAATTTTCATCGCCTTTTTATCCATACCGTTGTATTCAGGTTCTTCAAGGAACTTGAATTGCAGGAGTGCCTGGATTTCCTTGTGTGGTATACATCCATCTATGCAAAATGTAAACAAAAATTCATAATGAGGAAACTAAGGAAAGATTATTTTCTTCCAGACTTACCGCTCTTTGGTGTCGGTTTTTCCGGGATCTATTAATAGACATTATGTGACGGAGATCTAGGTCTTGGCCTCCGGTTTTTAATGTGATAAACAAAACAGGAGAGAGAACAGACATAGGTGTGACTGACTTGCTTAATGAAGAAACAAAACACAAAGAAACGAACAAACAAAAAAGAAAGAAAGAAAGAAATAAAAAGGAAACTACGAACAAACGGATGTATACACTATAAGATGTATGAGATCAGTTTGTTACAGACATCGGCGACTATGATCTTCCATAATTTTCTTTCTATCCCCATTTTGCCTCGATGAAAACAATGATGGGGGGTTATTTCGCTTTGAAGGCTATAACTTTTTAGACGGTTATATTATCACTAAAAAGTGAGTAAGAGGTAATCCTGCTATCTTATTTCAAATTTATTGAATCGTTTGTTTGTGTGATCTTTCAACTGCTGCAGTGGCTGTTCTCTTTGTATTTCTCCAGTCTTCCATAAAGTTTTCTTCTTTCTGTGTGTGTATCATGATGGACTAGGTGTATAGTTCAAAATCAGCGATCATACCATTCCCTCATTTCATCTTATGTTATCTTATACAAAGCTCACAAAAAGTTAAGTGTAAACACACAAACCAAAAAAATTAACACCAAACAACTTAAACCTACCGTAGCAGATCACCAATCGTATGACGATCTGTTTAGAAGGGAAGAAAGAAAGAATTTGATAAAGGGTGAAGAAAAGCAAAGAGAGAGAGAGAGAGAGAGAGAGAGAGAGAGAGAGAGAGAGAGAGAGAGAGAGAGAGAGAGAGAGAGAGAGACAGACAGACAGACAGACAGACAGGCACACAGAGAGTATATAATACAGACCACTACACCATGTGGATTCTTTACAGTCGAGGGGGATCTGGATTAAAAGGTAGTGGAACGAGACACGGGAGGTAATAAACAAATGATGGAATCTTGCAAACATAAAAAGGTTTATGTCCCTTACATTTGAATGAAATAATAATCAACAAGTCTGTATAACAGGGAGATAATCCAAAACGCCCCACCCCCCCCTTTTTTTTTTTTTTTTCCCTCCTCCCCCCCCTCTCTCTCTTTGTGACCCCTTCTGTCTCTCTGTCTGTCTGCCTGTCTGTCTGTCTATCTGTCTGTCTATCTATCTATCTATCTATCTATCTATCTATCTATCTATCTATCTATCTATCTATCTATCTATCTATCTATCTGTCTGTCTGTCTGTCTGTCTATCTATCTATCTATCTATCTATCTATCTATATATCTATCTATCTATCTATCTATCTATCTATCTATCTATCTATCTATCTATCTATCTATCTATCTCTCTATCTACCTATCTATTTCCTTTTCTTTCCCTATGTCACTGTTCGTCTCTGTCTCTCTCTGTCTGTCTCCCTCTCTGTCTGTTAGTCTCTTCTCTCTCTCACTCTCTTTTTGACTCTTTAATTGTCTTTCTCTCACTGTCTATTTATGTCTGTTTATCTAACTCTCTCTCTCTCCCACTCTCTCTCTCTCTCTCTCTCTCTCTCTCTCTCTCTCTCTTTCCCTTTTTTTTAAATCCAACACTGTTTTTTTTTTTTTTAAGGAATGTTGCCGTCAAAGCTATGCTTCTTTTTGTTTGTTCCGTGTTTTGTGTTTTTTTATTTTTTACTTCACTACTGTTTTCTTCACTGTACCCTTTTTTTTTCTTTTCTTGATGGTTATGTTGTAAATAATAGTCATCTATTTTTGATGAAATTATTATGAAAGAGTTGCACATTCGTTTCCAGTTCTGTTACCATGCTTCCGAGTGCTCTATGCTCTTTGTAGCTAACATGTAAAACTATCCTGTAGAGGGACAGTTTGCAGCTATTCTATTTGTCGTATGAATTCAAGTTCCGTAACTACTTTTCTAATCGACATAAACGTTTCTGATGGAGTTGCCTTTCTCTAAAGGTACACAGTAGCCTTTGGCGTCTTACAAGACTTAGTTAATTCACCAGTCTGGCTGTTTCTCAAGAGGGATAACCTAATTTGAAATATTGAACTCGAGAGTGTACGAGGTAACTGCCCTTGTTTTTTTTTTTTTTTTTTTTTTAATGTCAAGATGAACCGGCACAATAAATGATGCTAATGATTATTAAAACAAAAACAACAACAACAACAACAACAACAACAACAACAACAACAACAACAACAAACAAACAAAACAAGAAGGAAAACTTACAAACTTTAAATTAACAAAAAAAAAGCACAAAACACACTAAAATATGGGCAAGAAACCAAGAAACATATTAAAATAGAAAACATTTATTTTAAATTCTCAATGTGTCGCCATCAATGCAATGCTACAATAATCTTATTTTATAACTTTGAAAAAAAAAAAAAGCCATTGTAGATGTTGTACTAATTATGTTGAGCTTAGAGCGCGATCTTTTTAATCGTAAGGTTGCGTGTTCAATACCTACACAGCCATGCGTTCTTGTTTTTTGTTTCTACTTCTGTATATTCTCGTCGTATAAAGACTAACTAGATTATATACTTAAGATACGAACATTTAGAAATGAGTCCTGCATTCTCCAATCGAAGGTTACAACAGGGGCATGATAGGTTAAAAGTAACGTGTACTATTACCTATTATATTGACGCTGGTTTCATTACGGAAGGGATTGGTTTTAATCTTAGTAAGATATTCAGCACAGAGAGATCGGAGGAAATATTGCTGAACTTTCGCTATGTCTACATCTATGGCAAAAGACTATGATATGAGCTTCATCGTGTCACATTTTTTATGAAATGTTATAAAAAGTTCGAGTAAAGCAAGCGTCTATGCCAGAAAAAAAGTAAGAAGGATGGTTAAAAAATTTGTACCAGTAATATCACAAATATGGAATGGTCAATGGATCGAAATAAATGAAACAACTAAGGCAACTCTTAGCCCCCCCCCCCTCTCAATTAATGATTGCCCTTGTCCACAATATAGCCTATAAAAGTGCTGACGTTGGACGTTAAACCAACTCAACTCAACTCGCTGTGGAGGCGTAGATTTACGTTTTCGGCATACGACTTGACATGAATGCGGGCCAGAGTGTCCTGCTCTCAAAAGAAGCTTTCTTATATCGGAATGTCGAATCGGCAACCAAAACCATTGAGAATGAGAGATCACACATTTCGACCACTCCTCCGTCAATGGTATGGGGCACGTTTGTTAAAAGGCAGTTTCTTATCATTCATCATGACATTGACATTCAAACATCAAAGTCATTTGGGTGAATTGGATCTCTCGTGCCTGTCTGCTCTAGCTCTTTTATCTCCCTCCCCATTCATCTCTCCGCCTCTCTCTCTGTCTCTCTCTCTCTCTCTCTCTCTCTCTCTCTCTCTCGTTGTCTGTTTGTCTGTCTGTCTCTTTAATTTTATTTTTCTTTCTATTTCTCTCAATGTCTGTCTGTCTCTTTGATTTACTTTTTCTTTCTATTTCTCTCAATGTCTCTCTACTCATTTCTGTCTTCCCGTTCGTCTCTATTTGTCTCTATTGCTCTACGCCTCTCTCATAAACACACACGCACACACACACATACACAGAGACAATGTTTAGATATACAATTAAGTCATAATTATGTTTCTTCAAGTGAATTAACAATGCTGCAGTTAAGAGATTGGGAAGACACAGAGATAGAGGGAGGGAGAGGGGAGAGCCAGATAGATAGTTATAGCGTCCACGAGAGAGAGAGAGAGAGAGAGAGAGAGAGAGAGAGAGAGAGAGGGGTAATGGAGACATGGAGAAATTAGAAAGTAGATGGATATTAATAATGTATACAGATAGAAAGTAGATGGATATTGATAATGTATACAGATAGATAGACAGATAGATAGATAGATAGATAGATAGATAGATAGATAGATAGATAGATAGATAGATAGATAGATAGATAGATAGATAGATACAGAGGAGAGAGATAAAGAGACAGACAGACAGGCAGACAGACAGACAGACAGACAGACAGACAGACGGACAGATAGAATACTAAACCTTAACAATTTGGCCCAGGAGTTTCCAAGTCGCTTATGTGAAGCGATGGATGAGTCAAGTTACAAAATTACCTGCTTTTAAGACATTTGCTGTGGAGACGCCAGGACAAAGCGAAATCACACGATACAATAAGTACTGTAAAAAAATGGTTGGCCAAGAAAAACTCAACTTGGCTGAGTCGGTGTCACTGTCAGTATATGCACATGCATAATGTCATCTCCACCCGAGACAAGACCTTCATTACCACATTGTTTTTT
>RQTK01000198.1:499858-518674 GCA_003991915.1 Elysia chlorotica
AAAATCTAGTTCACTGGTCTGGTCCATCTATTGACACCTATCTCTCTCGTGCATCATTCTCCACAGAACCAGCTTTTACTTCCGCATTTGACAAGGCTGCCAACATCATCACAAACATTAGTATTTATACGCGTTTTGCCAAACTGATTTGGAGTGGGAAGAGGGCGGGGTGGTGCATTGACTTGAGTTTTGGTCTCCTGGCGTAATCGGTTCGAAACCCAATTTGTGTGTTAAAAATGTATTTTTCTGAATTTGTCTCCTACTACTGCTATGGTTGGGTCGGTGTCAGTATAATGTGTAACGTGCCTGGTCTACACGGGGGTTCTGATATCCCCGCAATGTCTCGTGGGTGACAGTACATAAAATTGTCAGACATTAATCATGGGATTAAGTTACATCCTCTACTAGCTACTGGCATTCGAGTTTAAGAAATGAACGAACTACAGGTGTCTATTATTAGCACTTCATGTATTTATAACCTCTTTGGAATTAACCAATCTAACTAGCATTGATTTGTTTGAAGTGAACTCCTGGCTGGCTGGCTGGGTTGGCATCTCTACATCAAGGTCACAACAAATCAATTGTCACTTAAGAGTTGAGGTCAATTCTCTGAGAAAAACCACCATAAGATAAATGGTATACATATGTATTTCTCTCTGGGGCATTGTTAACTGTCGATTAAACACGGTGGGGGAGGCGGCCTGGTGTGTGTATTGTGTCTCCCGTGGGGTCTTAAATGATACCAGTGGCGCAATCCTCTCAGTCTCAGTCATAAAGCAACCTTACACAATACAGAATACAGAATACAGAATACAGAATGCAGAATACAGAATACATATTACAGAATACAGAATACATATTTTTTCTAATAAAATGTTCATTTTTTATGAATATAGATCGGGGCAAAAAATAATTTCGAGTAGGAACAACGTTGTTATAAGCTTAGGATCCCGACTATTTTATTACTTTTTTAAAAGTACTCTTAAAAGGCAGTCTAAACTAAACACTGTGGTAATTACTAGCCATTGTACCTGTGACACTACTGTGCAAACTGCAGGAAATGAGAAGACGAGCCCACTTTAAAGACTAGAGAGTTCCACAATACTATAAAGTAAGATTCTCAACGAAGGGTAGTTTTTGATAGTTCATTTATCCTTGATTTGGGCTCTAAGTTTTATGGCAACTTTGTGCTTAAATGCCCTAAGTCACTTGATTTTAATAGGTTTCATCGGTGTATGTTAGTAATTGAAAAAAAAAGGAGAAATAAAACAAAAACTTTGCGATGTTTGAGTGTTAAGTTGAATATTTTTTTCAATGGATTTCAACCACTTTTCACTCTCCAAACTGAAACCAAAGCTACAAAAGATCTAAAATTTAATGGAAAGTTAATGTGGTCATTTTTGCTTCCACGTCATTCTTTTTATGTCCATCAGTGAATTTTGTACTTCGCAGGAGATAATCTCTCTCCGTCTATCTTTATCCCTCTCTTTCTCTCTCAGTTTATGAATATATAATATTTCTCTCTCTCTTTTACTCTCTTTCTCTATCTTTATATCTCTCTATCTCTTTCTATCTATCTCTCTATCTATATATTTATCTTTCTCTGCGTCTGCCTCTCTTTGTCTCTGTCTGTCTGTCTGTCTGTCTCCCCCCCCCCTCTCTGTCTGTCTGTCTGTCTGTCTGTCTGTCTGTCTGTCTGTCTGTCTGTCTCTCTCTCTCTCTCTCTCTCTCTCTCTCTCTCTCTCTCTTAGTTTATAGCCTCACCAGTTCCCTATTATTCTCTACAAGTTTGCTTTTTAATGTGAAGGCATGTCGCGTCACCACACAGAAACAGAGAGCGGGGCACCCAGAACTTGTCTTTCAACCAGTCCCATTATAAAATAGTTAATTGATTCAGACCCAAGCTTAACCAGTAGGGTGAATATCTAGTCTGATAAATACAGAAGGACACCAGTCAAATACCCTACTAGCCCAGGTCGTCTGATAATCGTGATTTAAATCCGCGCGCTTTACTGCTAGGCAACGTCGCCCCTTTGTCGAATCGAACCAAATCCGCGTCTAAAAAAAGCTGGAGATTTTATTAACCCTTAAACGCTATCGAGCAAGGAGTAGCGCCTAATAAAACAGAACATTACCAGCAGGTGCCAAACTTCGCAGGTAGCTTGTGGCCAAGCCCTTAGAACATCAGTGATTCCCCCCGTGGGTCCATTCTCTCTTCAAATAAAACACCATCACATTCCTTAACGCCGACCTATTAAAACGTATTGATCCATTCACCAAATCGCCTACACGGGACAAGGGGCCTGACAAACTTACACCAAAAAACGGTACATGTAATTTGTACATTCAAGGCCAGCTTGCGCAATTATTGGAAGAGCACTAAGCTTCTAGTTCGGAAACATAACAAACGCGTCTTTTCGCAAACGTTGAGATGCGGAAGAAAAATTCGTTGGTAATTTGAAATTTGACGCCAACTTCACACTTCACTACTATGTGACTAGCTCATACAGGAGTTCTGGTATCCCCACTATGCTTCTGTATGGCAGCATGTGAAAGTGTCAGACGTCAGTTTTGGGATGGGTTCGCAACATAGACTAGCTGCTAGCTTTGGACAAAAAGAGCAAGTAACCAACCAAACACACAGGTTTGTCTAAAAACGTGCACTTTCATGTTTTGCCTACGTTGGCAGGTTTACGGACAGATTTAGGAGCAATGGGAATCCCCTGATTGTCAAATAAAACATGAGACCATTTCGGCATTTCCTGCGAGCGGCGGAGAGCAACCGTTCGTCTGTTTGTGTGACGTCATTTAGGAAAAGCCGATAGCAGGTGATGGAAGTCATTGAAAATCGCTCTGACCAATCATAGGGCGCAGAAAAAAACGAAAGGCGCCATCGCATGTCGGGGAATTCCCGGATTACTGCGCGTCTGCAACAATAGATGGGAGGCTTGCGTGAGGCGGAGAAATTCCGATAAAGTCAAAAACTGCACTGAGTGCTCCGAGCTTTTAGGTGCTCTGCTAATAAAATAATAAGGCAGGCGGCAAGAAGAAGCAACTCTGTCATTGATTGGTGAAATAAAATAATAAGGCAGGCGGCAAGAAGAAGCAACTGTGTCATTGATTGGTGAGAAAGACAAAGAGGAAAGGTGGATTAGAGAAATTAGTGATAATACTGAAATGCACGAATCAATTTTGTTACAAGGGGGCTTTCCCAGGGTTTTTGGTGAGTAGGTGGGTGCGGCGTTATGCCACCATTGTAAGACCAAAACCAGACTGACGCTGTGTTAAGTACTTCTGTTTGGGTCGGTGTGATTATTATAATGTGAACGGCCAAGTCTCGCATATCTAGAATTAGGGTCCCAGCGTCGTGTTAAATCTTTCTGGGTATTTAGGAGACGTTAAACTAGGAGAGACCTGCAAAAGTAGAGGATAGTTGACTGTAATCGACGAAGTGGAATCGGGATTTGCACAAAAATTGACTTACATTCATAACTCCTTTGCAGGGTTTGAAAGAAATCTTTGCAATAATTAATTCTAGAGATATCAAAAGACAGAACAAGTTTTCAGTGGCGTCTTCATGAATAGGCAATCGCAAAAACTAATTTTCCTCAGATCAAGGAATCACATTCTTATGATGTAAGAAGCATCTTTCTCCAAAGTTAAGTTTCAGTTAAAAATGATCCCTTAATGTGTGGCTTCCTGAGATACTGGGAATACAGTAATAATTATTAGAAGAAAACTGGTCCAAGAGCGGAACCTTGGGATTCTGTATTCTGTATTCTGTATCCTGAATATGGTTATGCCATTTGAGTGCTGTATGCGAGCCCAGCTGTAGCCCCTGTGTTTCGCACTTCTGTTTGGGTCGGTGTGACTATTATAATGTGAACGGCCAAGTCTCGTATATCAAGAATTGGGGTCCCAGCGCCGTATTAAATCTTTCCTGATACCTAGGGGACGACTAACTAGGAAAGACCTTCAAAGTTATAGAGGATAATTGACCATAATCCTGGAGATGAAGTCGGGGCTGGACAAAAACAAAAATTACTTACATTCAGAACACAACTCTTTAATTTTAAAGAAATCTTTGCAATAGTCAATGCTAGAGATATCAAAAGACAGACCACGTTTTTAGTGGCGTCTTCATCAATCGGTAATCTCGAAAAATAATTTTGCTCAGGTAAAAACAACAACACATTTTTCTGATTTGAGAAGTGTCTTTCTTCAAAGTTAAGTTTCAGTTAATTATGACCACTTAATTTAAAACTTCCCGAGGGACCGGGAATACAATTAGAAGAGAATTAGTCCGAGAACGGAACCTTGAGAAACACCGAAGTTGATAAGCCGGGCTCAATTCCTGCGTGCTTATCACTAAGTCTTGCTGCCGATTTCACTTTTTAAAGATGTAAATCATTTTAAAACGGTTCTGCGGCTACCGGAATGTTTTAAAGGAACTGTGTGTTCAATCGTGTCAAATGCCTCAAATAGGTTGAGCAAATCAAGCACTCACACTTTCCCCTCACCACTAGCTAATAAAAGATCCGATGTTACCCTAAGTAATACTGTCTTGGTACTATGTTAATTTTTTAAGCTGATTGACGAGGTTCTCTTGAATAATATTGTTCTAATACACATTGGCCACCTATTCGTCTTGACACAACCTTTTATAAAAATATTATTAATATTGGACAACACTGGTATCTAAGTTTGTCGAAAATTTTACATGGCGACAGGACCTCAGAAGGGGTACTCTGGACTCCGCAGGGGGCGCAGTGGTTCTAGGGTAGGACATTGGTTTCCGAAGAAAAAGGTCCGTGGTTCGAGCCCTGGCGATTTCGCTCCCTACTGGTTGCGTCGGTGTTAGTTTAATGTGACCGGCTGAGAGAGGTGTCATGTTATCCCTGCCCTGTCTCGTATGTGGCAGCACATACAATTGTCAGAAGTCAGTTTTTGGGCCGGTCCCCAATATAGCTTATAGTGCTGATGTTGGACGTTAAACCAACTCAACTCTGAACTCTGCAGATTGTTTTACATTATTATCAGTCTCGTCCACTCATTCAACAAGAATTAAACAAGATGGTTGAAGCAGGAACCGATCACGCAACCCTTTATATAAAAAGCCGCATGCTCTGCCCACTTACCACCTCCTTCGTCTTTTCATTCCAGCCACCGACTCAAAACCGTCATCAACTTGAGTGTTATAATTATAAACACGTAAGAAAGACAAGTGGTAGATTTAGGTCACCCATAGATATATAACCTATTTTGTATATATACATCTATGAGGTCACCGCCTTGTCTGTTTTCTAATTTTATATAATTATGTGTTTTTCTCTGTCACTATTTTTTTTACCCGGGGTAGCCTTTCTGTTTTATTTAGTTCAAATCCAAATCAGAATGATTAAGCAAATTTAACGAACGTAAAGTCATTCAACACTTATAATACACACCCACACACTTTGCAAATCCATGAGACAAAAGATTTTAGCGAGACGTCTCACAAAAATAACGCACAATGTAATTCATACGGGTAGCTAACGTAACGCGTGCTCACTCTATTTCTTTTAAACAAATCAATGCGGTCGATAATGTTCGGAGTTTTTATTAATATTTAAAGGAGGAAGGAACCTTCTTAATTATCCTTACCCATACATGCAAAACTCCCTACTTGAAACCTTACACTATTTGAGTATTTCACCCTCTCTGATTATGTATTAGTGAGTGTTCCCTCAGTCAAAACGTCTTTGAGTTGATCATCTACTACCACTCGAAGTGGTCACTCAATAACCTTGGAAGATAGCGTCCCGAGCAACGGTGGCACCTGCGTATTCATCCGAATATGATGCTAATCTCAACAGTCTCAATGAATGTTGAGTTCTCTGCCAGACCAGGCGACACGCTTTCCCCTTGTTTAAAGTCTCACAGGTTCCTAAGCAGGATTCTCTACGTGTACGACTTCCAAAACTGAAACATGTTAATATTACGTGCGGCCATAAAAAAACACCTTAGGGTACCAAGAGTTTTGGCTCAAATTATTACTTTAAGCTAACACCGATTCTACCAATAGAGCACGAATTCCATCCCAAACATGGGTACTAGGGTGGGATTGAACCACGAAACTGGAACCTTCCGAATAGGAGCCCAGCGTTCTACCATTCATCTAACATGCCACGGGATGAAAAACATAGTGTAAAAATAACTATAAAAAAAACAACAAGAAAAAAAAAGAAAAAAACCAACATAATTATTACTCTGGTCTTGGTTAGTTAGGGTGAACGGATTATTTGTGAGGCCTTATCATGAACTAGACGAAAATCTCCGTTTTATATAAAGGTATGACGCCGTGGATGTGTTTATGAAATCATGACACCATGCTTCTGTTTATGAAATCATGACACCATGCTTCTGTTTATGAAATCATGACACCATGCTTCTGTTTATGAAATTGACCTTGGATAAAACTATCTGCCCGCATTTGGGTTGGTCTACTGAATAGCTTCCAGCTCTGGTTGGGCGGAGCCACATACTTAACATCACACATGGTGCAAAGGTCAGGATTGCATCACTCCAGGGTGTACTAAACCTGGACTTGGGGGGGG
Source organism: Elysia chlorotica (assembly GCA_003991915.1). NCBI lineage: Eukaryota > Metazoa > Mollusca > Gastropoda > Plakobranchidae > Elysia > Elysia chlorotica. The sequence continues at coordinate 506,455 of RQTK01000198.1, forward strand.
GGGGGGGGGGGGAGTAGAAATAGATAAAAAAAAAATACAGTGTGAAGCTTAAAATCGGGAGGTCTGCGGTCCTTCTGATAAAAAAATGTGATATCCTCGCCCCGTCTGTGTGTGCCATCACGAAAGTTGCCAGACTCTAATGTAATGACCCAGCCGGAATATATCCCAGGTACTGGCAATGAATGTAAGTGACCAACTATCCAACAAACAAATAAAGGTGCTGCGACACAGAGATAGTTCGACGATTGATACCAGGACTTCTGTCTCAGCCTGTCACATGATGCTAACACCGACTCAATCAGTACATGGCAAAGTTTGAAACATATTTTTATGCGTGATTGTGGGATCAAACTTGGAATTGCCCGAAAAGAAGCCCAGCGTTGCACTACTGAAGCCAGCTCACTTCAAGAGTTTGATCAATGGTGAGCAATGGTAGAGAGGTAATAATAATCTTCATTAGTTTTGTAACACAATAGAAAGACAAGAGATCTATTTCAGGTTTTAGTTATCTCACCAAGCCGAGTTGAATTGAGTTGATTTACTGTCCAACATCAGCACTAAATAGGATATATTGTGGACGGGCCCCGACACTGACGTCTGACAATTTTATGTGCTGCCACACACGAGACAGAGCGGAGATACCATGACTCCCGTCTCAGCCGGTCACATGAAACTGAGACTGACCCAAACAGAAGTAAATCGTCAGGGCTCGAACCCGAACCTTTGTCGTCGGAAGCCGATGTTCTACTCCAGGGCCACCACGCTCCCCTCCCCCTCACAAAGCAATAATATCAGCAGGAGAGTGGACATTGCCAAACGATGCAAAATGCTGTAGTTTGAAAAGCTAACTCTGAGCGCACATACAGAAAAAAACATTAGATTTTAATAATTATATTAATGTCCTCTATAAACATTGGATTATATTATTGCATGTTGAATTTTTAGCCGGTCTTTACACTTAGGCTAATGTTAAGCTATATTCTAGATTAATCACGTTCACTATTATAGTGCCACATGTCTTTCAGTCCAACTAGAATAAAGAAATCACGGGACAGCCGTTTTTCTCTATAGAGGGAGGGAGAGAATTCTCTCCCTCTCTCCGGGTTTTAACGTCTCTTAGGTTCCCCAGGGGGGATCCTATACGGGAAACGAACTACTAAGCTTTAATGATTCTGAGAAGGTAACAATAATACAGTATCAGCACGCACAGGCTGATAATCGAATAATACTTCGTAAAAACAGTATAACTAATACAGCACTATAAATCTCCTGCTCACAGTTCCGTACTTAACTCGTTGTCTTTCTCAAACCTTAAATCAACCAGCTTATATACAATATTCATGTTTAACAAATATATACCAACATCCGAAACATATACCTATCTTAACTTATAGGATATAAACACACCATATAAGGACATTTTCATAACGTCATCATGAAGAATTTCCCTCGTAAAAATAGAATTAATCAATATACTGATATACACAATAAACTTACTATCAAAATAACCTGACGTTATTTTTCCAACCATTCAGAGATGGGGTCGTCCCCCGCTATTAATGAATAGACCATGAAGTATACATAATCAGTGTCTGTGTTCCATGATTAATTAATATTATATACGCGTTAGGACGCTCTAGTTTCTCAAAGGGATCCATCCTTTGTCGTCTAAAAATACAGTTAAATGAAACCATATATTCTTTACGTAGCAATTTGATGACTCAGGAAGTAATACATTGCATATGTGACAGGCATGGATTTTAGAGTATTTTGGTACTATATAAAAATTATTTGGCATGCCTTTATCTAAAAAAATTTGACCCATAAAAGTATACTCTTTTTGAAAGGTAAATATTTATATCATTTGAACAAAAAAATATTTTTTTTTTTTGCCATCGCTTAACCTTGGTGAACAAATGACCTTGAAAAGGTCAATGTCACAAACATAGTCGTATCTCAATCAACTTGAGGGGCTGCAGCGCTCTAGTGTAAGAAATAGAACACTTATAATAAATGAAAGAAATATTGTCTATTTAATTATCTACCAGAAAATGTACACATTTAGGGATCTCCGCTGATTATTTTTCTCTTGAGTGTTTAATTTATTGCAGTAAGGCGTATTTTCAGATTTTTAGGTAATTTTAGCGCTATATTGAACTATGCTTGGTGTATGCTTATTTGAAAAGGCAGACCCATATAGTTTATTTATTTCTCAGAGTCTGTGTCCAAATGAAGTGTCAGTATAATGTGACCGGCTGAGACAGGAGTCATGTCTCGTGTGTGGCAGCACATAAATTGTCAGATGTTAGTCTTGGGCCCGTCCACAGTATAGCCTATATAGTGCTGATGTTGCACAGTCAAACAAACACAACAACAACCAACTGATGCGTCTTCAATTTATACATTTTATCCATCTACATCGACGTCTTCAGGGGGTGCAACAGCCCTGGGGTAGAACACCGGCTTCCCACGCAGGAGATCCGTGGTCGAGCCTTGTCAATATCGCCCCCTACTGATTGGGTTGGTATTAATTTAATGTGCCTGCTGAGACAGGAATCATGGTATCCTCACCCGTCGTGTGTGGCAGCACACACAATTTTTAAACCAACTCAACAACTCAACAATTCGAAGCCTTCGTCGCAGCCCTCCCCGTTAAAGATATTGAAGACATTCCTAACCCTTCTTTGAAAGCCGGGTGGGCCTGGTTGATATATGATTTCTTCAGATTTTGCGAGGTGAACAATCGTTGTTCCAAGATAGCTAAAGCACTGAATCTTGACTATATCTACAGGAAGGACGCGGAAGTGGAAACGAAAATACCAACATCTCTACTTTTATTTTCTATAATGGCCATTCATAATTTTTTAAATTTCCCCTTTATACGAGTAATAGGCGTTTTTCAATGAGCCGATCTAATGGACTTGTCACGACACAGCGAATTTCAGAGCTGATTTAATCGGCCCTTGCCATTCCTATGTTTAATCACCATAATGTTTCTGCTTGGTGAACATGAATCCCCCACTGTAATGCCCTATTACAAAATGGAATGACTCTCCGTGAAACCACATTCTCCATACGCCTTCTTTGGGCGTAGAGCTGGCTAGTCTACATTCCGATGAAATCAGCACATTCTCGTGATGATGAAATCTTTAGTGTTAAACAGGTGTAGGCCTACGTCTACTCCGCTCTGTTAATTCTAGCATGCGATAACAAATGCCTTGCGGAAACCGGGCTTCTTGCGAAAATGAAGACGATTTGTTAAAGAATCGACGCAAGGGTCCAATGCTAGATCTGATGGGCACGTTGGCCTTGGGGTAGAACATCGACTTCCGACGCAAAAGGTGCTGGTTCGAGACCTGGCAATTTCGCCCCCTACTGGTTGGATCGGTGTCAGTTTAATGTGACCGGCTGAAACAGGAGTCATGGCATCAACGCCCTGTCTCGTGTGTAGCAGCAAATAAAATTGTCAGACGTCAGTCTTGGGGCTCGTCCACAATATATCCCATTATAGTGCTGATGTTGAACGTTAAACCAACTCAACCAACCCAACCATAGATATACGGGACCAGTGGGCAACCAGAAAACCCCATGTCTAAGGCCGTAATTGTGCCATCCGTTGTCGTAATTAGGATCTCGAATCTTTTTCTCTCACACTTTTTGACGGTTGACCGGCCCTTGAACTTGAGGAGCGTGAAAACATTATTGTAGTTTGACGTAGGAGGGAATACCTTGCGTGAGGATTTTATTGCAAACGCAAAGTCATCGTAAATTTTTATTGTAACTTCGATCAAGTTGTATATAATGTATAAAGGCCTTATTAGGTTGTGTTTTTTTAAATCATACACTTTGAATTTACCCTAACATTTCTCCTTTTACTAAATATTTTTACAACTGGTAGCTCTAAGTTTAAATGTGTTTTTTGTATTGTTTTTGATATTTATAGCTTTCCATGTTATGATGTTCAATTCATTTGTTTTATTCGGTGCTGATTCTTGAATTTTATGAATTCATTTTGCATAGGCACAATTGTTTGATTATTTGATGTCAATCGCTAATTTTGATATAAATGTAAATATGTCTATCTCTCTATAATTATTATTATTATTATTATTATTATTATTATTATTATTATTATTATTATTATTATTATTATTATTATTATTATTATTATTATTCACATTATGTTCTACTACATATATTAAAATTTAACTTATATAAGACAACCAACTTGGCGTATTCAGTACAACTGTACTCGAGGCATAGATCATGGAATTTACTTACAAAAATAATTGGTAAACACTACCAAAAGCGAGGGTTAACGTCGGAATTTGCTTTACATTGTACTTACAACCCCCTGGGACATGGAGAGTGAGCTCAATCCTGAATTCTTTACCGCGTGTGAGCAAAAAAGAAACGTGTATTCTCGGTTTTATCTCAGAAAGATTGAATGAAATTTACAGACAAAACCGCAAGCACATCCGCCGGGAACATTCAGTTGGCAGGGAGAACGTGAGAGGGAGTGCCAGAGAGATTCAGTGCTTGGGTTTTCCAAAAAAGAAAGAACCAGAAACAGACAGTGAATAAGTGAATAAGTGAATCTAGGCGATAAAATGAACCATGAAAAGGCCTCCATGCCTTGTTGAATAGATAAGGTATTTTATCTGTGAAGGAAGTCTGGTGATAGTCAAATCCCGCATTTTTAACCAAGAAAGTAACAAAGCATACACAGAAGGGGGAAACAGGTATGCAGACAGAGGAAAAAAATGCAGACATAAAGCTAGACTAAACAAAAATCAATAACGTACAAAAAACGGGAGTGATATTGCCCACAAAAAATGATTAGGTATGCCAAGCATTGAAAAAAGTTAATTTTATAAATTAAGAAAAATATCTTTTACAGAATAATAAATAATAATAATAAATTACAACGCCCCCCCCCCCAACTCCATCAAATATTTATATATGACAAAAAACCCAACAAAACAACAGTCGAAATAATGGAACGTGTCAAAATATTAGAGTTTAACATTGATAACCAACTCAATTGGAAAGAACATGTGAAAACCCCTAATAAGAAATTAAAAAACGACAATGTTTTGTCTGAGAAAGACTGAATACTATAATCTTAAAAAAGAACTGCCTAAACTGCTTTCTTCCTATAGCATAACAAGTGTTATTTCATTAGGAACCATCAGTTGGGGTGTTAATACTTATTAGTAAAGAAAGCAGGAACAATGATGATCAAGGTCATAAGGAAAGATAGACCCGTAACTGGACAGAACTAGATGGACTTTGACACTCAACTGAAACGACGTGACAAGACAAAGAAGTAACCACATTTTTGAAGATAACAATCATCGGCTTTGTGATGAACATAACAACAGTATTGTAGCTAAGAGCGGTAGGTATTGGAGACCGAAGACTAAAACAGATAAAGAAACTAATCCCATCCCTATGGGCTATCTCAAAGGCGCACACCTAGATAGCACAACAGTCCTGGCCCTCTATTAAATTCTTTTAATCGAAATGGGAGTGTTCTAACAGTGTTAGTTCTAAACAACCAACACGCCAAAGTCAATTAAATAAATTATTATATAAAATAGTGGACCAAGGTGGATTGAGAACAGGACATGAAGGCGGAAATAGTCACAATAATCCGACAGAAAACCAAGTAATGACCTAAACTGATAGTGATAAACAACCAGGACTAGCTACTTCAACAGTGTAAACCAATTACATCCTGGACTAAAGGGATAGTTTTTGAAAGTTACAAATTCCTTTGCCCACATTCTAAGTTTACATTATTAGAATCGGCTTAGTGCTTTTTTATGTGTCAAAAAATCTCCTTAACCCAGTGTAAAATTTGACTATTAAACCTCGTACTAATTGTATACTTTATTTCAATATGATTTAGATTATACACTTAGTCCGGCTTCTAAGTTTGCGAATTCGTTGTACCTACTGATCTGGGAAAAGGCAGAAGTAACACACCCCAGAGTTAACTGATGTTTTGTTTAAGCTATTAGATACATTATGGGCCGACAGCCACTGTATGGTTTGAAAACCACAATGACATCTAGATTATACGGAAATAACAGAAGAGAAAATACAGTCCTATCCTGGGCAGGAAGGAGTGGCCAAGGACTACAGAGCATGCTCTCCAATCTCTGTTGCAGAAAGGTGCGGTTCGATTCCTGGACTAGTTGTCACGTTATCCTATGCTGGCTGGGTCAATGTCATCATAACATAACCGACCAAGGCCATGATTTCCCGATTTGGGTCCCGGCGCCGTATGACATTACTTTGTAGAAATCCATGTATATTATAGCATACGTAAAACTAGGACACAGCTTCGTTTTCTTTGACCAAAGAACAGATCCGTCCCCAGGACTGTCACACTGAAAACTCGCTAAATTCAACGAAGTTTAAAAGTCCATTAGTTTTAATTACTATAGGACATTATTCTGACCAAGACATGTAATAGTCGCCTTTCGTGCGGAATTGCCATTGATTCTTTTGTAAAGAGACGCAGCCGAGTAGTCTTCATGTACATGCGGTGGACAGACACTCTGTATGCAACGGCTACAGTGCGCATTCAAATTTTAAGTAAAATATTTTGGACGGAAACGCACTCTTTTATGTATGATGTACATATGGCCTTTGTATTTTAACTCCTACGAGAGCTCGCGGAGTTGTATGATTTATTTCTGATTCCAAATAAACATACTATCGTAAACAAGCTGTATTATTGACTGTTGGTTATGATGGCTAGTCTTATGTTTGTTGGATTCGTAGGTATAATTATCTTAAATGACACTTGATCGCTAGTCATTTTTTATAAGAAGAGAGCGTGAAATAGTGAGAAATTTCCCGAAGACGGATTTACGTATATGGGTCGGGTGAGTTTGTATACGGCACGTCAGCACGGTAACAGCTATGTTAGCGTATGTGTGTCGGAATAATTAGGCGGTTGCTTCCTTCTTCAAAACTCAGTAAAAACCATGTCTGAAGATAGGCCGGTTGGTTGGTTGGTTGGGTTGGTTTAACGTCCAACAGCAGCACTATATAGGCTATATTGTGACGGGTGTGCTGCCACACACGAGACAGGGCGGGGATACCATGACTCCTGTCTCAGCCGGTCACATTAAACTGACACCGACCCAACCAGTAGGGAACGCAACAGCCAGGACTCGAACTCGGGACCTTTTGCGTCGGAAGCCGATGTTCTACCCCTAGACCACTGCGCTAGACCAAGAGCGAGCACGCTAACTTTCCGTATCAAAAGAGATCTGCGCTTTTTTTTGTGAAACGTCTCACAAATTCTATAGTGTCTGGTCAAATTGTGAACACGCTTTGGGTAAGTATGATATTTTTGGGTACGTGTATACAGAATTCAGTTGTTGAAGAGCACTCCTAGAAAGAAAAAATAAAACATTGTTTCATGTTTTATTTTTTCTACGTGAACATGTCAGTAAGAAAAAAAATGCGCAGAAGGGGTTTTGAATCCCAATACATGCAAAATTGTATCCTTTTCATCTGTTTCCCTTTTTTTCTATTTTCATTAGGCCTGTCCTCAGCCACACCTACCTCAAATAAAAGCCATCAACTAACTTCTACCGAAACGTATTCTATGTAAACATCATTGCCTGAGTTTTGTTTATCTGCACCTCCATAGCATTGCATTCTTCTATCATAACATTAGCTTATCGTACAACCGAACAGGTGCTTTGAATAAGTTTGTGTAGTTCAATAAATTACACTGGCTGCCGAGAAGTGCAATGTATCCAGTTACCCTTATTTTGTATAACTATATAACTATATATATATAAAGTAAGCATGTGAGATTGGCCAACAAGGCTGCGAAACCTTCCCTGATTTATGTCATCGCAAAACCATCCCTCTTATTTTGAAATTTTGGCTGGCTTGTTAATTAGAAACTATGCTCTATGAGGATGGGTGACGAGTATAACGTCTGTCATTAATGCTATATTTGTTTCTCCAAACAGGGAAAGGAAGCATACCAGGAAGTCTGACGTGTGTCAGCTTGTCACGTTATATGCTGTGGTAACTGAAACATTAAAATACAACAACAATAGAACTACAGAAACAACAACAGTAGCAACAACAACAACAGCAACAACAACAGCTGCAGCAACAATAACAAGAACAACTAGAACAGCGACAACAATAGCAAGAATGGTTGATTCGGTGTCAAAATCTTGATGGGCTGAGTTATATATGCCACTCTGGTTCTATGGTACAACAGGTATATTTTAAGGCTTCCTATTGTGACGCGTCCGCAGTAAAGTCTTATTGTTGGCCTTAAACCAACTAGCCAAGAACAGCAAAACCATCATTGAACTGAACTGTACTTCAAAATTTAATGCATTTTTTTCATTGACTTAATCAACAGGGCGCATCTCTATTGTGACTGAAACATAAGTAGTCGTGTGCCTGTACTATGGACCATGTTTCTACCGACACCCATGCTCTTGTCACGCCTGGTACGCGGGCTAACTGTCTGCCTTGACTGAATTAACTCTTTAAGTGTGAGGCGGTATTACATATTAAGTAGCACGCTCTGGACACGCTCTTCAATTGCTTGGCCCATGGTCATGAGTAAAAAGCGAGGCTTCCAGAAGGAACAGTCAGGGTCACCGAGACAAACTTTCGTATTTATAACCAAAGTGAGCTACATCATTAAAATAGTAGGTACAGTTAGGACAGTGACAGTGTACATTCTTTAGAGCTAGTAGGCTTGTATGCCCAGTGAAAAAAAAGTCACTGAGTAATTATGATACTAATTTAAAATAAATATATCACAATTATCTGTGGTTTTTATAAAAGTGTTCACTTTAGTAGATTCGGTGATTTTGTCTGTTATTTTGGGTAGCCTCGGTAAAAAAGCAAAAATGACAACAACAACAACAACAACAACAAAACAACAAAAAAAACAGCAAAACCTTAGTAACAGGCAAAGGTTGGTTGCTAAAATAAGTCAGACGTCACTAAGTAGGTCATATGGCGGACGGGACCAAACCAAGACACCATCCTACTTTTGGTACAATAACGATTGTCTATTAATTTGAATTTTAAAACAGCAACAATCCTGGCTGTTTAAAGAGAGCCAAGCCCTACACCAGGGATTCAGTGTGAAAAAAACAAGTCACACGTACCTGGTAGATCTAGGCTCCCGTCGTCCCGTTTCAACACAGGAGTCACTCTGCCAATTTTATGTTTTACCTTTGTTCGTCACACCTTCGTCTTACGTCAGTACAATGCCCGTCTACCCACAGAATTTTAAGTAGAGACTTCCGTGCTGTCTCCTTAAAACTATATGGTGTGAATTTATTTTTCTGACAGCTTATAGCGTTTTGATTTTGCTAGTGAGGAAGAAATGTCTCTTTTTTGTTAGCAATGACGATGTAGAGGGATCTCTTATTTAGCTGTGGGGAGAAAAAGGGGTATCTAATTAAGCTGTGTGGGGGGGGAATATCTCTTTGTCCACAGACAGTCCCCTTCCTAGTCAGAGAGCTTTTTTCCCCCTACCGACTAAAAATTGTGTAAGCAGATCGCACAACGTCGATCTCTTTAAAGCAAACTCTAAAACATTAAATCCAATTAAAAAAAAATAACGTTTCATTGTCTCAAACTAGTACACTAGCAGTCTTGGCATCAACATGGCCATAGTGAAAGTGAAACTCATCATAAGGAATGATAATAAATTACACCGACGTCCGATCATAAATTAATATGTCTTCAAACTTGGACTGGGGGAAACCTTTATAAGCTAATGTCTCTTTTCAAAGTCATTCAAAATGTACAGACATGTAGACAAAACTAAATTGCCTAAGAGGGTGATAACGTCACCTGCTATCGTCATGTGGATCGTTAAGCTTATACTTTCTGCCTTCCTAGACCTGACTCTAAAGTGTTAGGCCAACACTTATGATACTTAAGTGTACGAAATCGTGATAGTTCCGAGCGATTAACTACTCGTAGTAGCAGAGCTGTCAACTGTAAGCCAAATAAATCAGTAATGTACATGTATTTGTAGAATTTTCTCTTACTTTTCAAAAACTTTATTTCGGTTGTGGGTTGGCCTTGGAGTTCTGAAGTGGTCCTGAGCTAAAATTGGTAACCGAGAACCGATCAACCAAGACCCTACATTTATCGGAACAGGTATCCGGTGCATAGGGCTCGATCTGTTCCTGTAATTGTAACTGTTTGTGTAAGTGCTGCTCTTCCGTAAACTGTAGAGGTATCTATTCCGCTGTTCATGAGACTAGATATTAATATATGTATAAGAATTTAGTTGGTTTGTCGCTCATATCTCGTCTTTTTCCCTCTAGATATATGTCTGAATATTCTATTATTATTTATATTATCAGACAAAATACTTTGTAAAATACCGGAATCGGGTCAGGAACAAGTACAACGATCCCGATCCGTCCAGACACAGGTACATCGATTTGTTCCGATTGACAAACTCTAAATAATCTGAACTACCGACAGTTCAAAAACTAGAAGTAAGACCACGCGTCAATCGGCGTCGCGTCATGCGTGAGAATTTTCTGACTTCGCCACTTTGGTATGACAAAAGAGAGGGTGCGCCCCCACGCAATCTCTCCACTCGGACTCTCTACTCTCCTCTCTCTACTCTCTTATCTCTTTTTGCGTCGCGCGCATGCGCACTAGATGTGACCTTTCTCTCCCTTCCCTCATTTCGGCGGCCCATTCATAAACCTCCAAAAAAAGTAGACGTTGGTTCGGGCGTGGGAATTTCACGCGCTACAAAAAGAACGGACATTGGCGTGGCTTCATCATTTTAGATTCATGCCGCACTGTCATTTTACATCGCTTGTAAAAAACGATCTACTTTAATTTAACACAATAGATACATGTTTCATTAAAAAAAACCCACACCTAACAACGTGCAGATTTACAGAGGATTATATTTACTAGAATCCAGTTCTTATCCAATTAATTTCAGAGGTTCTTAAATTGACTGCCGCAATATTTTCACTTAAGTTTAAAAAATTAAAAAGGGAGAACTTCAGATTGTCATAACAGTCCTAAACCAAAAATTAACAGAGAAATTGCAGAGGTTGCGAGCGCAATTTTCATCACGGTAAGTACAATCATTATAAGCATGGAAGTCTACCTTCTCGTCTTCATTGACACTAACATCAGTATTAAATAATTGTTATCCACATCGTTGACATTATCATCATTCATAAACATTCTCATCCTCGTAATAAATTACAGATAAATTTGGAGTGTGTTAAAACTTCAATTAGTCTTCCTTCAGAATCCATCACTTTTAGAAATGGAAAATGTATTCCAAAAGAGTGACCTAGCTTTGAAAGAAACGCGTATAGTACATCAATGTAAACAATTGGTTGGGTTTCTCGTTTTTGCTTTGATTGCAACATTATCTTATTATTTGTTTGGACATTTTTTATGTCATAAGTAAATTTATCTACATGCTCTTAGATGTTAGTTAAGATAATTTATTTAGTAGGCCTAATTTTGCATTAAAATATAACCAACCATTCTAAGGAAACTGTGCAGTGTACGCTTAACAAAAAAAAATTGAAAAGTGATAATTAGAAAAAAAATACCAGTAACTTTTTAATACCTCATAATGTAATAGTCATAGTACCCGAAACTAAAATTGATTGTAAACAAAGATATAGGGTCCAGATTCTAAACGTGGTTCAGTTTGTAACGTTTATTATGAATAATTAAAATTAATGCCACAATATATATTCTTGCGATAAACATGCCTTGCATTCGAATATTGACTTATTTCACCATTGGCATAAATTTGGACAATAAAAAATATGCGATCTTGTCACTTGGTCATGTCCTTGTACAGCCAACTTTCGATTTGCTTGTTGTTGAAAGAAATGGAGGGAGTAGTTGCCCTGTTCGTACTAAGACAGCCCATTCAAATTTCTGTTTTTTTTTCAATTATAGTATAATATATTCTTTATGGTGAAATAAAAAAAACAAAGAAACAAAACAAACAAACACCAAGAAAAAGAACAACAACAACAAACAAACAAAGAGGTATTATTTTACTTTTAATCTTCACAACCAGCAGCGTTTTATAAGTACCAATAACCATACCGCATAAGATACAGGTTTTTTCTTACTTTTCGAGCCTATAGTGACACATTGTTTGGCTACGTTCCATTACAAAAGGATTTTTTTT
>RQTK01000198.1:519980-536464 GCA_003991915.1 Elysia chlorotica
TAGTAGTAGTAGTAGTAGTAGTAGTAGTAGTAGTAGTAGTAGTAGTAGTAGTAGTAATAGTAGTAGTAGTAGTAGTAGTAGTAATAGCGAAAGAGAGAAAGAGAGAGTTCGGAGAGAAAGACAGACAGACGGACAGAAAGAGATAGAGACAGAAACATAGATATTTGGTTGATTTATTCCCATTAGGCATGGTGACAACTCTTTTTTGTACAACACGGTGCAATCCAACAGTAAGCCTAATAATAATATTTGTCTCCTAAAATACGTTCATAATTATTAACAGCCTAAGCGTTGATTTATTGCTATTAGACGAGAGAGATTAGATCGTATCTATTCATAGAAATAAATTCCAGCCCTTTAATTTGATGCCTATAAATCTGTTTCTGTGGATGCACGTAAATTTACCATAGTGTCAAACCGTCTGCAATAGAGCTGGGTTTCCCACGTTAAATGCTAGGATATCAACAAGTCTGTCAGTCTAGTTGTTATAAATTTGGGTATTTTGGTACTTTGGAGCATTAACATTTGCAACCTTCGTATTGGAACTCTTCTGTCCTAGCCCCTATTAGGTTATTGGGAAATGGCTATGTTGGTATGTGGCAATGACCCTGCACCAGATAATTATAAACATATGATTTCAATTAACAATGAAAACTGACATGAATGAAGGGAGAGAGAGAGAGAGAGAGAGAGAGAGATAGATAAAGAAAGATACAGAGAGAGAGAGAGAGAGAGAGAGAGAGAGAGAGAGAGAGAGAGAGAGAGAGAGAGAGGGTCTGTAATCTCATAATTATTTCCTGATCGCAATCGCTTTAATATTTTTTAAATTATCATGTGACTCTTTAAGTGTTAAATACGAAATTGAAAAGATTACGAGAGAGAAAGTATAGGTCTAGTCAACGAATTGACACCCCCCCCCTCCAATACAAACAAACAAACAACAAAAAAAAAAACAAAAAAAACACGCCCCCCCAAAAAAAAAACAAAAAACCTAACAACAAACAAACAACCTTCAAAAACAAAACAAAACAAAACAACACAACAAAAAACAACAACAACAACAACAACAACAACAACAACAACAACAACAACAACAACAAAGAACCAAAAAACTCTGTCTCGAATAAAACAACCAACAACAACAACAACAACAACAACAACAACAACAAAGAACCAAAAAACTCTGTCTCGAATAAAACAGTACCATATAAAAATATTATATCAAAGATTAGTGCACCTAAAGTTTTTTTTATTCGTTTATTCAGTCTACTAAGCCTTGGGCTACGCAACGGTAATTATTTAAACCAACCAAATTAAGCCAAACATTTTACGGATACACTTTTCTTTGGCTCTCATTGCAAATTCTGTCTACTGTAGTGGCTTTGTTTATTTTGGGAGTTTTGGTGGGCACACAATTCCTATAAGTCCTAATCCAATTTAAGCTGGAGAAATACAACATAATTCTCTAGTGTTTGACTCCAACTAAGTTACCTAACTGGTGGGCTGTAGGGTATTATTTTGGCTAAGTTTGGCCTAAAGAAGACCACATTTTTCTTCAACTTTTATAAACCATACAAAAAAATAAAGGTTTCGTGAAATGGTACAATTTCATGTTTACCAACTATCTGGCATAGCGTTTAATCAAGGTGAATACAATTTGTGGTACTCTTTGTGTCTGCTTTATCCCCATAAATCAAAATAATAATAATAATTAACCCTGATTAGTAATAGCAAAGAAATAATCTCTGTTCAAGGCTGAAAGAAAACAGTTGCCCCCCCCCCTCTCCGTAATCCCCCNNNCTCCGTAATCCCCCCTAAATCCCAGTACCATCTATCTCGCTGTTACCCTCTTTCCCTTTTCCTTTCCCTCCCTCTCTTTCTCTCTCCCTCTTTTCCCTCTCTCTTACTCTCTTCCTCTATCTCCCTCTCGTTCTCTCTATACTTTTTCCTCCCCAGTTCACTAGTTCAGTGTGTTTAGCTTGCCTAGGGTTATCTTATTGAGCCGGCCTCAATACTTTAATATGACTTTATGAGTTGCCACACAGGGAAAATGCAGGAATCCTTGCATTTCTGCCTCAGGCGGCAACACCAACCCGATACCGACCCAACCTGTAGAAAACAATGACGCAACTGTGTTCCATCCCTTACATTTGTCAGACATCAGCTTTGAGATCCGTCCGCCTATTTGTTGACGTTGTCTGTTAGGAATCAAGCGAACCACAACTAATCCAACGAAACTTTGATTTCGTTCGCTATTATTTTACTTCTTCCCTCTTTTTTTAATGTAAGTAAATAGTAAGTTAAACTAGTTTGTTTCTTTATTCCGGAGAAAGTACCATTGAACCGTGCAATATCTACCCCTATCTCTCTCTATAGAGACTATTTATCCTCCACTCTCTATAAACCTTTCCTCAGATCACAGAAAGAAGGCTGAAACCATGAACACTATTTATCCTCCGCTCTCTATAAATGTTCTTCAGATCACAGATAGTAGGCTGTAACCATGAAGACTATTTACCCTCCGCTCTCTACAAAATCTTCTGCAGATCTTTAACCTTGCATACTATTTACCCTCCGCTCTCTATAAACCTTTCCTCAGATCACAGAAAGTAGGCTGTAACCATGAACACTATTTACCCTCCGCTCTCTATAACTTTTCCTCAGATCACAGAAATTAAGCTATAACCATGAAGACTTCCATCGCACAACTCGGCCTGCTCGTTCTGCTTGTGAGTCTCACCATGACACCAGGATTGGCCAGTCCAGTGTATGATCTCAGACCCCAGTGTATCTACAGAGGACGGGTAAGTTTTAACAAGTTAGTTTTGGTCTGAAATAGCGAGTCTATATCAGTATATGTCTGTCTGTCTGTCTGTCTGTCTGTCTCTGTCTCTGTCTCTCTCTCTCTCTGTTTGTCGCCACCTCCATTCCCCCCCCCCTCTCTCGTTATCTATCTATCTCTCTGTCGATCTGGGGGACAGGGAGGACAGGGTATCGAACTGTTACAGGTGAAAATTTCCTCTCTCTCTCTTTTCCTCCCTCTCCCCCCTCTCTCTCTCTCTCTCTCTCTCTCTCTCTCTCTCTCTCTTTCTCCCAGGATAAGGTAAACAAAAAAAATTAAAGAAGACAAATCTCTCAGTAACCAGGCAGGAATGCGGTTAACATTTGAACAAATTCATTTTTAAGATGCATCTTTGTAAGAGGGTGTAACGTGTCCTAAAGATAATCTTATACGGATATGCATCCTGCTAATCTTGTTAATCCTGCTAATCCTGCTAATTGTGCCACACATAGTTACAGCAGGCACATTATTTGGCCACAAATTCAGCTACCAAAGGACACATCCGAAAATTGCTTTTGCTCGATTGTTGGATAAAACCTAACATATCCCGAAAAGAAACCTATCGCTCTGCCACATAGACCAACTTCCATCCCATCTTTCTACCCACTGACAGGTTTATATATATATATATGGATAATATTCCTCTGTCTCAATAGAAAAACGAATCACAATACATTTATGATTTTATTTTCAAGTTTACCTTGCGTTAATATATTTTTTTCGCAATAACAATCTCTTGTTGTTTTAATTTTTTTTTCACAATTTAAATCGTAAGTTTTAATTTCCTGAGCTTCAATCTCCAGCTTTTGAAGCACAAAAAGTCAATATTATATATATTACAAAAAAAAGTTAAAATTTCGACTAGAAACAAAAATCGAAAAAACAGTATTAAATAAATCGTTTTCTTTTCGGTTTCAGTCCTGGGCTCCGGGGAGAGTGTTACCCACCGGCTCCTGCATGAAGTGCAAGTGTATCCTCGGCCATGTGAGGTGTCATCGAAGAGACTGCTAGCGTTTAATTACGACCCTGATGTGCATCCGATATAAATCTCCTGTGCATCCGATATACATCTACTGTGCATCCGGTGATGTGCATCCAATCTACGTATCACACGCTAACGACGTGCAGACGATACCGTAGAACACTTTCTGCTCTCAGATATTGTTTTATGAACCATTGTTTCAGCAACAGCTTCCGCAAAGTTTTATTTGTTTGCTTTGGTTGGTACTACGTTTATGATCAATGCTTCTATCATCATCATCATCATCATCATCATCATCATCATCATCATCATCATCATCATCATCATCATCATCATCATCGTCATATCAATATTTTCATTAACTTATTGAGGTTTCGTCTTGGTTAGTCTAGCTAATGACCCAACCGCATTGAAACATACTGTACACCATTTGCTTCATTCAAATCTCTTCGCAATCGCTTAATTATTATTTTTTCCGTTGTATTTGCTTTAATGATATATTTTTTTATTACGAATTTTTCGCTGTTGTTCATTAATGGAGGATCTTGAATCTGAACTCAACTTTTACAATTATACATTGTATATCCACGACTGGTAATGTCTTTCCAAAACTATTTATTGTTAATGTTATTCAATTGTGAACACCCGCCATCAAATTGGGACCCAGCTCAGAATGATATTTCTACATGAATTTTATCTCAACCACAACAAATCTATGTTTTATTCAACCTTGCCATATCTAAGTGGTACATTCAATTGCGATAGGTCATTGTGGGCTATTTAGTTATTATCTATTTGTGCTATTCCTCCATTATGGATTCACAATAGGTAATTAAATCATTACAGAATGATGAATATACAATCATGTATAGTCAGGTAATTGAATGCAATGCCAAGGCAAATTGTGCGGAGAAGGTAAGCACTTTTCGGGGAAGCAATGAAATGTATTGTAAATGATAAGGAATCTACAGACACGACGTTTTAGCTTCGATGGAAGAGGAAGCACAAGGAAATGATTATGGGATATTCTTTTGTCATATATCTATCTGAGCTTTTAATTATTATAGATCTATCTGGGATATTCTATCATTAGAAAAAACCCAGCAATGTGAATAAAGAATGCCATGAAATATTTATTATTTATTTTTTCATAATTAGTGTATTGTTTAGACTTTTTGTCAATCGAGATAAGTCTAATACACAACCGATATAAGTCAAACACACAACCGATATTGGTCTAACACAAAATCAAGATTAGTTCAACATACGATCGAGATAGGTCCAACACACAATCGAGATATGTCCAACACACAATCAAGATAAGTCCAACACACAATCAATATTAGACCAACACACAATCGAGATAAATCTATTACACAATTGAGATAAGTCCAACAGACAATCAGGACTAGTCCAACATACAATCGAGATTAGTCCAACACACAATCGAGATTAGTCCAACACACAATCAATATTAGACCAATATACAATCGAGATAAATCTTTTACGCATTAAATTGAGAGAAGTCCAACAGACAATCAGGATTCGTCCAACACACAATCAATATTAGACCAACACACAATCGACATAAATCTATTACACAATCGAGATAAGTGCAACACACAATCGAGAGATGGGAAATAATAAGAAAATCATACTGTTTTGCTTTTTATTAATTATGTATCAGCAGGAATAGGATTAGCTGTGGAATAATAAATAAGTATTACTATGAACATGGAATGCCATTTGACATAGTTATGTTGGTTATTTTATGTACTGTATGCTATCGTTTATAACTATGTTGTTGTAATAAATGAGATACACATGAATAAAAAAAAATGTTTTATTGTGCAATAACAGCAGTAACTAATAAAGCTATGTTGTGCTTCAATTGAACAGTTTGTGACATGCTTATTCTAGTTGTAAAGAGCACATAATTTATAACACCATCGTGCAAGTAGAATAATGTTTATGTTAAACGGACGCTCCGCTTCAATAAATGATTATTAAAACAGTTTGTGACATGCTTATGTGAGTTTTAATCACAGCACATTGCAACACCACCATGCAGTAATACCATGTTTAACAGATGTTGTGCAGTTTGTGACATGCTTTTAAAGTCTGTACTATTCATCAACATGGTGCTGCTCGCTTTAAATAAAGTCGTGATGACTTTCGTGTGACAGAAAAAAAATAATAAAAAAGCACAAAAAAATTGCATCTTATCTTTCATTTTTTATATTTGTGTTGGTCCATTTACTACACGTCCGTCGTTGGTTTTTTCGGTGTTGATAGTTTTTTTTAAGCAAGTCTAAAATAAAAGCTTATTTTCATTTTACTTTAGCTTAGGTATAAGAGATAGACCCTCGCAGAAAAGTTCACAAAAATTTTGACGTGTCCTGGTGATTTGGTCACTGTTTCCTAATTTATTTTACATTTCATATGAGAAACTAGGCTAAGTTTTGGGCGGGTCCCAACACTAAGGTCTGACAATTTGACGCGCTGCTTCTGTCTCAGCCAGTCAATTACATAATAATACATAGCGTACTGACACCGACCCCACCACCTTAAAAATGTCCTATCATGAAATGGAACCAGTGACCTCACAACAGAAAATCAGCGCTCAAATAATAACCTTTTTTATTCTTAAGAAAACCTTTGATAATGCTCATAATTAACTCTCGTACATTAAAAATAAAACTGTTACATTCACACAACATTTTTCACCTATATGCCTTTGACTGAATTTTTTTTTACAATGATTGACCCGAACAAGAAAGAAAGTTAAAGTCCCTCCCCCTTCCCACCCTCTCTCCCAACCAGTAACAGTATACGAAAATTTGAATCACATACAAATACATATTGAATTACAGTAATTAAAACATTATTAAATTCATTATTGTAACTAAAAGTATCATAACTGTTCAGAAAGACACAGCAAAGTGAAGACGTAGAGGGCTTCATCTCTTACTATGTGGACAGGAGGTTGTTCTCAATTTATCTCTAAAAACCCAACCCTATCTGTCAACATTCACTTTATGAGTTTAGGTTTTCCAGTCCAATGGCTTATTTTTTCCAACAACCTTTAGTAAGGGTGGGGTAAAGGATTACCACAACAGGCAAAGTCACTGAAGTTGACAAGCATTACATTATTTAGAGGCAAAGTGAAATACTTTACATGTATTATCATAAAGTATTTGGCAAATGGGGACAGTTTTCATCTCAATGCAATACCCTAAGACCACTTTTCAATACCTATGGCTCAGAAACATGGCGCGTGTGACCAAAAACAGTACCCATAAAATGCAAACATGTATTAGCAGATACTTTAGAAAAACGCTCAACATAAGATGGCTCAGAGTAGTAGTAGTAGTAGTAGTAGTAGTAGTAGTAGTAGTAGTAGTAGTAGTAGTAGTAGTAGTAGTAGTAGTAGTAGTAGTAGTAGTAGTAGTAGTAGTAGTAGTAGTAGTAGTAGTAGTAGTAGTAGTAGTAGTAGTAGTAGTAGTAGTAGTAGAAGTACTAATGGTAATAGCATTAGATGCTTTTTTTAAAATTAGTAATATTGTTATGTTAATTGGCTGATCCAATCGTATAAGTCGAGCATTCGTAAAAACACTGGCCTCATCCCCGATAAAACGTTCTTGACTCCTCATGGGCTTGTGGGTGTCATTTTATTGCATGTGTACAAATAAGTCATGTATACTTGCTTTGTCTTTGCGCTAAAGCACGCAAACACTGTCAGACGTTAATCACTGGAAGAATGCTCCAAGCCCAAGAAGTACATGTGTGGAATCTGCCGATATACAACCCTAGCCATTTAAAATGATGCAATAATGCGAAAAATGGTCTTGTTACTTCTTTCTTATCCTAAACATGGTGTTTAATATCACCAGGCTTGTGTAGTTTCTTCCAATCGGGGCGAGGCCTGCACGGCAGTCGTTTATATAGATTAACTGACAGGCATAATCGCAGTTTATGGAAAGTGTGAATCGTATATCTGTATGCACGCTTAAATCGTTGCGTATTTAAAACATGTACATTAACATATTTTACCCCTAGTTCCCCACTGCCTCACCCTTTTTTCAACGTTCTGATAATCCTACATTGATGTAGGGATTTGTACTATTACAATGACAACTCAGGGACTCACCCTAAGCGTTTTCGACGTTACGTAAATCATTAGAGACGCCGAAAATAAGACGCCTAAGTTGGTCGGGTGGTTGGTTTTTTAACGTCTTGGCGTCAAAAGAAAAGATATATTGTGAACGGGTTCCCAAAAACATAATTATCATATTTGTACATGTTGCGAGAGAAAAACAGTGCGGAGATACCAAGACTTCTGTCTCAACCTGTCGCGTACTACTGTCATCGATCCAACCAGTAAAATGTGTAAAATAGTACAGCAATTGACTTTGAAAAAGTTCACCCATGGATGCATCCTTTGATTGATTAGTGTAAAATAATGTTGATAATGCAGAGAGAGAGAGAGAGAGAGAGAGAGAGAGAGAGAGAGAGAGAGAGAGAGAGAGAGAGAGAGAGAGAGAGAGAGAACTTGTAACTAGTTAGGTTTATACCAGTATTGCTAGCATCCACGCTACAGCAATACTGCATCTTAAAATTATCGAAACAAATTTGTGAAATAATTATTCTTTTTATGGCAACGGGATTCAGAAAAGGTTTACTGTTTTGTTGGTAGGCACGTGTCAATTTCAATAAAAATAGAAACATGGTTCCATCTTGTAGAATTATGTTTTATTTTCACGCTTCTGTTTTTTTTTTTTAAAGGATTAGATGAAGTCGAACTGTTTGTTATTACATAATTGTCATCGTGCGCTATTGCTGGATGCGCTAACTAAACAGAATCTCAGATCATCCATATTGCAATTATGTTGTCAAAAGCCATGGTTGATACATTTGAGATTTTATAATCAATGAATCTGTTTTATTTCCTTGTCCTTAAAATTGGACACAGGTTTCTACACAGAACAAGCAAAAACCTGTCAGTTCATTTTAAAACAACATTTGAGATAAATACATCTATTTTTTACCTCTAGAACCACTATATCACGTGTATTTTGATGTCACTTATGTAATAAACGTAGCCCGTAAAGAAATGGCTTTACAATTCTTGATATTATTACATTTCATGTTAATGGAATACTTGATGCAATGTGTAAACATTACCGCAATAATAATTTTTATAATTTTGACCCCGCCCACACACTTCCTTCACTTGTAAAAGAAAACCACAAGATCAACAATCCCTTAACTATTTAGTAAAGTGACATTTTATAAAATAATCCTAGTTCTCTACTAAAATGGTTCGCTTCATTTTGTGTCCGAATTTGTAGCACCAGTCAAACTACTCTATTTTTGGAAGCATTTTGTTAGGGTGAAAACGTTTCTAGTCTAATGGTTAGTTTGAGAATGTGAATAATTCCAAAATAACATCACAAATCATTATTTACATACGCAAACATATGCAAGTATAGAACTCTTCGCTAATTATTAGGGTCAGATTCTTAAATAACCACAATATAGAGTGTTTTATAATTTTTATAGTGCCGGATGAGGATGATCCAACGACGATCCAACAATGACAGCCCAAAGTTGGTAAAGATCACATGAAATGGATCAACAAGTGTAGTCAGGCTGAATATAGCAAAAACAAAGAGGGTTAGACAGATTGACAACATCAAAGAGGATGAGGACTAGAGAAACTGACAATATCAAAAACGACGAGGGATAGGCAGACTGACA
The DNA here is from genome assembly GCA_003991915.1 of Elysia chlorotica. NCBI lineage: Eukaryota > Metazoa > Mollusca > Gastropoda > Plakobranchidae > Elysia > Elysia chlorotica. The sequence goes on from RQTK01000198.1 coordinate 529,565, forward strand.
ATATCAAAGACGACGAGGGATAGACAGACAGACAACATCAAAGACGGTGAGAGCTAGACAGACTGACAATATCAAAGACAATGAGGGCTACACAAACTGACAACATCAAAGACTATAAGGGCTAGACAGACTTAAAAATCAAAGAGGACGAGAGCTAGACAGACGAAAAACATCAAAGACGGTGAGGGCTAGACAGGCTGACAACATCAAAGAATATGAGGGCGAGACAGACTGACAACATCAAAGACGATGAGGGCTAGACAGACGGAAAACATCAAAGACGATGAGGGCTAGACAGACTGACAACATCAAAGACGATGAGGGCTAGACAGACGAAAAACATCAAAGATGATGAGGGCTAGACAGACCGACAACAGCAAACACCACGAGGGCTAGACAGACTGAAAACCTCAAAGACGATGGACAGGCGGCTCATAACAGCACGTGCGTTAAAGGCAGCGACTTTTAGGTAAGCAAAAGATAATGAAGCTTAACAGTCAACGAGGCCAGAAATTGCACACCTAGACGGAAAATATAAATCTTGCTCCACATTATACAATAGATGAGTAAAGCAATACATATCGGAAGCTTAAAGGTTATAAATAGCGTTCAACAACTTCGAAGGAGCATAAAGTTATGATATCGATCTGTCCAAAACCATTTATGCTTTTTCCTCTCAGTCTCGTTGGGGGTTTGCTTTGTTTTGTCCCAAAGTTTTTTTTTTTATTTGAGACAACTTCGGAACACCTTAATATATTGAGAATGGCATATGTATAAGCTTAGATAAAATAAAATAATACAGACCAGTTAAAGCAATAAGTTCCTCTGCTTCTGCCTAGGTTCCGACAACTCATAAGGAAAGTCTGTCATATCTAAGAAGGCAATAGAGACTAGCTCATCTAACACTAACAGCTCACCCAAGTGATATTACCTTACGCACACATACACACTACTGAGTGAAAAACTTGTGCGCGGTTATTTAAAAAAATTAATGATGTTCACAACTCTCTAACATGCTGTCTTAACACATTGATCTGCACATTTCTGCACCATCATTAGACACGTTCAGAATTAGTGTTAAACCACATGTATTAATAATCCTTTTTTGTTTTTAAATCGAAAGTATAATTTTCACCAAGAACAATATTGAAGTTTCTTTATATTATTGCTTGGGGTTAAAATGTTTGCAAAATGCACCACCATTAGACACGTTCAGAATTATTGTTAAACTATTAAATTTCTTTAATTTTTGTTTTTAAATCGAAAGTACAATTTTTCACCAAGAACATAATTGAAGTTTGTTTATATTATTGCTTGGGGTTAAAATGTTTGCAAAAGCATAATCTATTTTTAAGCTTTAGTAAGTCTTATATATTAGCTAATTGACATAATTAATTTATAACTTAGATTTACATCTAAATCTAGAATAGGGCGATCTTAGCCTAGATCTAGATCTACAGAGCTAAATAAGCTTACCAGTGTTTTCCACATACAAATAGGAATTCATTACTTTGCATTTTTTACCTAAAACTATAACACTATGCCTAGAAAAAGGATGCATATCTTAATTTGAAGTAATTAGGAATGCTTTTTCGCAGAAAGTTATCCCACTTTGCTGGAATACATGACAAATGATATGTTCTAACAAACAGAAACGCCATTGCGACATCTGTTGGTCGATCTATTACGTTTCTAGGTTTTGGCAGGATAGTTTGTGGCCGCCTTTAAATTCCTCACAAATTCATGGTGTCTTTTTGGTTTAAAAATTAAAGGCATTGGAGATGCGTAACAATTAACTAGAAATTAAGACGATGGGCAGAATATAAAAACCGAAAAATACTGAAGTTCATAAGAGAGGCCTGGAGCCAGCGCGAGACTTATTGTATATATAAGGTTCTAAATTCTCTCGAAATTAAGACCATCTTTTCGTCGACCCACTAAAATAAAATTATCTATTCAGTCTAGTTCAATCAAGTCCTTCGTCGTTTCAATCTTTGTTAAGGGTTTTTGCTATGTCTACATTCCTCTCTGTCTCTCTCTGTCTTTCTCTGTCTCTCTCACTCACTCTGTTTCTTTTCTTTCTTTCTTGGTGAACGTGTTCTAAGTTCCCTGAATCCTTTTCCCTGAAAAGCAAAACTATCATTCTGTATCGCAGGCATTTTAAAGGGTTCTTAGACCATAGAGCAGTAGAGGTATCCAATCCAGCGATAACTTTGTATTTCTACATCTGGTATCTGTCAAAGAATTTAGTCAGTTGATATATTACTAAAGCCTGCACTTGCAAATTGTTAGCGATATTCCCTGGGTGTTCAAGAGCCTTTTGGTACTGAAATATTGTAAAAGTGATCAGTCAAAAAAGAAAATAGTGGAGAAACTGACAAAAAAAAATATCACTGGAATCCAAAAGGTGTCACCTTCTAAAAAAAGGACATAATTATAACGATATTGTTTTTCATTATCTTTCAGAATTGAAAGACCGAACAATATCACAACATTTTTGAAATCATACAAGTATGAGGCTTCAAAAAGATTGGTCTATTAGGTGCTTCACTCTTTCTAGACCAAGACCGTTTGTCCGCCGACACACCAGATCTAGATCTATTCGTCCTGGCTCTTTGACGGGCCTGATGTCAGTGGTTGTTGTTGCGGTATTTGCCTTTGGTCCAGGCGGGCTTTGCCAGGCCAAAGAAACCAAAGAAAAAACAGGAGAAGAACTTACTGAGAGAACCCCTGATGAAGGGCCCAGTAATATGACAATGTCCCGCGTAGAAAGATCCACCGATTCGGACACCATACTGATCACCTACAGCTTGATAAAGGGTGCGGGTAGGTAACCTTTCGCAGTCATCACAATGGTGATGGACATTTAGACACCTGACTAAGAGTATTGTTAATAGCAAAGTTTACACTTAGTTCAGGTCTAAGTTTATGTCAATATTGTACATATTACTCCCAATATTTAGCCATCCTGTTTTTGTTTTGTTGGCTAACTGTCCAGGTGGTTATTTTGTTACCCCTATCTACAACTCAATATCTTAGTTTGCTATGATACCAGCTTTTATTTTATCAGTATATTTATGCAAAATGTATTATGTCAGTTGATGCTTCTGCAATACTTTATAAGTTTAACTTTCCTTCTCTGCTTCTGAACTTCAAGTAAACTCTACACTCAGAGTGAAATCTTGATTAAACAGGTTCGATTGTTAATAGTGCAAATTATTGTGTGTGTGTGTGTGTGTATATAAGTGTAAGTTGTCCGACCACGCCAGGAGCTCGTTTTGTCCTGTCCTTGAATTTAGCCGAATTCCAACTAAGTCACAATATATAAATATATATATAGAGAGAGAGAGAGAGAGAATGAAAGTGTATATTGTCCAACCACGCCAGGAGTTCGATTTGTTCTATCTTTGGACTTAGCGAATTCCAACTAAGCCACCAAGTATGACAGACTAGTGAGAAGTACGGCACAACAGGTATGTGTGTAGAAAACTGTAAAACGTTACTTTCGTAACAGCCCAGCACCAACACGAGCTGCTCCTTCAGCTCCTACACGAACAGCTTGGTCCACAACCATGTCATCTGTTCTGTCTATTGACTCACCAGCACTTTAGCGTCTTCACTAACGTCAACTGCTACGTCAGCTCTCACATCAAAGTTGGGTCCACACCTTAGAGGTCATATGGTCCCAGTTATGTACGCTTAGGTCCACACCCACATCAGATGTGCTCCGGGCCAGGTACAGGCGCATCTCCAATGCTGTGACGACACGGGTCGGCTATTTTGTGTCGTCCCTGACAACACGGATGGCTCCAGTCTTCGGTGTGGACATCGCAGTGTATCTGGGCTGGCTCTTGTTTTTTTTTTCTATGAAGATGCTGTAGAAGGGCAATCTTTTCACCGACGCAAAGTCTCAGTTTGCCCTAACCATTGTATTGACTTATTTTGCTCTTATGTTTATTTAACATTTTCTCTTTAGAATATAACAATTATTATTGAGAATAGCAAAATCACAACTCTTAAAACACTACAAGCATTTGAGGTACAGGGATCAATATTATCAAAACGCAAGGGTAGCTTAAAAATGTACAAACATATATACTCATTTACATGGTCGTTTTGTTTGTTTTTGCGGCAGTGACTGCACCTGGGGCCGCGAACTACCTGGGCTGTTTCTCTACCGACGACCAGTGGAGCGCCGAGACCGCCCACCTGACCGCTGCCGAGTCACGTGACGCCGGGTTTGACGCCAAGACCTGCATAAAGGAATGCTGGGTCAAGAGGCTGCGGCTCGCCATGATAGGCGTGAGCAAGCTCTGTGTTATAGATAGGCGTGAGCAAGTTTGTGTTATAGATAGGCGTGAGTCAACTCTGTGTGTTATAGATAGGCGTGAGTCAACTCAGTGTGTTATAAATAGGCGTGAGCAAGCTGTGTGTTATAGATAGGCGTGAGCAATCTGTGTGTGTTATAGATAGGCGTGAGAAAGTTCTTTGTGCTATAGATAGGCGTGAGCAAGTTTTGTGTTATAGATAGGCGTGAGCAAGCTCTGTGTTATAGATAGGCGTGAGCAAACTCTGTGTGTTATAGATAGGCGTGAGCAAGCTCTGTGTTATAGATAGGCGTGAGCAAGTTGTGTGTTATAGATAGGCGTGAGCAAGCTCTGTGTTATAGATAGGCGTGAGCAAGCTCTGTGTTATAGATAGGCGTGAGCAATCTGTGTGTTATAGATAGGCGTGAGAAAGTTCTTTGTGCTATAGATAGGCGTGAGCAAGTTTTGTGTTATAGATAGGCGTGAGCAAGCTCTGTGTTATAGATAGGCGTGAGCAAGCTGTGTGTTATAGATAGGCGTGAGCAAGCTCTGTGTTATAGATAGGCGTGAGCAAGTTCTGTGTGTTATAGATAGGCGTGAGCAAGCTCTGTGTTATAGATAGGCGTGAGCAAGCTCTGTGTTATAGATAGGCGTGAGCAAGCTGTGTGTTATAGATAGGTGTGAGCAATCTGTGTGTTATAGATAGGCGTGAGCAAGTTCTAAGTTTAAGTACTCTAAAGGTATCACAGACTTCACCAGTCACGTTAAATAAGTTTGACGGAATCAATGAAATAATGGCAAGGTTAAATTGGAATACTTCATGGAATGTAGGGCGTTGACTGCTATCGTCGATTTCAGCAAAACTATCACAATATCATCAGCTTTATTTTTTAATCATAAGTTTTATTGTTCCATCACCGTAATCTATAAGTTCTGGCTGAAGTATTAGGGCGCTGGTATATTTTTAGGCGGTCCCGGTTTGATTCCGCGATCGCGCAAACATATTTGTCAGATTTTGTTTCCAACTAGCTGGCTCGATGTTGTTGTAATGTAACCGGCTGAGACAGGAATCTATGTATCCCTGCACGATCTTCTAATAGCAGCACTTTAAATGTCCCGATTCTTGAGACCCGTTCCGATAGTGTTCTTCTTGCTGATGTTAAACATAGAGAAAACAGCCAACCAAACTCTGTCTGTGGTGGTCCAAAGGTAGACTGCACAATAATTTTTAAGTTATTTTGCACTCATCTTAATAAATACCCTAACAACCTTTTGCCTTTTCTCCCATCCCCACCCCTGTCCCATGTGCCGTGGTACCGTGTGCCAGAGAGGCAGCTGCCTGTGCGGGGGTCTACTCACCTTGATGACCAAAGACGATCCGGCACTGTGCCAGTCGCCGTGTGCCAAGAACAGCACTGAGCTATGCGGAGGCACAACGGCCCTGGATGTCTACTTCACAGGCAAGACGCATTAAGTCACTCACTGCTGTCTTTAGGAAACGTTATTCCATAGGGAGTTTTATATCTTGGATAAGATAAGATAAGATAAGATAAGATAAGATAAGATAAGATAAGATAAGATAAGATAAGATAAGATAAGATAAGATAAGATAAGATAAGATAAGATAAGATAAGATAAGATAAGATAAGATAAGATAAGATAAGATAAGATAAGATAAGACAAGATAAGATAAGATACGATAAGATAAGATAGGAAAAGATAAGACACGATAGGATAAGATAAGACAAGATAAGATAAGGTAAGACAAGATAAGATAAGATAAGTGTATCTTGGAAGCCATTAGCGTTGTTTTAAGGTGCGACTATACTGACGCATACATCCATCCCGGACAGACACAGACAATATGCAGAGATCCATTTTTAGTTGTTTGTTCGTAGCTCGAGATACACCGGCTGTCGCACGACGGATAACAACTTCCGTTGACGGATCAGCTAGCGTATAAAGCAATATCGCCCACAGGAGGCAAGGATGTTACAATAAATCCAACTGAAAGTGCAGGCCACTCACATACAAGATGATTAGTATACATTTGTAGTTATATATAGCATGACTGTGCAGAATACCAAGGGCAATAATCCATGCAATGACTGATATACAATTACTTATTTCCTTTGCAATTTTTTATTTTTTAGATTTTTAATATAATGGCATTAGAAATAGCTGCTTTTTTGTTTTTTGCCCCTTTAGATGATTTAATTTTGCTTGCTACAAATGACCTGTTGAAGATAACCCTGCAGCCTGCATGACTCTGTCTCAGAGATGCATGTGTTGGTTAGATTAGTATTTTACTCATGTAGAAGTTGAAAAATTACATGTCCTCATGTATTTGAAAAAAACGTGAAAGAAAAAAAAAGAATATTTTAGATTTCTAACTGTTGAATACATCTATTTACTCAGTCAAATTATCTCATAACTAGAAAAATGACATAATAATAATAATAATAATAATAATAATAATTTTATTACTATTATTTATTATTAATATTATCAATATCACCATTATTACTATCATATTTCTACCTCCTTGTCAGTATTCCAGGGTTGCTACGAGGATCCCAAGTACCTGGTGTTA
>RQTK01000198.1:547320-566975 GCA_003991915.1 Elysia chlorotica
TTATTATTATTATTATTATTATTATTATTATTATTATTATTATTATTATTATTATTACTATTATTATTATTATTGTTCTTACCGGTTCAGGCTCTTGCGGGCATCCGATCATATTCAAGATGAGTGTCACGATGGAACAGACGAAGTTGGAATCGTTGGGGCAGCCTGTGGAGTTACATAGCATATCACTGGGTCAAGACTGAAGCATTGGATTGCTGGTTGTGGGATAACATACACGCTGGTTGTTGGAACAGAGTAGCGTTAAAGCGCTCACACATAAAATCTATGTCTAGGATCGTATGTAAAACGTGAATAGCTTACAACTCAATGCTTACGACGGTATGCAAGATGGTGACATTACTACCACTATAATCTAGAATAAATCAAGAACCTAGTATATATCATATAAATAATCTAGCTAGATCGATATTAGATCTTAACCTGTTTTTCGTTCCTTGAGAGCATTATCTGTACAATGGAACAAGTATGTTTAAAAGATACAGTTAAAAAAATCGATTTTTTAAATCATAGCCCATAAAGAGGATTCAGACTCTATTTGGTTAAAGGTGTGATTAATATTAATGTTCTCAAGAATGGTAGTCTGTGCAAGAACAAATAAGGGCTTTGCTTCAGGCATCCATAATATACATTAATTTTTTCAAGCCTGAGTGTTGTCTTATGTTTGGCCTATCGAATGTGATCAGGAAGTCTATCTATAGATGCGTAAACAACAAGTCTAGTCTTGAAATCTTTTCTAAGATAATCCAATGAAAGAATTTAAAGTATTGGAAGGCAACTAGGCGCGACCACATTTCGATGTAGAACAGCTAGATCAAACATTGTCTGCAAGTAGTCTTTCTAGTTCTGGCCCTTATTGCATATATATCAGTAGAAAGATAGATAGATAGATAGATAGATAGATAGATAGATAGATAGATAGATAGATAGATAGATAGATAGATAGATAGATAGATAGATATGCAAGATAGAAATGAGAGAGAGATAGACAGAGAGACAGAGAGAGACAGAGATAGAGACAAAGAGAGACAGAGAGAGAGACAGAGATAGAGACAGAGAGAGACAGAGAGACAGACAGAGAGAGAGAGACAGAGAGACAGACAGAGAGAGAGAGAGAGAGACAGAGAGACAGGGAGAAAAAGAGTGAAGTCTAACCTCCCTGTCTTTAAAATGATACAGACAAGGTAATACTGATTAAAAATGATAGTGCTGCTGCTTATGTTAGAAATGATGGAAATTGATGATAGTATAATGCTGTTGACAATGATGATGATGATGATGATGATGATGATGATGATGATGATGATGATGATGATTATGATAACGATGATGATGATGATGATGATGATGATGATGATGATGATGATGATGATGATGATGATGATGATGATGATGATGATGATGATGATGATGATGATGATGATGATGATGATGATGATGATGATGATGATGGCAGCTGAGCCTCTGCAGATGGAACCAGACTGGCCACGAGAAGCAAGGCGATGAGGGCGTGAGCTTTGGATACCATCTGGAACACGGAAAAGTAGGCAAGGTAAAGATTGGCGTTGTTGGTTGGTTGTTTGATTCGGTGGTAGGTAGAATGGATGAGATTGGTTTGTTGGTTGGTTCCTTGTTTGGTTGGTTGATAGTTAGGCTGAATTGTTAATTTTTTGTTTGGTTAGTTAGTAGGTAAGCCAAATAGCTATTTAGTTGATTGGTTGTTGTCTTGTTGGTAGGTAGGGTGGAGCATCTGTAACACGGAACAGCAGGCAAGGTAAAGATTGGCGTTGTTGGTTGGTTGGTTGTTTGTTTGATTTAGTAGTAGGTAGGATGGATGAGTAGTTTGTTGTGTGGTTGATAGGTAGGCCGAGTTGTTAGGTTTTTAGTTTGTTAGTTAGCAGATAAGCTGAATAGCTGGTTGTTGTCTTGTTGGTAGGTAGGTTGGATTGTCAGTTTTTCGGCTGGTTACTTAGTAGGTAAGCTAAATAGCTGTTTAGTGTATTGGTTGTTGTCTTGTTGGTAGTTAGGCTGGATTGTTGGTTGGTTGTTTTTTTGTGGTAAGAAGACCGGATGGTTGGTTCTTAATTTTTTTATGAATTGAATAGAATGACTCAATTCACAAAAATATTTCAAATTAAATTTTGCAGCAGAAATTAAAAAAGAGAAATTAAAAAAAATAAAAATATGTTTAACGTGGATTTTCTTTTGTACTTAAGTAGTAACCGCTAGATTAGTTGGTTTTTCTTTACGTCCATTGTCAGCATCTAGGCTATATTGTAAACGGGTCTCACAACTGAAGCCTGATAATCACGAGACAGAGCGGAGATCCAAGGGCTCCTGTCTTAGCCGGTTACAGTATAAAGACACCGACTTAATCAAACATAGAAAAAATCTAACAAAGTTTGCCGGATATTTGGATCGAACCGGAAACATATCGAATAAACAGTCCAGGACTCTACTATAGAAGCCAGTTGTATTAGTCGTATTCATAGAGCTCAAGATTATATAATACAGAGATTTAAAAGAGTTGAGAAGTGTTTCGAAAAGATTCATCTACACTTTAGAACACATAATCATTTTCTAAACGTAATCATTTCTTAGGTTTTTATGATGTCTTTGAATTATCTCAAACGTTTTGTATATGTTACGTTATTTAAACAGGCATTCAACTATACTGGCAGAATATTATAAACAATGGCAATGTGTCTTCTAAAGCAGGAAAGATTTACTAAAAGGACACATATATTGACAGTGCATAGACATCACCAACAAAATCAGATCATTGCACTACAAACATTGTTAGCACAGAGAAAAGTTGCTTAAGTTTATCATAGCCTGGACGTTATCCGATACCGTCCAAAGTATCGACCTGACAGGTAACTTTCAACTATTCAAGAGTACAGAACAATGACAAACTTCTTGAAGCACTCACCTTTGCTGTTTTAGAAGTTTGATCTTAGCTAATTACTTAGAGAGTTAGCCCGTCTTGACAACTACAGATTCTTCAGGGAGTTTACTTGTCAACCTCTGATCACTGCTTTTTATACTGTAGATCAACAGCCCAATAAAGGAGTGACCGCAGCAAATAAAACAAAGGATTGTGCACGACGGCTATTACTCGTGATGTAGTTTTATGACTCATGAGCGTCAGCTAAATTGCATTAATTTCGACTATAAGAGATGGCAATATGGCAGGGCATAGGTTTCATGTTAATGAATTTATACAGGGGGAGCCGATGGCGGCGGGCAAAATAGGAGGGGTCAATAAAAAGTAGGCGATGCAGATGAAAGCAAGGAAGGAGGGAAGGGGTGAATTAGAGGTATAGACAACATGCGTAAATATGAGACATAGCAATTTAAGATTGAAATATTGAGAGAAAGAGAGAGAGATAGAGAGTGAGAGAGAGAGAGAGAGAGATAGAGAGAGAAATGGACAGAAATGAGAGAAAAAGAGTAAAAATATAGAGTGAGATAGTGAGTAGGGGAGGTTAAAAGAATATACAAAGAGAGAGGGAGAAAGATTGAGAGAAAGTGTGTGTGTGTGTGTGAGAGAAAGAGAGACAGAGAGAGAGAGAGAAAGTGAGAAAAAAATATTACGATTTAATTTGTTTTTTGTTTGTTTGCAGAAACCGATGTAAAATTTTCCGTTGCGCCTTATGTCTTTCAACACTTTGAACCTTGACCTTAGATTGGGCATTGACCACATACAGTGGACGACAAAATGGCAGCTTCGATTTTATTATGGTTTCGATCTAAAATAAAGTAGATCGTGAAAGAGCAATTAGCGTTTACTAAATAGTTTCTCTTGTGAACTGCTTGCCAATTACTAGCTTCCTTACAAACGATAGTGTTAAGATACGGAAATCGGTGTGATGTTTTTTCGGGATTTATCGCCATGCGGTACAAAGTTTGCTGAGGGAATTTAAGTACGAGATCGTGTAGTAGTTTTTCTTCTTTGTCCTAAACATAAACATAAAAAATTATATACTTATTATTCTATGCTAATATTGAATTCTGTTAACAAGCAAGGCTCCTATAGAATAATTTCGTCATCTGAAAAGCTCAACATTGATTTCATGTGTTACTTCATTCTCGTAACATAAGAAAGAAAAAAGGTTTCGTATTTTTTAACTAAAGGCAAATGGATCCCGATTTTTCATTCTCAAGGTTATACGTGGACGGAACTGTAACTTCATCCCAAATTCAAATAGACTCAATAAAAAGTATGCAATGACAATTCTAACAATCATAATCATCACCTTCATCATTATTATCATCATTATCATTATAAACATTATCATAAACGTCATTATCCTCCTCCTCCTCCTCCTCCTCCTCCTCATCATCATCATCATCATAATCATCATCATCATCATCATCATCATCATCATCATCATCATCATCATCATCATCATCATCATCATCATCATCATCATCATCATCATCATCATCATCATCATCATCATCATCATCATCATCATCATCATCGCCATCCTCATTCTCATCATCAACGTGACCAATATCAATATTATCCTTCCCCTAATTATCATTATCTTTATTATCATCATCATTATCATCAACACCATTATCACGACCACCATCATCATTATCTTCATGATGATTTTCATATTTTTAATTATTATTTTCGTGAAAGTTAAAACATGTTTCCTTATCACCATCGACTTATTCTTATCATTATGAATACGCAAGAAAAAATGTTCCTTCTTTTTAGCTAGCTAGATATCTGTACATTCCGATTCTCAATATTAAATGATCCCAGATCATAATAACGGTATTTGAGACTTGGTCAGCTTTATTATACTGACACCAATTGAGACCAGTGGATAAAAACGTTTGCCATAACGGGACTTTGAACCCCCGACCTGCTAAATTGAAAGTCGACGCTTTGCCTCCAGTACCCTTAATATATTTCTATCGCCATCTATTATAACAACTCTTTAGATTTCCCTTCACCCGAAGTAGTTGAAAAATATTTGAGAAAAATCTCGCTAAACCGCGTTATGATGAAGAGGCCAGGTATTTTTTTCAACAATAAATATTGAGAAAATTTAATATTTAGATGCTCACAGAGATAAACTAAGCTGCTGGAAATCAATACTGTCTGTCTCTCCAAACGTGTAACATTTATACGGTACCTAAGTTTCTTGAAAACTCGAACCCACAACCCCCAGTCGTTTAAAGCAACAGTTTGGGCAATAGTGCTTTTACAATCATACCTAATACTTTTATTACTGTACATCTGCTATGTGAAAATTGTCCATTGAATCTGAAATTAATGTGAAACATGAAAAGGACATGAAATATATTTGTATATATATAGGTAGGTTGATACATAGAAAGATCAATCGATAGATAGATAGATAGATAGATAGATAGATAGATAGATAGATAGATAGATAGATAGATAGATAGATAGATATATAGATAGATAGAAATAGAAAGATAGGGAGATATATAGATATATAGATAGAGTGAAAGAGAGAGAGATAGAGAGAGAGACAGAGAGACAGACAGATAGACACAGAGAGAGAGAAGAGAGAGAGAGAGAGAAAGAGAGATCACATGGTTTATGCTTGTTTATTTGATATGATTTTCAATAATATCGTTGTGAGCGGAACAGTCGCTACTACATGAATAACCCTTTTCGATAAATATAAATTTTCTCATCTTGATCTTAAATTTTATTCTTAAGACGTTTCTTTCAGCTGATGTTCCCTGTAATTTAACACGATAAAAATGTTTAGATTGGTTTCAAAATGTTTAATCATTGTGAGCAAAATGACCGCATCACTTATTGGTTTCAAGACTGACTTCTGAACACTGTACGTGTGCACATAGAGAAAAAGTAAGGGCTCAAGACATGGAGTTTTTCATCCCGTCATCCTTTACTGATACCTTCCCAACAAGTAAAAAACTGAGTCGACAGAATTTGGTTACAACTCATAACATTTTTGAGCGAGCCCAATCATGAAATGTAAGTTATGATAGACGGTTTATAATTTATTTTTTTACTGAACAGGCTGCCAATTCAACTTTTGTGAAACTGGTCTTATGTTATTGTGCTCGTTGGGGGCGAGGTGGCCTTGGGGTACAACATCGGCTTCCGACGCAAAAGGTACGGGTTCGAGCCCGTGCGATTTTGCTCCCTACTGGTTGGTTCGGTGTCAGTTTAATGTGACTGGCTGAGACAGCAGTCATGGTATCCCCGCCCTGTCTCATGGGTGACAGCACATAACATCTTCAGGCGTCAGTCTTGGGGCCTGTCCACCATACAGCTTATATAGAGCCAATGTCGGACGTTAAACCAACTCAACATTTACAATATTGTACTCTTTGCAGCGCTTCTCACTTGGGCAGCGCTATTCTGTTGGATTTCTAGTTTGTAGTTTAGAAAGATCTTCTCAGGAAGACCTGACAGCAGACTGTTACAATAGTCTAATATTAACAATACAAGCGAAATCATTACTCTATTTTTAACGTCCTTTGTAAAAAAATCTCTGACAGATGCGATATTACAATAATTATGCAGTTAAATAAATTTGAAAGATTGTTTATTAGAAAAATTATTTATAGCGATTAGTCAAGCATAACTGTAATATTTTCACTACTTCACTTGCAGCGATTCTGTGGCAAATTACGTTCGCTTCGCAATTATCCGTTTCTGAAAGGGATGAAGGTTGACCAAAACAATTAATACTTTTTATTTTTTTCCCATCATTTCTCTTCAACATAATATAATTTATACAGTCTTTCACATCCTTAATACAATCTTGAATGTTAATACTAGCATATGCCGATCGGCTCAGTTAGGTCTAAACAAACAACATGTCTAAAAAATAATGATAAAGTGTGGTGTATCTCTTCAGAATTTTTGCAAGTGGCGATGTATAAAGACTAAAAATTATAGGGTCTAGCACAGAACACTGAAGCACTCTAAACCAAAAGAGCATCCAGTCAGACTGATCAGAACTAAATTTCACTGCTTGAAAACGATTATATAGATATGAACGGAACCAGAGCAGCGGTGTTTTCGTGATAGCAAACGTGTTATCAATTTTTTTTAAACATTTCATAGTCTTTAGTGATAAATACACCGGATACATTATTCATAACAACGAAACTTTAAGAAGACCTCTTAAAAATCTTTGACAAAGAACCGTTTTATAGTCTTTTCTTCGTTCCTTTTTATTGAGACTTTTTGCAGTAAAGAAGTTACTAAAACTTCGTACAAATAGACAATTCGGACAATGACGCTCTTGAATGACCAATTCAAATTCTATAGGGAGCTAGGATACAACTTATAACGATAAACTCTAAACACTGTTTCTTTCATTGACTCATTTATATTCCTATTTTTTAAATTTTTTAAGTTGTTTTTTTTTGCCTTGTTTTTTTTTTACTCTCATCCTTGTATCTCATATATTAAAAAATAATTATATAAGGGGCATAAGCCACTTTAAAGGTTTGCAAACGCCTCTTTTACATTTTTATCTCCCTTCCCCAATTCTCCTGCTCTATTTTGTCGTTAGTTTTGTTGGTTTCATTAACTCCTGTACAACGCCCACTGGCCCTCTCTGTTGATTGATTTCATTTCGCCTATGATCAACGGCTAACCCATCTCTTGGACAAGACTCGGAGCTTAAGTCTGACAGATTTACATTCTCAAACAGCAGAGACAGAGCATGGATGGTGTTCCATCTGTTGAATTTGTTTAACGTCTAACGTCAGCACTTTTTATGCTTTATTTGTTAGTTCTTTTTTTCATGAGCTAATCCACTTGATACACACAATGCATAGTCTTTTCTTTTAATATATAAGGGGCATAAATCTTTTTATAGACGTGTAACCGCCTCTTATACATAGATATGAACGGAACCAGAGGAATGGCGTTTTACTGTTAACAAATGTGTTTTAATTCATAGTTTTTTTTGTGCTAAATACCTCGGATAAATTATTCAAAACAAGAAAAATTTAAATACATCTCTTAAAAAATCTTTGAAAAAAAAAAAGACATTTGAAACTGTTATAGATTTTTTCCGTTTCTTTTAAGTGAGATTTTTTGCAGGCAAAGAGTTACTAAAACTTCGTACAAATAGACAATTTGCACATTGACGCTCTCGAATGACCAATTCAAATTCTATAGGGAGCTAGGATACAACTTATAACGGGAAACTCTAGACACTGTTTCTTTAATTAATTCATTTTTACCTTGGGTCTGATGTTGTTCCTCCAATAACACACCGACTTATTTTGGTAGTTTAAAGCCGACAGGGAAGCTTTTTTTTCTCAGAAGTTAAAGAGAATAGTGCAAATTCCTCAGAGGAACAGGCGATAGTCGTCTTGGGTAGGCTATCCTAAAGTGCCTTTAATGTTGGCGTTCAGAGCTAAACCGTTTATATTCCTATTTTTTAAATTTTTTAAGTTGTTTTTTTTTGCCTTGTTTTTTTTTTACTCTCATCCTTTTATCTGAATTAAAAAAAAATTATATAAGGGGCATAAACCTTTTTATAGATTTGTTACCGCTTCTTTTACATTTTTATCTCCCTTCCCCGGTTTTCCTGCTTTATTTTGTCGTTAGTTTTGTTGATTGATTAACTCCTGTACAACGCCCACTGGCCCTCCCTGTTGATTTATTTCCTAACGCCTATGGTCAACGGCTAACCCATCTTTTGGACAAGCCTCGGAACTTAAGTCTGACATATTTATATTTTCAAACAGCAGAGACAGAACACGGTTGGTGTTCCATCTGGTGAGTTTGTTTAACGTCTAGCGTCAGCATTATGCACGCTTCATTGTGGACTGGTTCCAACACTGATGTCTGACAATTTTATGTGCTGCCATGCCACACACGAGACATGGTGGAAAGAAATGGACTCCTGTCTCAGCTGATCAACACTTTTCTTAGAAGGTCACGTCGTTATAAAACCGTCAAATAAGCAAAGACCAAAGTCAGTAGGAATGTATAACTATATTTTGTAAGTTATACTATTATTATACCGAAATAAAATAGAGATAGATGAAGAAAAGGCCCCATACCTTTACAAACATTTACATAGAAAGACTCATAACATTGGTTAAACAGCTCCGCAGGGATCGGATTATATCCAAATCACAGGAGTTGTTATTTTGTTTTTGTTATGCATCATGTATGCCTTGGGTTTGACATAGTCTTCCAATAGCACACTGTATTTTTGGTGATTCAAAGCTGTCAGGGAAGCTATTTCGACAAGATGTAAAAATAATACAAAATCCTCGGGCACAGAGGTCCCTTGTCAATGGGTATCAGTCTAAGCGTACATAACTGGGACCTCTCAGGTATCGGTGGAACAGCCATCTTGAGAGTGCCTATGACGGAGGGTTAGATATGGAACTGTTTACATTCTTCTGTTGTTTGGTCTTGTTGTTTTTGTTGATAATGTTATTATTATGGTGTTGTTTTTTGTTAGTTCTTTTTTCAGCTAATCCACTTGCTACAAACAATACTGAGTCGTTTCTTTTAATATATAAGGGGCATAAATCTTTTTATAGACGTGTAACCGTCTCTCATGCATTTTTATCTCCCTTCCTAGTTTTCATGTATTATAATATGTATAGTTTTGTTGGATTCATTAACTCATGCATTACGCCTTACTGACTCTATCTGTTGGTTGATTTTCTATAGCCCATGATCAACGGCTAACCTATCTCGTGGACAAGACCATGAACTTAAGTCTGACATAATTATTTACAAGCTCAAACAGCAGGCTCTTAATTTTTCTTTACCTGTCAAAACTTTAATATTGTTTTGTTAAGGGCATGCGATTTTTTAAGATGACCTGGTTAACCTTTCTTGATTTCTTTGTTCTATCCAGATACGCTATATAAACCACACGTGTTTAACACAAGGATAGGTATAAGATATGATACATTATAGGGTAAGATTTAGACCATGTTGCGACACCGCTGGAAAATCGGCTGTCTCGCCATCTACTCGTCTGTGGGTGTCTGTCTGTATGTTTATCTATCTATCCATTCATCTTTCTATCCATCTACCTACCTACCTACCTACCTACCTACCTACCAATCTATCTATTCATCCATGCCTATTTCATTTTCTTTCTCTTATCTATCTATCTATCTATCTATATACCTATGTATCTACCAATCTATCTATCCATTTATGCATATTTCTTTTTCTTTTCCTTATGTTATCTTTCGAGCGGCGGAGATGGTAGAACATAGGGGTCACAATCGGGAATTGACCACATCTTGGAAACCCACAATGAGGCAACATGTATTTGTAGAAGTGCCTCCCCTAGTTGTTGGGTCGTGCCACTACTATGTGATCTGTTGAGGCCGTTAGGTCCGAAATTACCGATTTATTAATCTAATTAATCTATTTGTGTAGATTAATTAATCTATTTGTGAGGCAGCATTTTGAAGTTGTCACGTTAGTTTTGGAAGACGTCTCCAGTGTATTACAGTTGCTGACTATGGATCTTGAGAAACCAACCAACCAACCAACCAAATTATTATAGTTCATGTGTTAGCTAAACATGCCACGTTAGGAAGCGATACTTTTTTTTACATTTATATCTCCAGTAATTCAAAATTTTCAATGAAATAGACTATAGTTTTCCTCTCTTTCTACATTGATTTCCTCTTTCATACCTTTTGCTTCTCTAGTCTTAGTTCTGCATATCATTTTGTGTTATTAAACTCGTAACAGTTTTATGTCTGTCTGAAAGCACAGATTCTTTCTTTCTTGCTCTCTCTCTCTCGCTCTCTCTCTCTCTCTCTCTCTCTCTCTCTCTCTCTCTCTCTTTCTTTCTCTCTTTCTTTATTTCTCTCTCTTTCTTTCTCACACACTCTCTTATAACCACTCTCACTCTCTTATTCTCTCTATAGCGTCTTTAGTCTAATAGCGCCTATCTCTATCGCTCTTTCTTTCTCTCTCATGTATATATAATTATATATATATATATTAGCTATCACTCACTCAGTAACTCTTTAACTTTCTTCAGCTTAATCGCCCATGCTGTGTTATCTGTGAGTCCATCTGCCCCTGTAGATCAAGTAGCCACTTATGTGGGCCCGACTCCCGGTCTGTAGTGTTGTCTTCCGTTATTCAGAGCTTCCGATTAATAACTTGGATCTACATCTACTGCCTGCAATGGTTGGACTTTGCCATCGTGTGTTTTTGTGTGTTATTCTGTTCAGTGAAAAATAATCGGGATTTGCCAGAGTATGAAATAAACCTAAGCTTAACTAGCTTCAAAACAATTAACCAGGAAAAGTTTTGCAACACGTTTGAAACTAGTGTGTTAAAGAAAATCACACCGATGGATTAAAAATTGTGAAACGAGTTGATGATTCTGTCAGTTTTAAGGTATGGACCATGTCAGAGCTACCTTTAATGATATATCATCACTTATAGAGATCGTGGTTGTATACAACAGTTGTTAGTTCGAAGCCCTAAGATCTGCTAATAGTTTTAGTTAGCACATGAAGAAATGGTGCCCCTGCAGATGAGTGAGTAGGTCTAATAGAGTAAAATTAAACGGTGCGACTTTTACTAATCATTTTTTTGTTTCTTCTTTTTCTTTTTGAAAATATGAGGTTTCTGCTCGATGAACAACAAAGTACACAATGCATATTTTTTTGTTTTTTCACATTCTCTAGAGACCAAGTAAAAAAAAATTATAGAAAAGGCGGGGGGGGGGGGAAGAAAAGCTTTATTCCGTGATTTTTGTCATGTTTACCCTAAAGATTTCATTGTACATCATAATTCATATCTTTTAAAGTTCTAAAGCACTAAGGATAGTAACTTTATGCATGGTGTCACAAACTTACGTCCCCTACTAAGGGTAAATTTATATAGTAAAAATATTACCCATTGACGGGGGTATAGGATTCATACATCGTCGAACTCACGTGGTTGAGCATATATTTCAGCTCTTAGTTACATAGACATCACCGATGATACCCAAACTATGTTAATCTGAATTGGCATTCCAAAATACCAGCAGATCTTAAACTACTGTCATGCTGAGATAAAAAAAAAATGACGAATTTTAAATGTCTACATCTTTCATCTCTGTAAGTTGTTTGTGTAAAAAAAATAGAGTAAAACAATATGTTCTGGAATAGCACTTCTATATAGGAGGTCTCCGTATGATCCTAAGACAGGGAAAGGATATTATTTTGTCGGTATTTGTCTCATACCGGTTGTGTCGATATTAGTATAATGTGACCAGCTGGGACTGAAGTCCTGGTATCACGCGGTCGCTTCTCCCCCCCCCCCCCTCTCTCTCTCTCTCTCTCTCTCTCTCTCTCTCTCTCTCTCTCTTCCTCTATCTCTCTCTCTCTCTCTCTCTCTCTCTCCCTGTCTCTCTCAGTATGTCTGTCTGTCTGTCTGTCTGTCTGTCTGTCTCTCTCTCTCTCTCTCTCTCTCTCTCTCTCTCTCTCTCTCTCTCTTATTTGCTCACTCAATTTCGTGCCTGTACCTAGTTGGATCGGTGTTAGTTTAGTACGAGATGATCGGCTGAGACAGAAGTCCCGGTTTCCCTACCCTGTATGGTCTGTGGCAGCACATGAATTTGTAAAACGTTAGTCTTAGGGCCCGTCCACAATGTTGCGTATGCAACGATGAAGTTGAACATTAAAATACCTCAAGTCTCTCTTGACCCTGAAAATGTTAGTCATACGTAAAAATACAAACATTAACCCTTGACCGCGAGATGTACAAAGTGTTTCAAGTTTGGATACTAGTCTTACTAATGTACACAGACAGGTTGTTTTTGGAAGACACTTTCGGGTGCAGCTGAAACGCACTTGGGTGAGTGCAATCGCGTGCTACGCTGCGAGGAAGCATTTTGACGTGTTTACCAAATCTCACATTTGACCTTCGTAGAACCATAAACATTTTCTTTGTATTGAGTTAAGTTGGTGTACCATCCAACATAAGTACTATATAGGCTATATTATGGACGGGGTCCAAGACGGACGTCTGACATATTTATGCGCTGCCACACACGAGACAGGGCGGGCATAGTTTGCCATGACTCCTGTCTCAGCCGGTTCGAACTTCAAACGTAAAATCGACCCAAATGAACATCCTTATGCTTTTTTTTTTATTCCACTATCATCATTCTATTCTTAATATTACCATCCCTATCCTGTCATTCTCATCATCATTCCTTTGCTTCTACTATAATCACAGTTGTCTTAGTATTATCATCATCATTCTTCTTCTGCTGTAATCAGCATTGTCTTAATAATGTCCTTATCATTATTCTGATTTTACTTTAATCTTAATGCCATCATAATCATTCTATCACTTCCTTGCAATCATCGTATTCTGACTACTCCAAGCATTATTCTCTTAAATGGAGACACATCGAGTACATGTATGTGGTAAATGTGCATACTTATTTGAACGAAAAAAGCTAAAGTTTTACACCAGCAATTTTTTTAATTTTTTTTATCTTTATTGGTTTAACACTTGAACTGCGTATAAAAATGGCGCATTTTATAAAGTATGATAATTTACTTAAATTTTTGTAACTTCCTCATAGTCGAAATAGGCAGTTTAAGTGTTAAAAGATATGAGTTTTGGAAAAACCACAAAAAATGGTGAGATTTTATGAGTATAATTAATGTCAAAGTAACTGGGACTCAAATAAGTTATTACCAACATCGCTTTTGTCTTACTCATGTCTTGATATAAACTTATGTCTTGTGTGTATTTCTAGGTACTATGAATCTCCATACTTCTAGTCTTTCGGTGCTGGTATTTACTCCTGTTTTACTTCTCCCCCCCACCCCAGCCCTCGATCTTTCCTTGTATTACTTCTTTCATTCATTTCTAAAGCACGCTGAAGTGAGACGGTACAAAGTCAACTGTGCCGGCGTCTATAATCCTACCCAGGCCGTGTGTTTAACATATATCCTATTTTATAAGACTACTGTCATCCCACTCCAGATTGATCCAGATCGCTGTGCTAAGTGTCTCGCTGTTGTTACTCTCTGAGTGAGTAGGCTGGTAGCTGACCCAGTCTAAGGCGCCTGAGAACTCGTCGCTACGCTGAGTAGGTAAACATTAAACAATTATGAGCAACAGAATGTATACACCAAACAGCTTAGTAATCTTTGCTTGGAGAGAGTGAGTCCTTTTCGTTGGTCAACGTTTCTTAATAGGGCGTATAGGGCGACAGGAAATCCTCGGTGGAATACCCGCGATTTGGTCAAGTGAGTTGAGTGGGTTGAGTCGGTTTAACGTCCAACGTCAGCACTATTTAGGCTTAATTGTAAACGGACCCCAAGACAAACGTCTGACAATTTTATGTGCTGGCGCACACGAGACACGGCGGGGATACCATGAGTCCTGTCTCAGCCGTTACCTCAGAACTTTAGATCTGGACACCAACGCTTTACCACTTGAGCCAGTTCCCTCACCTCAATCCCCCCGCCCCCCGCGATTGGTCAACGTTGCGTCAACCAGAGCGGGGCTTGAATCCAAGACTCTCCTCATCGCGGGCTAACGCTTAAAGCCAAGCATAACTACGCTTTCCTAAAAACAACATTGTATGTAAACAATGGTTGGATTTCCAAACAATATAACAGCTTTATTCAAAAACATATCCTTCTTAAAAGTTACACAACCCAGCTTATAAAAAAACAACAACATAGAGGTAACCATTTAACGAGTGGTGCCTCTTTACTTCTAAAACCATCTCTATTTTAAAAAAAAGTCGCTGAGATGGAGGGGTCCCCTAGCAATAGAGAGACCAGCTTCTTTTCATGAGGTCTAAGGTATAATCGCATGATTTTGTTTCTGACTAATTGGGTCAGTTTCAGTACAATATGACCGTCAGGTATTTAAAACTATGATAATTCCGTTTCGGCAGCAATTTAAGTTGTTAGGCGTTATTGTCGGAACCCGTCACCGATATAGCATTTTCCTAACACTGTGTGTAAAAAAAAACGAGCTAACCTAAGTTTTACGACTGCCACATCTAAAAGGCATCTGGTTTGAACTCTCAGAACGTGCCGATTTATAGAAACTGTATTGTTGGGCATATTTTGCTAATAATAAATTATATTTTTACCTTTGAGGCTGCTGAAAATGTTTCATTTTTTCCTTGAGGGACGGTTATGGAAGATACGGTTAACTTTTTCACCCAGTTCCAGTTGAGGGTTTGGGCATAGTCATTTTTCTTAACTGCACTGGCTACACATAGCACACCGTATTGATGTGCAGTTTTGTGCAGCAAATATCTACATGGCTTTGCACCTGAGTGTATGAATTTAATATTAAAATTTTCCAGCCGAGCCGATTGGGGCTGGGTTGGTTTAACGTCCAACAGCAAATCTTAATACCATCATAATCATTCCATTACTCCTACAATCGTCGTATTCTGACTTTTTCTAGCATTATTCTCTTAATTAAAGACACATCGTGTACACGTATGTGGTAAATGTGCATACTTATCTGAACAAAAAACCTTACATTTTTGTTTGTTTTATCTTACACTGACTGTGAAAATAGCGCATTTTATAAACTATGATACTTAAATTTTTTTACATTCCTCATAGTCGAAAAAAAACAACAGTTTAGATGTTAAAAGATATGAGTTTTGGAAAAACAATAAAAACAGTGCGATTTCATGAGCATAACTGCCGAAATAACTGTGACTTCGTAGAGTTAATACCTACTTCGCTTTTGTCTTACTATCAACAGCCATTATAAATCTGTATTCTACCATCATAACTGTGTGTCATATCTTCATATAAATTAAACTCTTCTACGTACTATGAATCTCCATACTTCTATTCTTTCGGTGCTGGTATTAACCCCCGTTTTACTTCTACCTCCCCCCCCTTTCCCCAGCACTCGATCTTTCCTTGTATTACTTCTTTCATTCATTTCTAAAGCACGCCAAAGTGAGATGGTACAAAGTCAACTGTGTCGGCGTCTATAGTCCTACCCAGGCCGTGTGTTTAATATATATCCTATTTTATAAGATGACTGTCATCCCACTCCAGATTGATCCAGATAGCTGTGCTAAGTGTCTCGCTGCTGTAACTCTCTGAGTGAGTAGGCTGGTAGCTGACCCAGTCGAAGGCGCCTGAGAACTCGTCGCTACGCTGAGTAGGTAAACATTAAACAATTATGAGCAACAGAATCTATACACAAAACAGCTTAGTAATTTTTGCTTGGAAAGAGTGAGTCCTTTTCGTTGGTCAACGTTTCTTAATAGGGCGTATATGGCGCCAGGAAATCCTCGGTGGAATACCCTTGATTTGGTCAAGTGAGTTGAGTGGGTTGAGTCGGTTTAACGTCCAACGTTAGCGCTATTTAGGCTAAACTGTGAACGGGCCCCAAGACGGACGTCTGACAGTTTTATGTGCTGCCGCACACGAGACACGGCGGGGATACCATGAGTCCTGTCTCAGCCGTTACCTCAGAACTTTAGATCTGGACACCAACGCTTTACCACTTGAGCCAGTTCCCTCGCCTCAATCCCCCCGTCCCCCGCGATTGGTCAAAGTTGTTGATCATAAACAACATTGCGTCGGCCAGAGCGGGGTTTGAATCCAGGACTCTCCTCAACGTGGGCTGGGGGGCGCGTTGGTTCAGGGGTAGAACGTCGGCTTCCGACGCAAAAGGTACCGAGTTCGAATCCTGGCTATTGCGTTCCCTACTGATTGGGTCGGTGTCAGTATAATGCGACCGACTGAGACAGGAGTCATGGTATCCCCGCCCTGTCTAGTGTGTGGCAGCACATAAAGACGTCAGACGTCCGTCTTGGGGCCCGTACATAATATAACCTATATAGTGCTGCTGTTGGACGTTAAACCAACCCAACCAGCCAACCAACCAACCAACCAACCAACCGTGTGTAAGGATATCATCAGCCGATACGAGCGTACGAGCGTTACGGCCATCCAGTGGCGTATTGACGTTAATTGTACCAAAAAGCAACTTAAAATATTTGGTGATATAGCTTTTTGTCCCTATGATCCACGAAAAAAACAGATAGTTTTTAAAGTCAATTGAGACATTATTTTTAAAAGCATGTTATGATATTTTTAGTATGTGAAAAAAAAAGAAGGAAAAGTCGGTAAACTTAAATTTTTATCTTAACATCTTCCTTCTTTGTTCTACGCATTGCATTGTAAAACAACAAATTTTATATTTTTGATTGTGATAATCATAATTTAATTTTTTTTGGATACTGCTAATACTTTATTTATAATTATCTCTAGCATATTTTATTTTCTTGTCGTGTAAGTTGTTGACTGCTAAAAGTTTAGTCCACAATATAGCCTATATAGTGCGGGTGTTTGACGTTAGACCAACTCAACTACAACTACTACAGCTAAATGTTTATTAATTTGCGTATTGTACTATAATTATGTTGATGTTTTATACAACTTTATCGGCGGATAGAGCATTGCTTTTTATCTGAATATGCACAATATAGATACCATTCATTATTGTAATTATTATAAATATTTTTTACATGCCGTAACACATCACATGACTATTTTCCCCTTTTTCTTGCTCCATTTCACAGGTGAATACATCTTAAGCGATGGACTGTGTACACTCAAACACTAGGATTGCCAGGACTTCAGTAATTCTCTTGGTCTTGACCCATTACAGTTTGACAGGTGAGATCAAGTGAGAAAAAAACAAAAAAACGCACTGTCTTTAATTATCGGAGAAAAGTAAGGTTCCTTCCTAGTCTGACTTCTCCCATGTCTCAAGAGAAATCCCATATAAATTATGGCAACGGAATCCCAGAGGACGATATCCCAGCCTTGTCCGGTAAGACTATGGAGACCAACTCAACCAGAAGGTGGGGAAGAGCGGTGGTCCAGTGGTAGAACATCGGCTTCCGATGCAAAAGGTCCCGAGTACGAATCCTGGCTGTTGCGTTCCCTAGCGGTGGTCGAAGGGAAGAACATCGTCTTCCGACGCAAAAGGTCCCGAGTTCGAACCTGGCTGTTGCGTTCCCTACTGGTTGGGTCGGTGTCAGTTTAATGTGACCGGCTGAGACAGGAGGCATGGTATCCCCGTGTATGGCAGCACATAAAATTGTCAGACGCCGTCTAGGGCCGGTCCACAATATAGCCAATATAGTGCTGTTGTTGGACGTTAAACCAACCCAACCAACCAACCAACCAGAAGTGAAAAACGCGGCTGCTATATCGGATATGGAATCCGCAAACGTCCCATTGAAAATCGCTCGCTCTACCTTTCTCCCCTCCAAAAAAACAACAAATACCTCCTCCCCTAAGAAAAAACAAAACAAAACCTAAAAAGAAAAAGAAAACAACAAAAACTCCCACACAAACAAACAGCAAAATATCTAATACAGTCATGTAATACGAACGCACCGGTATTGTCGACATCAGTTTTTTTTTCCTCGAAAACTCCATAGCTACCAACCATACGCTATTACAGCCTAATTTACGTTTCATTTTTCATACTCTTTTTTTTACCCAAGTATAGTTGGCCTGGATGAGTTGGCAAATGTTAGTGGCATCTGCAGCTAAAAAGTAAAACCGTCGATTCACTGTCTGGAAGAAGAAAATTTCGAATCCCATAACTACCGCGAGCGATGTTTCAGTAATCTTTAATATTTATATCTTGAAATAATTATGTGTTTCGGCATGAAATTTAATGAACGCTGGTTTAACTTGTGCTGTTCGTACTTTAATTACTTTTTAGGCTTTGCCAGTGCTGGTGGTTGTTTGCATCTTATAGAGAGCGAATTTCTCAGTAAAGATTGCCCGATTGTAGAAACTAACAGCGCCCCTCCTGCAGAGAAGTCCAGCGCTCTACCACTTAATCCAGTCTACCCCGTGACTCGGCCGGCCATAATCATTATAGTTATGTCGTTACACCGGTGTTGAATAGCCTACGAAAGAGATGTGAAAGTTATCGAATGGACAAGTGCTTAGTTTCACATAGTGTGTTATGTAATCTTGCGAGTAGGCGTGAGTTTCTTATCTAATCCACAAACACACACACACACAGACACAAACACACAGTGGTCAGATAGCAGTGTTATCTACACCATCCACGAACAATGCGGTCAGCTGGACTAGCCCTGGACTCAAACTTGATAATAACCGACTGGTCACACTTGCTGTCCACTCCGGTATCACAGGCTTTTCAACCCACACGATGGTAACGTTTGTCATTATCACATACCTTAAGCATGGGCGTTTTCTCACCGATCAATGGCTCCATAAATCTAGGAATAGGATAGAACTATGACTGCACACATGTGCAGATTTCCTTATCAATCGTCTCCGTTTTGCTATAAGCCCCGTAATCGCAAGACCTCGACTTTAGAGTCTGCAGTTTGGTAAGCTGCAGTAATTGTGTTGGTGATACGAGACCCTATACGACTGCAGGTTACTATAACTACAAGCGTTGTTGGTTGGTGGTTTGTTAACACCCAAGGTCAATAGCAAGGATTATCACTGACGGGTCCCAGGAATTACGTCTGAAATCTACGTTTTTTAAGTTTTATAAAAAATAAAAATATTAACCCAATGAGGATTGCATATGTACACATGGACATAATTATGATAAAAGGGTATAGAAACAATTATTG
>RQTK01000198.1:568005-578005 GCA_003991915.1 Elysia chlorotica
TAAACTCTAGGGACGAGGAGAGCTATCTCGCTGGTGAGTGAGTTTGTTTTTACTTTACTGGCTCAACTACCTTACTTTTAAACGATCCAATAAACGAACCCTTGAACAGACTATCTAAAAAAACTAATTAAATAAAAAAGAACTAAAAAAAAACTATTTATATATACATTTAGTTTCTTTAGTTCTTTTTTATTTAATTATTTTTTAGATAGTCATTTTTTTTAGTTCTTTTTTATTTAATCAGTTTTTTATATAGACTGTTCAACGGTTCGTTTGTTGGGTCGTTTAAAGTAAGGTAGTTGGTAGACTTTAGGTAATTTGTTAGATAACCAGCTAGTTGAGTAGTTAAGTAGCTTGCGTATTTGGCAGTTAGCTAGTGATTTTATAAACTTTGTTTCAATTAGTAAGGTTGCTCTTTGTAGCGAGAGATTGTGAATGATTTGTATTTGTCGCATCTCAGCAGTTACCCACACGAATGATAAATCTGTTTGTTTTTCATGGTTTCGTTTATGGCTGTATGACACCGTTAAGAATTTTCACATAGACAAAGGAATTTAATGTTTATCATTCTTGTGGTCTTCTCTTCTTCGTATGCTTTACTAAATGCGAAGTCTTTGTTTTGTATTTCAGGACGGTTGTCTAGAAGCAGGCTGGACAGCTACTGGATCGGTGCCTCGGATAGTGAAATTGAGTTCCCTACCCAGACCCGACTACCAAGCGGGAAGAGCATAAAATTGACCCGGGGTCCACTTGATTAAATAACCAAACAATCAACCCACTAGCCAACATCATTTTGTTGGTCGGGTGCGGGTATCGGCTGTGGGGTGGTTAAATGGTTGTTGGTGCGTTGTTGTTAGGCTGGTGGGTTGGTTAATCGGTTGTTTGCTTGGTGCATTGCTTGCTTGCTTGGTTGGTTTTTAGAAATGTTGTTGATGGATTGGTTGGTTGATGTTTTGGTCGGTTGGTTGGTTGATTGGTTGGTTAATAGGAAGTCGTTGGTGTATTGGTTGGTCCGTGGGTGGGTCGGTTGGTTGGTTGATTGGTTGGTTAATAGGAAATCATTGGAGGATTGGTTGGTAGGTTGGTGGGTCGGTTGGTTGATTGGTTGGTTAATAGGAAGTCGTCGGAAGATTGGTTGGTCGGTGGGTGGGTCGGTTGGTTGGTTGATTGGTTGGTTAATAGGAAGTCGTGGATCATTGGTTGGTCCGTGGGTTGTTTTTTGGTTGGTTGATTGGTTGGTTAATAGGAAGTCTTGGAGGATTGGTTGGTCGGTGGGTTGGTTTTTGGTTGGTGTCTTAACATCCATCGTCAGCAACTAGACACAACCAAGGGCATGAAGAAAATTTGTAAGTAGGGAATGGGCATGGATGTGACTCTGTCCAGATCTGTAAATTTCGGCAATTAGCTTCTTTCCCAAAGACGATTAGTACACCCCAGACCCCGGTTGGTTTGTCGGCGTGTACTTTGTTTTCCTTTCAGTGCAACATGGACAGCTAGGTGTTATCGCAGACTGAACCGAAGACAAGTCAATGTGCTGTCGCATAGAGATACAATGGAGTATCAGGTCTCCTGTTCTAGTTAGTCACAGTATCATAACCAAACAGTCAATAACAAAATCCGATAAATAGTTTCCGAAATGCCAGATCGAACAGTAGCTCCCAGTAAGTCTTCTCTATAGAGGGAGGGAGATAATTCTCTCCCTCTCTCCGCGTTTAACGTCTCCTAGGTTCTCCTGGGGGATCCTATACGGCGTTGACAGAAGACAAAAGATCAGGAGGAAGGCAAGGCATGATAGATCCTATGCTGGTTCATTCTATTACTACGAGGCTGGTCATCTTATGAATGGGGTTGCCTGATTTTTGAGGGGTTCTAAAGTGGAAAGAGGGTTAGGTTGACACAGATAAAACAAACCTTCCCTTCTACGCTGGGGGGACGGGTAAGGTTAGGTTTATACTCTCAGTTAGACGCCCACTGTTTTGCCATTTATACCAACTCGCCCTCCCCCCCTCCTCCACTCTTTGGAACAAAGTTTTTTCTTGTTGAGTCAAGGTTCTTTACAAACAGTTATTCTTCTAGATGTGTACATTTCGACATCTAAATCGATAACAATTTTTATCTTTTGTGTGAAACGGAAAACAACACAAGAAGTAATAGATAGCCATTATAGTTATCAATGTCCCACTCCACTTGATATGTTCTTCTTCAAGTGACCAAGACCAACTTATTTGATTTGCGTGTTAAAAATGTCAAAGAGAGGCAACATCGATATGTAACGTGTATATAACGTAACGGATGGGTCTGGGCTGATGGTTCGCCCTTCTCGTATTTTAACTGGGCCCCAGGTGAACTAATTTATTGGTTTGTTAGTTGGGTGATCGGTTGTTAATTTTGTTGATTGGGTGTGGGTGTCGGTTGTGGGTTGGTTAAATGGTTTACAAACAGATATTCTTCTAGATGTGTAAATTTCGACATCTAAATCGATAATAATTTTTATCTTGTGTTAGAAACGGAAAGCAAAAAACAAAAGAGCAAATAAATACCAAAGTCCCACTTCACTTGAGTTACTCTTGTTCAAGTGAGCGAGACTCACTTATTTGATTTGCGTGTTAAAAATGTCAACGAGAGACAACCTCGATATATATACGGACTGTCCGCTCATGTTGTCCAGGTCTGTACAGGTCCTGAACCGGTTCTCTTGGTATTGAGGTATATTATAAGATCGTGTCTCTAGAATTTATTTATGTGTGGGCCCTTAAGTCAGCCATACAAATATAGTGATCATGACGGCGCCCATCTCTAACTACAGTTTCAAACGTCAAGCTTGGGGTCCGTTTGTGATATAGTTATAAAAAATAACAATAACACCACCTTTCTCTAGCTTCCGTGTGTCATTAGCCCTCTATGACAGTCTGAGAGGTACAATTATCCTGAACGTGTCTATCTCAAAGTAATATTGTCATACGTTATGCTTGAGACCCCTCCACAATATAGCCATCCAACGAATAATTTGTATTTTTGGTTCAACAGGTCAGCCAGACAACTACAAGGACCAAGACTGTGTCTCCCTCAACAAGTCGACCATGCAGTGGTCAGACGAGGGCCCGTCTGCAGTCATTGGTCTTATATGTGAGACAAAAGGTTAGTGGATGAATTATGTGTGGGATGAAAGGGGAGTGGATTATTTTTTGTGAGATCAAAAGTTAGTGGATCAATAATGTGAGGGATGAAACGTTAGTAAAGTATGTGTGAGATGAAAGGTTAGTGGATTTAATGTGTGATGAAAGGTTGGTGGATGAATTATGGCTGAGATGAAAGTTTAGTAAATGACTTATGTCTGAGATTAAAGGTTAGTGAATTATGTGTGAGAT
The DNA here is from genome assembly GCA_003991915.1 of Elysia chlorotica. Classification (NCBI taxonomy): domain Eukaryota; kingdom Metazoa; phylum Mollusca; class Gastropoda; family Plakobranchidae; genus Elysia; species Elysia chlorotica. Next base: position 571,374 of record RQTK01000198.1, read on the forward strand.
AAAAGGTTAGTGGATGAATTATGTGTAAGATGAAAGGTTGGTGGATGAATTATGTGTGAGATGAAAGGTTAGTGGATGAATTATGGCTGAGATGAAAGTTTAGTAAATGAATTATGTCTGAGATTAAAGGTTAGTGGATTATGTGTGAGATGAAAGGTTAGTGGATGAATTATGTGTGGGATGAAAGGTTAGTGGATGAATTATGTGTGGAATGAAAGGTTTGTGGATGAATTATGCGTGAGATCAAAGGTTAGTGAATTATGTGAGAGATGAAAGGTTAGGGAATTATGTGTGGGATGAAAGGTTAGTGGATGAATTATGCGTGAGATGAAAGGTTAGTGAAATATGTGTGGGATTAAAGGTTAGTGGATGAATTATGTGTGGGATGAAAGCTTAGTGGATGAATTATGTGTAAGATGAAAGATTAGAGGATGAATTATGTGTGAGATGAAAGGTTAGTGGATGAATTATGTCTGAGATGAAAGTTTAGTAAATGAATTATGTCTGAGATTAAAGGTTAGTGGATGAATTATGTGTGAAATGAAAGGTTAGTGGATGAATTATATGTTGGATGAAATGTTAGTGGATGAATTATGTCTGAGATGAAAGGTTAGTGGAAGTAGTTATGTGTGGGATGAAAGGTTAGTGAATGAATTATGTGTGAGATGAAAGGTTAGTGGATGAATTATGTGTGAGATGAAAGGTTAGTGCATTATGTGTGAGATGAAAGGTTAGTGCATTATGTGTGGGATAAAAGGTTAGTTGATGAATTATGTGTGGGATAAAAGGTTAGTTGATGAATTATGTGTGGGATGAAAGGTTAGTGGACGAATTATGTGTGAGATAAAAGGTTAGTGGATGAATTATGTGTGGGATAAAAGGTTAGTTGATGAATTATGTGTGGGATGAAAGGTTAGTGGATGAATTATGTGTGAGATGAAAGGTTAGTGGATGAATTATGTGTGGGATGAAAGGTTAGTGGATGAATTCTGTGTGGGATGAAAGGTTAGTGGATGAATCATGTGTGGGATGAAAGTTTAGTGGATGAATTATGTGTGGGATGAAAGGTTATTGGATGAAGTATGTGTGATATGAAAGGTTAGTGAATTATATGTGAGATAAAAGGTTAGTGGATGAATTATGTGTGGGATGAAAGGTTAACGGATGAATTATGTGTGAGATGAAAGGTTTGTGAATTATGTGTGTGATAAAAGGTTAGTGAATTATGTGTGGGATGAAAGGTTAATGAAATATGTGTGGGATGAAAGGTTAGTGACGGAATTATGTGTGCGATGAAAGGTTAGTGAATGAAATATGTGTGAGATGAAAGGTTAGTGGATTATGTGTGAGATGAAATGTTAGTGGATTATGTGTGAGATGAAAAGTTAGTGGATGAATTATGTGTGGGATGAAAGGTTAGTGGATTATGTGTGAGATGAAAAGTTAGTGGATGAATTATGTGTGAGATGAAAGGTTAGTGCATTATGTGTGAGATGAAAGGTTAGTGGATTACATATGGGATAAAACTAAGTGGATCTTAGATAGATGTAGACTAATGAAGAACCATAGGCCCGAAACGCGTGTTGTGAGTTTTATTATGTAGTATAATTAATAGTATAGTATAGTATCATTTTCTTCCTTCACTCTGGATCAAAAACCTTTTATTATATGACTACATCCCAGTCTTGTAAACAAAACTGAAAGGCTTATTTTTTGCGATTTGTAGGCTCTTCAATTTAATTTTTTTTTAGAATTTTCAGTTCAAGATAACTCGACAGCTAAACCGCAAACCACTCCAAACCCACAAGGTAAATTGTTCTTCATTTACATTGAAATTAAAAATAAGTTGGTTGATATTTTTGTTTGGGAACTCTTTATATGTTTAAATGTACAGATTCTATATGCACATGGCTTTTTAAAATTAGTCTTAGTTGCATAATATAATATGTAAATATCACCATCAATGTGAAACCGCTAAAGATACTAAAAACTGGATAGGACTTTTTTAATTTATGCAGTTTTTTATCTTTAGATCAGAATAGCTTTTTTAGATCTCAATATGTTATTATTATATCCACAAGCCTAGTTTTGGTTTTTTACCCTTTAAAATTCGGGAAAGGTTTAGCTATATTTTTAAACTATCTGGGACAAATAAAGAGGGGTAACTCTTCTAAGATGCCAGCTTAAAGTGGTTTCAACAGAGTATTGTAACATAGACCTACACCAGAATTGATGCCAGATAGGCATTAGATCATGCGTATATTTTACAAACTGAATTGATGACTTATTACACAAAAGTGGAAAACTAAATTCGTTATTAAAAACAACAAATTGACTCCTGCAAATGTCTATAAGATTTATTCCATGCCTCTACCATAATTATATAAAATTATATAAAAATAATAGAAACTAAAAATTACAATGCGTATGCTAGCTTTTGAAAAACCTCCTTTCACACCCAATTGGAATGCCTCTCTTATCTCATAAATGTGTTTGATACTTTTTCAGAGAAGTGGAAAACAAAACCTTGCAAAAAAATTAATACGGAAAAAAACCACGGGCTAGCAGAAAAGACCCAGTAAAAGTGCAAAAATCTTTGAAATTATACTTTCTTTTCCAAAAAATCTACGTTAAATAAATTTCAGTTGCAGTTAATATTCGTGCAAAAGCTTTCTTTTAAAAAATGTCTCCATTACTTGTTTTTAGCATTTTTTTTCTAAGACACAACGCGGAACTAAGAACAAAAAATATTAATTCATATCTTTAAACGAAAGATTCAATTTTTTGTCCAGTCGGTAAGTTCTACGGGTGCCAGGCTGGCTGGGTGTCCTACCAGGATAGCTGCTACATGATCCAGGAGGATAGGAAGACCTGGATAGAGGCGCAGGGGGCCTGTAGACAGAACCAGGCCGAGCTCGCCAGTATAGCCAATAAGCTGGAGAACCAGTTTATCTGGAGCCAGATTCCTTATGGTAAGGCTTGGGGGAATACCTTGAATCGAGCAGTATACCTCATTGTTATTATTGTTACTCATTTTATATATCTCTTTATCACTCTGTGTATCTCTCGCTATTCACAATATTATTATCATTACTGTGCTGATATGTCGTAAAAGACAACTAAATCTCTCTCTATGTCTTTCTTTATCTCTCTCTCTCTCTCTCTCTCTCTCTCTCTCTCTCTCTCTCTCTCTCTTTGTTTCTCTCTCTCTCACTCTCTCTCGCTGTCTCTCTCCCTCTCTTTATATCCTTCTTATCTCTCCTGTATACATCTTTCTTTATCTATGTCTTTCTATTCCTCTCTTTCTCCTTTTCATTTTCTATATGCTGCCCTCTCTCTTTCGCATTCATATAAATTATATATTAATTAACAATATCGAAAACTTAAACGAGCGTTTTATTATGTTTTGTTATTAGAAATACACCAGTGTGTGAAGATTTTCTTGACATTACCAACCTGCGCTCTTTTCGAATAATATCTTTGGTAGTTCGATTTAACCAAACCATGCACCCGATGGTTACGTCAGTTTTGGAGAAAAAAACAACTATGTGACAACCCTTCTTCAAATCAAAAGCCAATGTTCCCTCAAAACTCAAAATAACAAAGTTAATTTACGGTGGAGCTGACTGCGTAAGCAAAATCAACACTGTTGCATTGAGCAAAGCAAGTCGTAAACTATTTTTCCTCTCCCCCCCCTGCTTCTACCCTCCCTCTCTCTACCCTCCTCCTATCTCCTCACTTCCCTCTCATAACTTTCCACTTCTCCACTTTCCCCCTGTCTCACCTCTCTCCCTCTTTCTCATCCTTCCCCTCTTTCCTCACGCCCTGTCTTTACACCGCGCCTCTCTTTACACGTTCCTTATCTTGACACCCACCTTCTATTACGCCCTCCCCCCTATGCAGGCTGCCAGGACAAGAACTCGAGTTGCCCGGACCTAGCCCAAGATGGCGGCTGTCCCACAAACGCATCATACGTGACCGTCAACTGCCGGAAGTCGTGCGGTCTGTGTGACAGCGCATGCGCCAACGCCTACTCAAACAGCCATTGCGATTACTGGGCGTCCACTGGAGAGTGTACCAAGAACCCGTTCTGGATGTGGCCCAACTGTCGCTTGTCATGTGGATGTGACCGCTGTGAGTGGTCTGATTTTTATGTATAAGCTCAGTAGATACGCTATATCTCCATTGGGGTCACAAATTAATATCCGACATAAAGAATACATTCTAGGTGCGCCCGCTGTGGCTTTTTGTATGTTTATGTACAGCCTCAGCAAGTACGCTATACAGAAAATGGGGTCCTAAGTTAATGTCCTGCATAAAAAATCCATTCTGGTGTGGCCGCTGTAAGAAGGTATTACAGCTTAGAAACTGGTGTTTTTCATAATAGTAACAAGCCAATTTCTGGATAACTCTCGTTTCTTTCCGTGACATCGTCTTTTGTCAACGTCAAACACATCTTTTGATTCTACAGACAAACTCTATTCTGTAGAAGACATATTTGATCTGAATCTAGAATCTAGTAGGCATATCTACGATCTGTATCTGGTTTAAATAGAATTAGATCTGGACCTACATCATTTTTCATGTTTCATTCTAAGATTCCTTGCCAATAATTATTGAAAATCAGAAATAGTAACTTTTGGTTCAAAATGAGACTATTAGACAGGCTTCAATGACTGCATCTACACTCTTTCTCAGCATCTTTGCCAATTATTGTGAATATTGAAAGTGAAATAAAACAACTCAACTCTTTTTTTCTCTATAAAAACACATGGCAGCTATCAACGAAGGCTACTGGATAGGTTTCAACGATCGCAGCAGTCCCATGAATTTTATTTGGGCTGACAACTCACCTGTGACCTACGCCTACTGGATGCGACAAGAACCCGACACCTCCCGTGGCAACAAGGAGGACTGCGTGCTCATGCACAAAGTTGTAAGTCGGTGTGGTGGAAACTTTCCTCTTCTTCTTCTTCGTTCCATGGTAAAGTGCCAGCGGTATACGGGTCGCCTTGCAAGAAAATCATTCATGCAAAGCTTAGGAGAGGGAAAATATGATAGAGAAAAGGCTATCTGCAAAGTCTTGTACGCCTACGTAGGAGACAAAAAATACGACATAAAAAAATCACCTTTCCCATGTTTGCAAAGAGCCATTACACTGCTTTCGCAATCTTTTACACGCACAAAGAGGCGAAGGTGGACTGATCAAGCGCTTTTGGTTATCGTGCACTATTTTTTCATTTCAGTAAACATTGCTTCTCAGCTTTAAAAAAAAAGATCAATAACATTACGTTACATGCCTAAACTTTCAAGATTTTTAGTTAAATTTTTATATGAACCAATTTGCTACTGGTGTATCATACTTTGAAACTCCTCGCTTTAATGCAGGAATAACAAGTATTTAGAATGTGAGGGACGCGATCTTTACGATGCTTAGAAGTCTTGGTACCTTTAGTACTATGAACTTTATGTTGTTTGTCCTTTTATCTTTTCTAAATTTCCAGCCCTCTTGCTTTATAGTGATAAATGCCCACACTGAGCATCGCTATTAAATTCGGTTTTAACTGCAAACCAATATCTCTATCATGCTCTGCCTTTGCTATATAAGGCAGTTAGCAATGTTTTGGGGGATTATAAAAGAAAGAAAGATATTTGAAGTAATCAGCACATTCATTTCTTCGTTGCCAGTACTAGTTGATTTGTATTCTTCATATACCATAACGTTTTACTGCATTCAGCCTAGATTGTTGTTATTTTTACGCCATGCAGCGTTTACTTTGTTTAATATTGTTTTAATATAGCGGTTGCGAATAAATATAATAACCAACAGTATCATCCTTATTTAGAAATATAGGAAACTTTCTACATTTAGAAAGCAATGATGCAAAATCCAAGAGGGCTTTATGTTTGTAACACTAATCCTCACACTAGCACCAACCATCACGAACCCTACTACTAACCCTGACACTAACCCTAACCCTAACCCTACCACTAACCCTAGCCGTAAACCTACGACTAACCCTGACACTAACCCTAACCGTAACTCTACTACTAACCCTGACACTATCCCTATTACGTGCCCTACCACTGACCCTGACACTAACCCCCTTACAAGCCCTACCACAAATCCTGACACTTACCCCATCACAATCCCTACGACTAACCCTACCACTAACCCCATTACGAACCCTACCACTAACCCTGACACTAACCCTAACCCTACCACTAACCGCATTACGAACCCTACCACTATCTCTGACACTAACCCTAACTCTAACTCTAACACTAATCCCATTACGAACCCTACCAGAAACCCTAACACTCTAGTTGATTTGTATTCTTCATATACCATTTTCGTCATGCACGAATAAATAAAAGAACTAACATTATCATCCTTATTTGCGAAAATAGGTAAATGAAAATAATGCAAAACCCAAAAGGTCTTTACGTTTGTAACACTAATCCTCACATTAGCACTAACACTTATGCTAACACTAACCTCAACAAGAACACTGCCACTAACCCTAATACTAACCCCCTCCCCAATCCTAAGACCGGCGAGTGGAGTGACGAAGAGTGCAACACTGCAAGTTCTGGCTATGTATGTAAGATGCCCAAGAGCTTTCTAGACA
>RQTK01000198.1:582998-615498 GCA_003991915.1 Elysia chlorotica
TCTCTCCCTTCTGGTTGGGTAGGTGTCAGTTTAATGTGATCGGCTGAGACAGAAGTATGGTATCCCCGCATTGTTTCGTAACATTGTCAGAGGTCAACTATAACTACAACTACTGCTTCTAAAAATCACACTAACTGGCACTCGGTGCCAATAATCATATGGTGAGCGTTAAAATTAAAGCCGCGATTCGAGATCCCCACGCCGTGTAGGACTTTTCTTGTGATCTTATACACTTTTAATTGATATAGGGTTTTTCTCTCTACCACCAAAGATTAATTTGTCTTTCTTTCAATAGTGTATGAAAAATACAATGTGTCATACGGATACTGTCTGAGAAAAAGAACCCATACTCCCACACTACTGGGTTACAGAAAACGGTCATTTAATTTAAAAAATGCAATTTTGATTCAAATAGTGATATATTCCTGCCTAAATACATTTATGCTTCTTTCATGTTTTTTTTTTATCTTAATGAGAACAAAAAATTAATGGCTTTTTATAATCAACTTGATAATACAGCATATGTTACAGGTAATTAGTATTTAACTACATGTGTTCTACAACTAAAATGTCCTTTATGTACAAAATGCATGTAAATATTAGAGAAATAAACTAATTTTGAAGGGCTCCTATGTAACGAAGACTGTTATTTTTCCAGGCACAAACTGTCACCCAAGACTGGAAGTTCACCAGCTGCTATGAGAGGAAAGCGTTTGTTTGTCAGCTGCAGAAAGGTACAACCACAGCAATTTTAATATGCAATATCTCCATATCAAAGCGTTAAGTTCTGATCCACCTTATCCTTTTATAAATCGTTTTGTGTAGTGTTAATTATAGGATTTTTAACACAGTGCAACACATTTGGCGATGTTTGAACTATGTATACACATTCATTTTTGGGCGACGATATCTGCTTTGAGGTCTATACTGTGCTAAGAATGAAGGGCAATGATAATGATGAGTTAAATAAATATGACATTTTACTTCTGCGGTTTGAACATTCCAGTGAGTGGTATTAACATTGTGTTATTAAAAACTCGGCTTAATCCGACCTTGCCCTGCGATTACAGCGCTGGACTCCAGTGTTACAGAGGGACATGCCACAACCCACTAGCAGTAAACAATTTGTTTGTCAGATTTCGTCCCCATACTGGTAGATTCAGTGCCTATATAATGTGCCCGTCTGAGGTAGGAGTCATGGTATCCACGACTTGTCTTTGTGTGACAGCACGTAAAATTATTATATCTTAATCCTGGGATCCGTCCACAATATATTTTGTATAGTGCTAATGTTCGGCGCTAAGCAACAACCAAACAAAGCCTGCGCAGGAGGCCTGGATTTTTCTATCCCGATCCAGTCTGTATAATGTGACTGGCCCAGCCTCGTACAACTTAACCCGGGGTCCCGTCGCCGCATAGAATTTTTGTTGAGACACAGGAGACGTTACACTAAGACACATACTCCCTTTCCCCAACAGAGGAGTAGTCAAAGATTATGGTCAATATCATTGTACCTTGTAGAGTATATCTAGTCTCGAACACTGACGCGTCAAGCCACATTGTTCAAACTGAAACATGTATACAACAGGTATAAAAAAAGCAAGAGAATTGAAGTATACCCCCTTACAAACGCGGGTACGTCTTTTTTTTAGCAACGTAACAATAGTCCCAGTACGTGTGATTCAAGATGTTTGGAAGATCAACTTGGGACTTATTGGTGGAGCAGAGAGCTAAATTAGGTGCCGTTTAGTTTACTTGATGTTTTTCCCGCAGCACCACGCATTTTTTACGTAAAAATATATCAAATGGCATTCTTTTCATCTAGTATAATTTTTGTTCTTATTTTTTTCACATAGGAGGACTCTACATTTCGTTACCTACAGAGAAAGGTAAGTAGGAAAAAACCAAAATGTACATTTACTCATCAGCGATATTTTGTTGTTATTTTTGTTGATGAAAATGTATCAAATGTTTGGGCATATTGTAAATTAATGAGATTATATTTTTTAACTATAGTTAGGAAAGTTATAAAGGGAGGCATACAACGCATAAAACTTATATAAATGTCATAATATTGCCACTTAAAACAACAAAATAGCTAGCTGAACTGATCCTATGTATTTGAACGATTTCGTGGGTAATGAAGCGAACTGTACGCACGTTAGCGTTTTGGTAAGTACAATAATGTTCAGTGGGACTGAAATACAATGAGTTTATAAATTCTAGTCTAGAATATAATTAAGCTTTGAATCATAATTCTAGTCTAGAATATAATTTAGCTTTGAATCATGCCAGTGGCCCACCACTCGGGGGGCCTCTGGTACAAGCACTGTTAAAAGTACGAAAAATCTGTTTTTATAATTGAAATCACATACAGTAAATACCCTAAAACAAACAGAAAAAAAGTAAAGTAACAAAATATACTGAATGTTTATTTGAAAGACAAACACGTATTGCAGTGCCATTAGGGAATGTTTGGTTACTCGTTTTGTTGTATAGTAAAAAGCTGCAACCAAAGCAACGTGTGGAACAATGACATGTCTGAACCCTGCTGCTAAATGGAAACTGCACTTTAGCACCACAATGAACATGGATAACCAATCTACCGGAATTTCTCAAATCATTGTTTTCCTTCGCATTTTTATTACAACGAAAAAAAAAAGCCACAACTAACAACAAATAAAGAATTTACAAGTAATACTAATCCTTTTTAATCCTTGTATTTTGATGTTTGTCTCTGTCCATGTCCTAACCCTGGCCCAGAAACCACCGCTTTACCCAGTGACGTCCCCCTCTGCCGAGAGAGAACCACGCTAGATCCGACGGGTAACGCTGGAGGATGGCACGGGTTCGATCCCAATACTGTTGGTTCTGGATCGTCAGTAGAGTCGACTGCTAAAATTGCCCAGTCCACCGCAGGTGGGTACATGTACTAGTTAGTTGTAGAGTCATCTCTCAATTATGATTTGCTAAAATAAAACTTCCAAGCTAAAATATAGCGGTATAAAGGTTATTTTGTGATGATGTTATGGGGATGACCTCTTTCTCTAAAAAAAAAAAAAAACGTAAACAAAATCAAGTGATTTGTATATTTTTGCGAACAATTTGATTGTTGGGCCAGAGGAAAGATCTATTTTAATACATCTTTTTGCACTAGCTTACTTACAAACATCACCTGACTTTCGTAAGAAAGACGTCAGACCCATGATTTCAAGGTAACATCATCATCATCATTATCATCATCATCATCATCATCATCATCATCATCATCATCATCATCATCATCATCATCATCATCATCATCATCATCATCATCATCATCATCATCATCATCATCATCATCATCATCATCATCATATTATCATCAACACTATAATATTGAATATTGTCCACATCATCACTATCATTACCTTAATCATCATCACTATCACTATTATAATCATCATCAGCATTATGATCATCAGTATCCACATTATCAACATCGCCATTATCATCATCATCATCATTAATGTATTACTGTTAATTTTTACTCTTAGTGTTATTATCAACATCAACATCATTATTTTATGTTATTACTGTAACTCTCTCCTCTCTTCTCCTCCCCCAGCAGAGAAATCCCAGTGTCCCGGCATGCCTCACGGCAGTATAGCCGGTATAGTGGTTAGTGTCGTGTGCGCATGCGCAGTTCTCGTCACCGGTGCCTTTGTTTACGGGAGGAAGAGAGGCTCATTGTCAAGGCAACAGAAGGAAGGTTCTGGCTTCGACTCCACGGGGTTTAACAACGCGCTTTACGCCGCCAAGCATCACGAGGACGGAGGTGGTGATGATCTGAAAATATCACTGGATAATCTCAACAGTGCATAACATTTGGTCTGTACTCTCCATGATCATTGAAGGGAATAAGAGTTCACGGAAAAGATATTCCACGTGGTGTAAAAACATGAGTCATGTCTAACAAAAAGAAATGTTATAGTTTGATTTTGTAGTAAACATTTTCCCGTTTGCGCAATTTACGTTCTTGTTTAAAGACTAAAATCGGTCGGACCTTTAAGCATTACTCAGACTCATGCGAACCTTTCGCTTGATGAGCTAACGTAAACCTAACGTAGAAGTCTTGAAAATTCCAAAATTACACTTGGTGAAGTCACATTCCAGGTTACCTTAATAACAAAATAACTTTGTTTTTGCAGCTCTTGTTATAAACATCATGATTGTGATGATCTATCATCGTCTCAGCTCTCTAACCTTGCATCGTTTGCCACTAGGATAATATTTATTTAACCCAACCGGAGAGACAGTTATGAGGCGATTTGGACTTTTTAGGAACATTTTACTATCGCTAATACAGTCATGTATACGTTTGAGCTAACGCCCTCTTAGCTTAAGAAACGACTCCATAATTATTGAGTTTCCCCATTTTCAAATGTAGGTGTGTCATGTTCACTTCTAGAAAGTGTGGAACGTTAAGTTTTAAACCTCAACAAGTGAATTTGATGCTTTATCCAGAACGTCCAGATTCCGACGTGTGCCAGATTAATCATTATTGCTTTGGGTAGGCCCTACTCTGTGTTAAGGTATCTGTGTAAAGAATTTAATCATAATCCATTTTTGATACTACATGTAACTGAAATATTGTCTGATTGTTTTTTACAATGGCTGTGTGCGTGTGAATGTGTTTGCGCCTGTGTTAAAAATACTAGCTTTATTCACTCTTCTACCATACTACTGCCAATGAATTATTTCTGTCAATTGTAAGGAAGATAGCTTCAAAGGTATACAGTGTAAAAAGAAGAAAAAAAAATACATTGTTTCTATCATACTGCACTTATTCAAATTTTGTGTGTGTGTGTGTGGTAAAATGTTTTGAGAACATTTTTCTATTATATCACTGCCAATAGTTACATTTTTTCTTTCAACTTCTTTATCTATTGTTATTTACTTCAAATATTATACATAGTTTAAAAAAAAATAATTTATAACAATTTGCTTCATACAAGATTATTTGAAATTTATAAAAGATATCAAATAGTGAGTGACTTTCTCTGATTTGAAGCTTTGTTTTTATTTTGTGCCATGTAACATAAAAAGGATTCACGTACGTCAAGTAAATTGAATAGCTAGTTTCTTTTTTTTGTTTTTTTTTTCTTCAGAAAGAACAAGTAATTTTATTTGTGTATAAAGAAAAGCAACAATTGGGAATGTAATTTTATCGAAAAAACTCAACTTGGTTGGAAAACATCAGGCGTGCAGCCATGTCGCATTCTCATCCTGTAGTGGATACAGACTCTGTTCCGTTTGCACTTTATTTGAAAGCCTAAAAATCTAAAATTCGCAGCTTTTAGCATTATTCACTCGTCTGTATAGATAAAGCTCATGACTTCCAAATAGGGGTAGAATGCACAAACATAATGTGACTTACGACTCGTCGTAAGCCTTCTTATTATTATTGTTACGACGAGACGTAGGCTACGTCTTGTTTGTGCATTCTACCCTAGGTTTATAATAATTTGTATGCTTTTTTATTATTTAATCCAGGCTTTTACGAGTAGGTATTTGTCGAAGAGTTTAATAGTGTGCGTGTGTGTGTTACTCAGTTCAAATTTAGGGTAATATATCTAAAAAAGTGTTTATAGTTTTTACTATATTGTTGTAGGTAGAATTATACTATTTCCTAACACTGATGTAAACATTTTATTCTATTTTTGATAATATTATGTTGCTTAGAAATATAACTAATTAAAAAAATAATTATTTTTGTCAATGCTTTTCACTGTTTCGTTTAAAAGTATACATGATAATTTCGTTATTAGAAGTTTTAGTTTAACACAATACATATTTTTGCATTTGATATAATATAAAAACAGCATTGACTTTCAACAAGCCAGAACAACATTAAGTTTGGCTCGGTTATCATAACATGGAGGCAAATTATCTCTTCGTTTAATCAAAAAGATTTAAACAAAAGTAATTCCACTTTATTAAAAAAAAACACAATGATGATCGACAAGGAAAAACGTCATTCCGGCATTCATTAATTAATATTTCCCCCGTTTTTGCCTTTATTGCCCTCTCTTGTATTTCTTTTGTTAGGCGGGCGTCGGAAATGAAGTTTATTTTACATATTTATTAATCTTAGCAGAGGAGGGAAGAGATAAAGATAGACAGAAAGGAGAAAATAAGGAGTGAGAGATAGGCAGAAAAAGCATATGATAGAACAAAAAACATAGTAAGAATAGAATGATCAAAGAAGGAGATAGAAAGAATGAAAAGGAAAGACAAAGACACAAAAAGAAGATGAGAAAACAGTAAAAGATAGACAGAAAGAAAAAGAAATAAATTTAGAGATTGACAAAAAGATGATAATTACATTCACGTGGAAAATAAGTAATGTCTCCACGTACAAAGAGCATTACGTTCATCCACATAAAAAACTTAGAAGGTTTGATTCGTCTCGATTGTATAAAACGAAAAACAAAAACATCTTCCCTTTCCCTCTAAGAGAAATGGATAGGGAGAGAGAAAGGAAGCCTGAGAGAAAAAACTAAAGGAGGGGGGAAATGAGAGACATAAATATATAGAGAGAAAGAGGGAGGATAGGCACAGAGAGAAAGGGAAAGAGATAAAGAAATAGAGGCAGAGAGAAGAGGCAGGAAGAAAGAGAAACAGAGGAAGTTAACACGAACACGAGATAATATAAGGGAGATAATCAACATCGTGTAAATACTCTACATCAACAGATTTACACCCCTTGATCACGAGCCAAAGGGAAATTGAAATTTAGTGAAAAAAAGGGACAATTAATTTTAGTTGTAAGGATTTCTCTCTAGACTTTTAAGGTAGAGGCCTTTATAGAGGAGGAGGAGGACGTATCAGACGAGAGGGTGGATTAGGAGCCGGAGGAGTTTCATAATAATAAAAAAATGTAAATCAGAATCGAGGTATTGAGGAGCATGATGATATCGTTAATGCAGTTTGCAACTAAAAAGTAAAAATTAACAAGAACCAAATCCAGAGCCCCCATCATAACCTGATATACTCCAACACACCCCCATCCCAGACCCGGCCCCAGCTGGTCGGAGGCTGCGCCGGGACCCGTTACGGATGCTGTGAGGACCGCATCACTTCGGCAAGCGGCGAGAATGGATACGGATGTCCTGAGTACAGACAGCGGCGAGAATGGATACGGATGTCCGGAGTACAGAGAGGTAAGTTAGGATTTTGCTGGATGCAGGAGATGAGGATATTGATGATGATGATGATGAGGCATCGGAGGAGAGGGAGGTTTGGGAAGAGTTTAATCATAACAAAATAAAATGATAACGACAATCGAGATACTGAGGAAGATGATGATATTACTAATATATTTTGCAACTACAAAGCAACAAGGAAAAATTTAGAGCACATCGTGACCTGATGATGGTAATGATGGCGAAGATATCAATAATGAGGAGAAGGTATTTGGAGGAGAGGGAGGATTGGGAAAAGTTTCGTAATAATAAAAAAACCCAATGATAACGACAATCGAAATACTGAGGAGGATAATGATGTTGTAATATATTTTGCAACTAAAAAATAAAAAGCAACAAGAACCAACCCCACACCCCCACACCCCCACACCCTCATCCCAGCCCCAGCTGATTGGAGGCTGCGCCGGTACTCGCTACGGATGCTGTGAGGACCGCATCACTTCGGCAAGCGGCGAGAATGGATACGGATGTCCTGAGTACAGAGAGGTAAGTTAGGATTTTGCTGGATGCAGGAGATGATGATATTGATGATGGTGATGATGATGAGGCATCGGAGGAGAGGGAGGTTTGGGAAGAGTTTTATAATAACAAAATAAAATGATAACGACAATCGAGATGCTCAGGAATATGATGATGTTGCTTATATAATTTGCAACTAAAAAGCAACAAGGAAAAATCTAGAGCACATCATAACCTGATATAACTCCAACACCACCCTCCCCCCCCCCTTTTGCCCCCGCTCTCTCTCTCTCTCTCTCTCTCTCTCTCTACCAACCTCATGTTTTTGTTCTCTCTCACTGTCTCTCTCTTCGTCACGCTTTCTCCCTCTTAATCTCTCTCTTTCGTTCTTAACCAAGTCGACTTGATGTTCAAAATTTTTTTATTAACATTTTAAAGTAAAAAAAGATAAAAAAGAGGGAAAGAATGTCGGTAGGAACAATAGCCACTTACACAGAAAATTTCGAAACGGGAAATACGCAGGAGCCCTTCAGAAAGAATTGGATAGGCTAAAAAAATCGGAAAATGAAATCAGTATGGAAATCAAACCAAACAAATGTAAAATTTTTAAAAAAATAAGGGGAAAACTATCACATCCACCCATCTAACACACGGCAGCACCTCAGAAGAAGAGAAAATATGTGAAGTTTTTTGGAGGTATCACCGACAAAAAAGCTGATTTGGAAGGCCCATGGGACGCATGTAATAGGCTATGTAGGAAACAAAACTAGCTTTTTTACACAAAAAGGTGTACGACTTTGACAGATGAATTAAAATCAAATGCTGAAAAGATATTTTTTTTTTTGCTGGACCAGAACTAGAATCTAGAAGTGCAGTTGTTGGACCTACATCACATGTGAAAATATTTAAATAGAGAAAATAAAAAGACTAGCACTGAAAGTTTTCAATCTCAATGATTATCCCAAAACAGCCAAAGTAAACTGTCTGACTTGATGGGAAGACGCTGAGACGGTTTGGTTTAGCAGGGTCCAGCCCAACAGTTTGTAGGCAGTTAACATCAACAGTTATGTAGGAGGGATGGTTCAGGAGGTAGAGCGATATGCTTCTATACGAGATATACTTAATTCGATCCCATCCGAGACCGTAATATTTAGCGAGACGTTTCACAAGCGGAGCCGACGGTGCTATTGCTACAAAGAACTGGGGTGAAGCTTGCATACTGTATGAATTTATTTCGTTGTTGAAGAATAGGGCGGTAAAGAAATTCAGCAGACCATGTTTTTTTTTAAAGTTTTGATAAATGTAGTTGTCGCTTTGAGTGTCTCGACTCACATACTCGAAATCATCCCTTGCAATTACTCACTAGTTAAAACTCTTTGGTCGCGCAATCAGGTTTTTTCTTTTATATGTCGGATTTCAGCCCTGCTGGTTTGATTGGTGTCAGCATTTTGTGATTGGATGACATAAGAGATATGGGATCCCTGCTGTGCCTCTGTTTGGTAGTAAAAAAAAGGAAAGAAAAAATTATTTCTGTGCATGTCACAAAGCATCAGTGACTACATAAATCTCAGCGACCAAATATTATTTCCCAGAGAATTTGTACATGTTTGTCATTCGTAACATTAAGGGTGTAACATACCTCCTCGAAGTAAGAAAAATGATCATTGCTTCTAGGAATTTTTGGACGAATCAAGCAATCTTTTAAAATCAGTGAATAAAAAGAACGGGAAAGTTATTCATGTTAGTGATTTCAATTTTCCATACAGCATTAGTAAAGCGCCTTGTGTAAAACAAGTAAAAGCATTACTTCTCGAGCACGGTCTAAAACAGGTTATCGACGTCCAACCCACATCTCTGGAAACATACTAGGCTGCATTACATACCCTATAGACAGTACTTTCAACAAAGGAACATCAGCAGTTGATAAAGCAATCTCTGGCCACCACCTTCTACTGTGTGATATCAACATGGTAAAATTTACAAAGTGCGTAAGATAGTGACATTCAGGAATCATTTTAGTAAAAGTTGGAACTTCTTATTCTGAAGAAAATACGTTATCCTTTGCCCACGGCAAACATAATAAAAAATTACAATCTGCAATACCACCAGTACGCAGACGATACGCAGATATACAAACATTTAAATATACAACTGCTTAATTGTATATTAAGACCACAGATATATGGATCTCAAAACGTGGATGACACAAAATAAGCTTCAACTCAGTGAGTCAAACACTGAGATTGTTTTGTTTGTTTATAGCATATTAAAAATCAACAAGACTTTGTTATGACACTAAAGTTGAATATTATAATACCAAATTCAGTAATGTAAAATCTACAAAGAGTTGCTTGACTACAGACGAGCTTTTAGGTAAACATGAGGCTGCCTACATACCCACAAACGTGAGTGAGGACAACCTTCTCGCTTTGTTTTTCACTTTTTTTTCAAAACGAAGTGTATTGTTTTTACATCAGGTTTGTTACCTCCGGCAGGACCAACTGAAAGTCATGTTTTAGACTTTACTAATTTTTCCAAAATTGAGGAAATCGATGAAAAGCAGTAAAAGGAATATGTGTAGAATCACCCTCAAAGTCCTGTGAATTGGATAGTATACCAAGAAATTTGGTTAAGTCGTGCATTTACGAACTTTTACTGGCCATCACAAACATTATGAATACCTCTTTGACTACAAGTTACATTCCGATGCTTTTTTAAAACGCTATCATAAAGCCTGTTTTTATATAAATAAATTTAGAGACATTTTTAAATCTGCTTATAGAGCTCTAAATTCAATTAAAGCTACTATTTTACGTGTTTTCAATGACATTATTGTCAGTCTTGACTCTGGGAATGTTTGCTTGCTGAGCCTTTTAGATTTAAGTGATGCATTTGACGCAATAGACCATGAATATATGTTTAATCGTCTATAAATAATCAAATTTTAACATTATAAGAAAAGCACTTGCATGGTTTGAATCTATTTAAATTTCTTGGACTCTTTGTGTAATCGTTGAAACTTTTTATTCTGAAGAAGATATATAGCCTTCTGTGTTTCTCAGGGTTTTCTTTTGAGTCCCTTTATGTTTTTCTATTTATCTGCAGCCCTCGGAAAGATAAAAAATAATTACAGTCCCTTACTACCAGTACGCAGACGATACGCAGATATACAAACATTTAAATATACAACTGCTTAATTTGTTAATGAAGACCACAGAAGACTGAATATCGGATCTCAAAACGTGGATACACAAAATACGCTTCATCTCAATGAGTCAAATACTGAAACTGTCTGATTTGGAAAGCCCTGTGATAATAATAACACCGCCAATAAAGACATTGTTGTCTTAAGTGATTGCCGCGCAGCCCTCCAGTCTGTTCAATCTGGAGCTTAAAGCAACATGACAGGAACAATCCTACAAAATTTAGACTCGTTAGCAAGGACAAATTCCGTACCCTGCAGTGGATTTCAGCTCTCTGAGGTCTATCAGGAGATGGGTACGCTAAGAAATAATGATAATTATGATGGAACTTTGCCTTAACGCCTAAATGTAATTTAAAATTATTCGGCCTCCGGTCATGTTAGTGTCATAGGCCGCATGTTAGGAGTCCGCTTCCGCGAGAGATTAGGGAGAGTGCAAGCCTTGAGGTTTTTTATGAACAAGATTTGTATCGGTGATTTTTGTGAGTTGTAGCGCTTGTGTTTAGCTATTGCACTCGTGATTGTCTATGCTTTTTCGCAATATGTTTCAAGCACTTTTGTTTATATACGTTTTTCATACAGCGTTAAATGTGCGTTTATGTAATGTTTATTATATTTGTTCATATAAGAGAATGAACTGCATGATGTTTACAGATAAATTTATTTTTGTTCATATAAGAGAATGAACTGCATGATGTTAACAGATAAATTTATTTTTGTTCATATAAGAGAATGAACTGCATGATGTTTACAGATAAATTTATTTTTGTTCATATAAGAGAATAACAAATTCCGTAGCCCTGCAGTGGATTCCAGCTCACTGTAGTCTGTCAGGGAATGAGTACGCTATCCAAGATCTAAGAAATAATGATGAAACTTTGCTCTTAAGGCCTAAAACTAAATTAAAATTATTCGGCGACTGGTCATGTCAGTTTCATAGACCACATGATAGGAGTTCTCTTCCACAAGAGATTAGGGAGAGTGCAAGCCTTGAGAATTTTGTAAAAGCTCTGAAGAACCATCTTTTTAAACGTCATTTTTGGTTCTTAAGCTGCTACTTGTGTTTGCCTATTTATCTTTTATTGGAGATTTTATAATTTAAATCCATTTAATTTAGATAATTATCTAACTTTTAATCTTTCACGCATGATTTGTATTGGTGTTTTTTGTGAGTTGTAGCACTTTTCTTTAACTATAGCACTCGTGATTGTCTATGCTTTCCCCCAATGTGTTTCATTTTAGGCACTTTAAATATATGCGGTTATTTATTATACGGCGTTAAATGTTATGTAATTTTATTATATTTGTTCAAATAAGAAAATGAACCCCATGATGTTTACAGATAAACTTGTATGTACATATTTTGTTCATGAAAGCTTGTTTATTGCATGCCACTTTCAGATTGATTTTTCAGTTTGTTATGTTTAGTTAAGATACTTATAACATAACATTTTACACAATATTTTGATGTATATTTGTTAGAATATGTTTATTTCGTGTACACCATGTAAAGCACTTTGAGATATTTCTATTTTAAAAATGAAGGCGCTAAATGAATGCAATTTATTATCATTATTGTCCTTGTTATTGCTGTTAATTAAACAATGGTTTATTAACTAGTCCTTAAGTAACGAATGGTTAGTTTATAAGCAAATCAGAGAAAGATTAAGCCGGATATACACGCGATTCAGCAATTTATTAAGACGTCAGTGGATAGGGATTACTTTCCTTCTGCGCATTCATAAAATTATGACGATAATGCTTAAAAATTCTTCTGGTTTTTTAATACTAATCGTTATTATTTAAAATATCTTATCTTTTTAAAGCGTTTCGTATATTATGTTTACTACGTGAAATTTATATTATTATAACTGTTGTTTCGAAATATTTAAAGCTTTTTCTTGTTTTTGTAGGGTTTTTTTGTTTGTTAATTAAGCATTTATAAAAAAAGACAATGGCGTGAGTTTTATGGACCTTTTTTCCTATGTCAATTTGATCTATAAGGGCTCTATTCTTCTTCTGCAGGAGGTCCGTGGTTCGAACCCTGGCGATTTAGCTCCCTATTTATTGGGTCTGTTTCAGTTTAATATAAACAGCTGAGACAGGAGTCATGTAATCCCCGCCTTCTCTCGTGTGTGGCAGCACAGGGGATTCCCTCTGGTACTTTCTAGTGGAATTTTCGTCTCCTAAGTTTCGCATGGCTGGTTCTTCTCGCAGTGGGGGGCGCAGTGGTTCTGTGGTAGAACATCGGCTTCCGACGCAAAAGGTCCGTGGTTCAAAGCCTGTCGATTTCGCCACATACTGGTTAGACCTATGTCAGTTTAATGTGAGCGACTGAGACAAGTGGCATGGTATCCCCACGGACCTTTTGCGTCGGAAGCCGATGTTTTACCCCAGAGCCACCGCGTCCCCCAGTGCGAGAACTAGCCAGACAAAACTTAAGAGAGGAAAATTCCACAAAAGAGTACTAAAATGAGGCTATTGTGTGAGTGTGGATATTGAAGAATTGTCCACGCAACGCTTAGAAGACGAACATTACTCTAGAGAGTACTAGTAGTTGTATTAGTTGAGTTGATTGTCCAACGGCAGCACTATATAGGCTACATTGTTGACGGGCTCCAGACTGACGTCTGAAAATTAACATTATATGTGCTGCCACACACGAGACAAGGCAGGGATACCATGCCACTTGTCTCAGTCCCACAATGTAACCTATAAAGTGCTGTCGTTAGACAACCAACTCCTACAACTACTAGTAGTATCTAGAGTAATTTTCGTCTTCTAAGCGTTGCATGGACATTTCTTCAAAAGTCACACGCACACAGTAGCCTCCCTCTGGTACTCTATGTTGTAATTTTCGTCTACTAAGTTTATCTGGCTAGTTCTCCTCGCAGTGAGGGGTGCGGTGGCCCTGGGGTAGAACATCGGCTTCCGACGAAAACAGTCCGTGGTATGATGCCTGTTGATTTTGCCCTATACTGGTTAGGCCTATGTCAGTTTAATGTGAGTGACTGAGACATAAGTCATGGTACCACCGCCTCGTCTCGTGTGTAGCAGCATATACAATTTCCCGACGCCAGTCTGCGGTGCCAGTCCACATTGTAGCCTATAATTATAGTGCTGACGTTAGACAACCAACTTAGCTATTACAACTACTAGTGCTCTCTAGAGTAATTTTCGTCTTCTAAGCGTTGCACGGACATTTCTTCAATATCTACACTCACACAGTAGCCTCATGCTGGTACACTCTAGTGTAATTTTCGTCTTCTTAGCGTTGCATGGACATATCTTAAAGTTACACTCACTTAGTGGCCTCCCTCTAGTGTAATCGTCCCCTAAGTTTTTCCTGGCTAAACTTTCCTCTCTCCGTATGATTCCACCCCCTACCCAGCGCCCTCTCCGCCTTTCTCCTCTGATCCCTGCGCTCTATCCTCAGTATCCTGCTGTCAAACCCACCAGGCTTCCCAGGTCTCCCCTCGCCCAGGACAAATTTTCCTCGTAGACCTGGTACTCACCCAGGCGGCGCGACAAACCAGTTCAAAAGCTGTCAACACTCGCGCAATCCGCTCTGCCAAGACCACGCTATTCTGTAAATCTGCGCGTCTGACATCTCATACAAACACACTCGGCGCAAACTCTCCCAGGGACACAGCAATAATTATTATTGTCATTCGGCAATTTCGTAGTAGAATAATTGCGCATTCATAAAGTTTGTCAGAACATCCTCTGCTTCCTTAATTGATAGATAGAGATATATTTTTCATATATTTTTATTTGTAAATTTACCTTACGGTTTTTGAAACCCAGCTGACTTTATTTATCAAGTTTGAGCGTCTTTATCCCTGTCTATAAAGCATTTCAGGTGAGTTTCATAGATATTGTCTTGGTGTTTTTATTTGGTTTATTGGTTATATAAATATTTTTGTTTTGTTTTGTTGTAATTATTTTGTCGACGCATATAACTACCTAGAGAACTTAGAGACATATTAAAAAAAAAATAAAATAATACCCCCTCAACTCCATTTCTTTCTCCTCCCTCTACCTAGCCCACAACAAAAATAGAGTTGAAGATATGCTGTTGTTGTTTTTTTTTCATTCAAAACCTGATTAAGTCCCGTTGTTTTCTATACTTAACCTTTGTTTCTAGAAACGTTTCTCTTCATGCATTAGTGAAAATGTTAAGACTAGTTGAACATTATTAGCAAACTTTGTTTCACGTCCTTTTTGAAAATGAACACAAATCTCACAGTTACAATATTTCAGTATAACCTTTCAAATGTGACTCACCAGTTAAAAAAACGTTTTTCAATTAGTGAAAAGATATAAATAATAGTAAATTATTACATCAATCAAATGTTGGCATGGATTGATTTCAGCCGAGAATAAGTCAATGTACTCACATTTAGAGTGGTTGGAGGTGGGGGGGGGGGGGGGGGGGGGGGGGGGGGGGGGGGGTGGGGGGGGGTGGGTGGTTAGGGAGGTGACAAACTGTCTCGAGTGATTGAGCGCCCGCGGTCGCGTCTGTACGGAAGGTCCCTGTCGATCGCGGATCAGTCCTATTTTATCCTATTTTGGGTCGGTGTCAGTACATATATAATCTGCCCGGCTGAGACAGGAATCCTGGTATCATATTGGCAGCCTCTTAGTGAAAATACATATGTACGTAAAATGTCAGACATTATTATTGTGACCTGTCCACAAAATGGCAAATTTTATAATTTTATAGTGCTGAAGTTGGACGACAAGCAGCAAACTCGCAAAGAAACAATTAAGGGAGATTTTATTCGTCGGTTTGTAGGTTTCAAGCTTAGATCGCAGTTATAGATTAAACTGTATCACGTCAAACAGATCATGATAAATATTATTCTAATGACGTTGGTTTTTAATCTCTATCTATCTCTACCCTTTCTCCGAGCCTCCTCATCTAACCACCCCCCGATCTCTCTCTCTCTCTCTCTCTCTCTCTCTCTCTTTTTTTTATCTCCCCTCTCTCTATGTTTCCCTCTCTCTCTATGTCTTCCTTTCTCCCCATTTATTCTCTTTCTCTCTCTGTCCCGCTTCTGTCTCTCTCTTTATCTTTCTATCTCCTTTTCTACACCTCGCTATCTCAAGATCTTACTCTCTATATCGTATGCATCTCTGCAATTTACCCCACCAATCTCTTTTTATCTCAAAATCACACACACGCACACACTATCCTGCAGCTAGTATGTTTGCCTTTCAATCGAATTGTGTTACTAAAAAACTTAAAAAAATTTGAAATTCAATATTTCGTCTCCCCACCTTCTGCAAAAATAATAACAGAAGAAAAAAACTACGGTCCCGGTTAAGAAAAATCAATCAAAAAATGTGTTACATTCTGTTAAAAAAAAAAATTTATATATTTTTTTGCATAAAAAAACCCTAGAATTAATAAAAATTCCAGACTAAAAATGTAAATGTGGGTGAGCACCTCTCTGTGCAAAGATCGTGCGCCTATAATCGGTGCGCTTGTCAAAGTGTCATGTCCACTCGCGCCGTTCTCATGGCTCTCTACAGGTCCATGAATAATGCACTCACAGGAGGGTTAAGAGAGAGAGAGAGAGGGGGGGGGGTTCAAACTGTATTTGAAACAAAGAAGCGTTTTGCAAAGGAGATTACCTTTTCCATTGATTTGAGTTTGACGAATATTCTGTCCACTTCATGTTATAGTCTTTTTGGTCGCTAGTAAACTATGGTTTAGTTCTTTTTGGCTTGGATCTGCAGTGCGTTTTGTTGTTACACACAATATTAACTTTTCTCAAGAAACACTGTATCTGTCTCTTCCTCTCTCTCTCTCTCTGTCTGTCCTGCTTTATCTCTCTTCTATCGCCCTTAATCTTTTTAAATTAATTTTTTTAATCCCTCCCTCTCTGTGTGTAGTGAACTTAACTTCATATAAATATTTAAAGCAAAATTAAAGATGTTAATGATTCTAAATATATTGATCTTAAAAACTACCACTAATAACTAGGACAGAATAATATGATGCATATTTAGCCTTATATAAATCCTGATCCCTAAAAAAACTCTTGCCGCGGCGACCATGGTTTTTCTTGGGATGACATACTATAAAAGTTACCAAATTCTTGATAGACTTAGCCATAGATAAGTCGTGGTCCTAGGGGCAACTGTTTTTATTGATGGTCAGTGCTTTTCTTTGACTTCACATGCTATAAAAGTTACCAAAGTCTGGCTGTAATTTAATCTTTAGACATTTAAAAAATGCCAGTATGTATTGAATCTTATCTGTAGGGGTTCTAAAAATATAGATTTTAAAGATGTTCACTATTAACCAGAAAACAAACTTCCACCCCACCTCACCCCATTCCTTCCGAAAATTCTTTAACAATGCCACGATGCATTATTTAAGCCCATCAACTTGCGTCCTGACAACGTGTGTGGATCCAGTTGATTAGTGGCTTAGAAGATCATCCGGCTACTTGCAGAGATGGTTACCAAGGCGATCAGGATAAATCCACCCGGCCTTGAATAATCCCAATATCAGGACCCAAGCACTCCCTGTTTTGTTTGGCAATTTCCATTCCTCATAAATAATTATAATTAGAGTTAAAAAAAAAAACAAGTACGTGTTTTTTTTTCTATTTTAGCTCAGATTGATAATCCAAGATGGTATAATAACAGTCTCAGGTTAACATGACCGCCTGAGTCAGGAGTCCAAGTATCACCGTCTCTCAGTGTGGGGCAGTGCATTGAATTGTTAGACGTTAGTCTGGATGCCCTTTCACGGTATAATATCTTTTGCTAGAGTTGAACGCTAAGCATCTAAATCTTTAAACACTTGAAATACTTATTTGAAATTCAATGCAGGGGTGACTGAAAATGTGTAGAAATAATAAATGATAAAGCTGTTACTAACTAGAAATAACGAATGAAAAACTCAACAGGGTATCTTAACAAATAAAATGTTTCGGGTTTATTGAGCCTTCTTCGGTATATATTTAAATATCCTTGTTGAATTTTGTGTACTTTAGTTCAAGTTTGTGACTGGATCATCATTATCTTTTTGTTTTACTTTTAATGAATTAATATAATGAATTTGATTGTTTCAGTGTGAGAGATTAAAATAAGAGTCTCAGACTATACGTACATTATAGTGTGTCTGTACTGCCGAAATTTTGACTTACGCACTGTCTAAAATAATCCTTAAGATAGGATAAATATTTCTTTTTGCCTTCTGACGGAAATAATACTTTGACATGTTGCATGTATTGCACTGGTATTACACACATATTATTATTATTAGGATAAACTTTAAATGGTTGCACACAAAGTAAAATCGGTACAGAATTTTGGAGAACCAAAAATTGATAAAAATTTTCGGAGTAACAGAAAACATAACATATACAATGAAAACAATTACTCTTTACATAATAAACACAAATATCAAACTTAACCGAGAAGCATTTAAGCACAGTCATGTAGCCTACGTCGAAAGAAAAACGTTAACTATTTTTCCCTCCCTTAATTAGATAATTGTCTTACAAATTATTTCGATGATCTGCTTGACCTGAGGCGGCTTAAGCCACTAAATCTGACGTAAATCTTAACCACAGCTTAAGTAATTAATGTCTTTATATGGCCCCCTGCGTCACATTAAGACCAAGGTAAGCTTGATTCGTGGAATGTTTCAGAATCTCAGTTGTAAGTTGGCTAATCTCATTAAAATTCAGTACAGATTTTTAGTATTTTAGAAATGACGTAGGTCATTTTTCAACTGTAATTTGTGTAGCTATTCCAAAAGGCTTTCCTTGTGCCGTGAAAACAGCCAGGTTCCAGTAAACATTTTAAAAATCTATGCTGTTTCGCACCTAACCATTGCGTTGAAGCTTGTTTCTAAAAATATATTATATGAAAATCCCACCCCCCCAAAAAAAAAAGCCTTCAGCATCAAAGTAATTATGTTAATTCAAGGTAATTAGATTTTTCTCATGTTTGCTTTTCTTTTGCCTTTTATTATACCTCCAGTACAAACAAGAAGGGCAGACCAAATCCAGCCTGAGCCGATAAATTAAACCACTGTAATTACTCATACCTGCTTGGTAGTTTCTATTTGAGGGAATAATTATAATTGTGACATCTGGAGATCATACCCAATTGTTAAATATTTTTATTGCACTCTCCTGATTTATAATAATTTGCCTGATTTGAAGCTTACACCGTTCAACACAATGGCTTAAGCCCTGTCAAACATTTAAGCTAAAATCTTTATCTAAACCACAATTATCGCAAAAATAATTATAAATGTAGATGCATGGAATGATATTACAAACAAAGAGGGGATTAGATTTCATTTATTAGTTATTCCATTGGAAGGCATAAGTAAAACAGAAGTGTCGTAGTATCATTGTGGTGCGCTTTCATAGTGTCATTGTGGTGCGCTTTCATAATGTCAGTATGGTGTGCTTTCATAGTAACGGTGTCATTGTGGTGCGCTTTCATAATATCATTATGGTGTGCTTTCATAGCAACGGTATCATTGTGGTGCGCTTTCATAGAAACGGTTTTATTGTGGTGCGCTTTCATAGTTCCGGTACCACTGTGATGCGCTTTCATATTACTGATAATAATCACTGTGATGCGCTTTCATATTACTGATAATAATCACTGTGGTGCGCTTTTATAGTATCATTATGGTGCACCGTAGAGTAGTGCAGCTGTACCTCGGCCTCTGCGGACATCATTGTTTAATAATGTGGCTAAATCTTAGGTAGAAGTAACAAAGTCACATAACTCAAGGAAAACCTGCCTAATTCATGACGTTGCTCCTAACATAATCAAACAATAATCGTGGACATGACAAATCTTTTACTACGACTGTCACTGACAAACAACCAGTTTTATAAGAAACCTCGATATGATGTTTGTACATTGTTTTGCCAATATTTCCTCCCGTCTCACACGATTAACGTTATCCTCAAAGCCGGGCGTTAGATTTGCTTAATTAATTAACATGTTGGGAACCTGGAGACCGTTCAATATTGACTCAGCTAACGTGCAGAGATTAATCAAACCTGTGTTTCGAGTTGGCTTAGATGGTGATGAAATAGTAACATAAGCAGAAGCATGGAAGCAGACATGAGAAGGACCAGGGAACGCTTCTCAAACATAACCATCATGGGAGGTTGTGCCGCCTCTGTTTTCGATACAGCAGG
This sequence comes from Elysia chlorotica, assembly GCA_003991915.1. Lineage (NCBI taxonomy): Eukaryota > Metazoa > Mollusca > Gastropoda > Plakobranchidae > Elysia > Elysia chlorotica. The sequence continues at coordinate 603,101 of RQTK01000198.1, forward strand.
CGTTGGCCAGTCGTATTTTGTGTAAATAATTAAATCAAAGACATTGAGAGCCCGCGCAGCTTTTTAACATTTTTCTCAGTTCCTTTCTGATAAAAAATCCGAAGGGTTTTGTTACTTGTCAATATTAATTGTTTGTTTTTCAGAGAAAGCGAAGCATCTTTCAATTATACGTCTCATTGGTCTCCAGAGAGATCGTATACGGCGACTGATAACCTAGAGTGGAATGCCCAGGAGGTGATGGTCATAGTAATGACACCGAACCAACTAGACAATAAGTAGGAACAAAATTATGAGCACTGTTTTCCATTCAAAACATAACGAACCAGACCACAGTATAGAGAATTATATGATTATAAAATGATATTTCTTTGAATGGCGATGAGACAAACCATACATCGGGCTGGATTAGATACTCTGTCGTATCGTAGCTCTAACGATCCCTGATGGTCATTAGAACAAAGTAGGTGTTCTTTAGGTATTGTCTATTCCTAATTGCCAGCCAGAGATAATCTGACCGCCCCTGGATAACAGGCTTAGGGCTCTGGAATTATCATGTCTGTTCATCTCGTTAGTCAGACTCTAGACGCGGGTACACTCACGCACGGCAATAATAACGTTGTTTCTAAAGTCCTTTTAGCATCTTGGCCTAGTCGTGACGGCACGTCAGCTCACAAAAACGCGCTACAAGTCAATATTAAAAGCTCACAGTACTACAATGATCTATGGTTGCAATTAAAACGATTCTTTAGGTTTCCATCCCTAACTAAGGGTAGTTTTTATTGTTTAAAATTATTCTTCCTGCGGGGTGTAGGACTAAAGCACCGTTGCACTTACAAGCCTAGTCAATGTTATGATTCAGGCACGAAGTCTCCAGAAAACCAACTACAACCATAATTATCTGACAAACAAAAGCTGCACCGTTCCACAGAGGCGAGCTTTTGTAAAAAGACAGTATTATTTGAGGATAACAAAGCTCATTGGAATTTCCCGCTAATGCTGCAAACGAAGTACAAAGGCCAAAAGTCACAAATCCCAATGGTTATTGAATACCAGCGACTAATTGCAGGATGCATGGACACGGCAAAACCTGCCAACCCAATCAGCATTTGGAGCTGCCATTATAGCTAGAAAAACCTAACAAAATGCGACAAAATAGGCCTACAGATCGGCTTCCCCTTTTATTGGCATAACAATAGTGGGACAGTTACGGAGATCTAATCCACCAAGCCTACGTTGACTTGTACCAGAGAGTGTAAAGTAGTGAGAGGTTACACTGGTAGGATTTTGCGTAATGTTAGTCAGAATAATTAAGGCGTTTTTTTTTTCTTTTTTTTCAAACCTCTATAAAAACTCCTAAGATTAGTCAATCTGTATAATAGGCGCCGTACAATGTATTATGAACATCTCAGAGAGTCATAACTGCCAACTGCTAGCTTAAAAATGTATTTATACACATCTTCATAGCAATTTGGATGCCTCAAATTGTACACGTTGGTGGTTTACTGGAGTGGCAGCTCTGTAAAATTATGTAAGAACGAAGGTTTATGGGGTTGGCTGAGAAATATGGCACAGATTTTGACCTAATAGAGACGTACAGATTTTGACATAATAGAGACATTATTATGAAGACTGTAAAGTTCGATCTAGCTGGTTAGAGGAAAGAAGAAAACCACCGTGACCAGTTTTCGTCAACAAATAGTAACTTTTTATTTTTTATTTTTTTTTTTTTTTTTTTTTTGCTTTTTTAAAAAAATTTTTTTTTTTTTTTGGGGGGGGGGGTTACTTCTGAAAAAGGCCTTTCTCTCCATGAAATGATACATATTTGTGCAAGTATAGACCTACTACTGCATTTAAGCCAAGCATCGGAACGCAACACGTGGAGTATAAAACTCTGACTGAAAACATTGGTAAAATATAAGTCAAAGATTGCTGTATGTGCTTCTTTTAGGTATGTCATTATTATGCTACAGAAAATCACTCCAAAGACTATAGAGGCTTTGACTGACGGAGCTAGACCTAGGGACCAAATAATGATGCTAGTAACTAAGGGAATTAGGTGAAGATAATTATATTAAAAGGGGCAGCCACAAACCTAGATCTAGCTTGTGATCGACAGGTAAGAAAAATTTAGACTGATGACATGGGCGGGGATCGAATCATGATCTTCTACTCGGCGCCCATCCGCCTTGCCAAGGCGAAGACCAATTTGCGTCAGGCTTTCAGGTATATTAGACACACGTGAAAGAGAAATTAGTGAAAAAGTTCCTGTATAGTACTTTTTAGAAGCTTATTATATACACATTTAACAAAATTATTGAACAGAAATATTGCAACTTGCTCTTTATCCATAGCATAGACTTTATATTTCTACACTGTAAAACTTATTCCGCGCATATAACATAGCTACTAAATAACAAAAATCAAATATTTGGTCGACGCAGGAGTGTTTATACAGACAACGAGTTGTGTTTGCCAACCCTAAGTCTAAGTTTGTTGACAATTGTCTTATCTACAGTAATTGGGCAAGTTACCCGGTTGCTATAAGCGTCTTCAAATTTTAAAAGGCATTTTCCAAATTTATTAAAAGCCTTGAGACTAAAGCGATTAGACCGAAACTTCCAAAAATAACAGGCAGGTCACCGAAATAAACTATATTATCTGCATATAGAACTAAAGTGAGCTTTATTATTCAGATATTAGTTACATTTAGGACGGTTTACATTCTTGGTCTAGGCTGAACGAGAAATACGCACTGAGTGTTAATATGTCCTAATTATGATACGTATTTAAAATAGATGATTATTACCCTTGTTGTGCAAATTAATGTCTTCAGTTCAGTCAATTACGTGACTTTGCCTTTTATTTTGGGTAGTCTCAAATTTAAATGATGTAGAAATCAACTCATAGCTTGATATTATTGTAAACCCCAGGGAAACTGTACCGAGACGTCCATAAGAACAGGCCACGTCACCGAAATGATCAGAGTAAACACACTTTAGCGTAATATTAATAGGGCAACGACGATTTACAAAAAATAACAATAGTTGGTTCAGGTTGATTCTCGGGTATAAATTTATGCTCAGTCTGTCAGCCTACGCTACATTAATATGAAATTATCCAACTGTTCATACTATCTTAATGGTATAATCCACTTGGACTCTAAATGCAATTTTTGTCTACTTCGATGACTTTGCTCTGTGACTCTCACTGTACGCATACATTAAACGGATAATAAAAATAGGTGTACAGCAAATGGAATTTTATTTTGATTTCACATCGACAGCGAGAAGAAAATGTAAAACAAGTAAAACGGTAACGAGTTGGCTTAAGAGGTAGAGTTATTGAGTTGGTTTAACATCCAACGTCAGCAATATATAGGTTGTATTGTGGAAAAATTCCAAGACTGACATCTGACTATTTTTTATGTGCTGCCACACTCGTGACAGGGCAGAGATTAGAACGACACCGACCCATCCAGTAGGGGGCGAAACCTTCAGGTCTCGAACTACGGACCTCCTGCGTCAGAAGCCGATGTTCTACCCTAGGGCTACCGCGTCCCCCTTTAGTGGTAGAGCACTGAGCTCTTTTCGGAAAGTTCCGGTTTGCAAGAGAAGAAGTTGCCCACATGACGTCGCGTTCAGGAAACGTGAAATTTGTTGAATTTCTTCCTTAACTGCATAATGCGACAGTTTAGTACGACCAATTGTGCTTTAATTCGGGGACTAGTGTGTAGTATAGCCTAGTTGGTTCAGCCTACCATAAGGGCACCAACAACCAGCCAGTTAATCAACCAATAGGGTGAGAGGGGGGAGGGGGTATCAAGTAGCTCAGTAGACAGAGCCCTGGCATGGAATTACAAAAGAGTAGGATGGAGCTTCGAATAGTTACACCAGAGCTAGAATTCATGTGTCCATATAAGTTTCCTCCCAAGGATAGGCCAGGGGCGTAAAATTAAGTTGATATTAAGTTTACTCTATCTAGGTGGTCTTTTTTGACAGAATGTGCCAATGTCATCATATTATACTGACTTTTCTAAGAAATTGTATTTTCGAAATAGTCAGAGAGAAAGAGGGGAGGGTATAGAGATAGAGGGAGAGAGACATGTGGAGACAGACAGACAGAGGTTAGACAGAGGTTACCTTTATTATGTTTCGAAAGGATATACAATTGACCCACTTATTATGACATTTATGTTCTCGTTACAAGACTTGACCACTGATAATAATAATATTCCGCCTCCTTTGTTTCGATATCAAAGCTGATCACGCAGCTGGGTCTCGCGATGGCATATTTTGCCCAATGGTTCAAGATGAGTCAAACATATAAAACAATACTGTGTCCATAGTGATGCATTCATAATAGCAGCGCATTGTTATAATTGTGTCTCCAGACTAAACTACTTGCTATGGAAGGCAATACACATAAGGACCGGAGAAGTGTTCATCTCAAGAGTATATATATATATTATCTATTGCTCCTGACAATAATAATAATAATAATAATAATAATAATAATAATAATAATAATAATAATAATAATAATAATAATAATCAGGCTCTGCTCTAGGTCATGCCCTTTCTGCAAGGCTTCCAAATATAGCAGGCAAAGTCACCGAAGTAGACCAACATTCGCATGAGGAGTCTACGTAAACTATATTATTTAAAAAGTATAAACAGTTAGATCATTTCTCATTATTGCAGTGTAGGCTGAGTAGGTTGAACAAAAATTACTCTCTGCGTATCAATTTGAACTAACTCTCGTAATGATTTATGAGAAATTTTTCACTAAAACGTGTTTACTCTGATCATTACGGTGACTTGGCCTGTTCTTAAGGAGGCCTCGCTTTTCTGGCGTTTCTGTGTCTGGTGAACAAGCTCGTTGCGCCATCTCCTAGTCTGTCTTTCTCACCATTTTGACCATTCTGTGGCTGCCAATCGGTGATTCATATTGCTAATCGATAATTGTTTACAACTATTACTCAGAAATTTGACGCTTCTGTCATTGACGTACATACAAATTCCCATTGCGCAAACATTATCAGCCCTTTATTAAATAAGAATTATAATGTGTTTGATACACAAATTTCTGGACTTTCATTTACAGATATTGAATAATCGCTTGCGATTAATAAAATGCCACTTTTGAATTAGATAGTGCTAATGTTTTGTCTCCGTGTGTCGCTTCATGTAATTATATTTTACACTTACCCTAAAAAAACACGCCTACTATAATCTTCTCATCATAATGATAATTATTGTAATTGATCAGCAAAAACGGCTTATTCTCACATTATTTATTAGAAAATTTGAACTGATTGAACGAAAACATGATTTATACATGTTGCAATAGTACATAATTATGCGAAAGTAATCTGCCTCTCATACTCTAATACTCTGATACTCTAATACTCTTCAAGTCCAGTGAGTAGATCGGAATACCGATTTATCCTTGTCGTTCGCATAGTAAGGTCTTCAACTTATTATTAAGAACACCTGGACAATTCGATCATTTATCCAGGTGCTTTGCCTAAGCTTCCAAGGCTCTCCACTATTCACTGTACGTGGGTATCTGATTGTATCTGGTGTTGTTGTGACCGCCAACATATTTTTTTATGTTTTCTAAAATTGCCACCCTCTGTCTTCCATGCACACTTTTTTCAACATCTAAAACAGTAAACTCTATACATTGTCGATGACACTAGTCTCAGAAATAGAGTCTTTACATCGTCGAACACACTAACCTCTAAACAAAGTCTATACATTATCGCAGACATTAACCTCTAAAATAATAATCTGTAAATGTTCCCCAACAACAACAACTTAAAACTAGTATTTAGATAATACCAGGGCAAGAGGATACTTTCATTTAGTATCTTTTTCCGACAGTTCCAGCGTATGAATAAAAGATTGCTATATGAGAATCGAAATGTGATAATTCAACTTTTAAATCCGTACTGGATAACTCATTTGCCGTTGTCTGTGTCTTTCTTTCTGCCTCACACTCTCTCTCTTTTTCTCTCTGTCACTTTCTTTATCTGTATCTCTTTCTTTTTTTCACTATTTATTTCTCCCTCTCTCTGTCTTGGTCTCGTTTTGTTTCTTCCATTCTCTCTCAATGTTTCTCTCTTTCTATCTCGTTCTCTCCATCTCCCTTCTCCTTTGTATTTTTCCATAATTCTTTCTACATCCTAATCACAACTAAGATGGACCATAGCTAGACCACCGAGCCACTGCCTGTAAAAAAAAAAGCTAAAGCAAAAACCCATTCGCTATGAAAGTTAATTAAGAAAACGGTACATGAATCAGTTGACCTTGCTAACCATTAAATCGTTCAGGGCAACCAGTGTAAGAAAACGCGTACAATATAATACGCTTTTTGAGCGTAAGCTTAGCAGCTAAGAGTCCCGTGGTCATCGAATCTCAGAGCCTGTGTAGAGCTGGTTAAGTTGTGTTTGCAATGAGGGACAATACTTATTATAATTATTGTGACTTGCGAATACAGTGGCGATCTGATTATTTGGTAGGGTGTTGGACTTATATTAAAAATAATCAGATTACATACCACGATCCGATGACTACGGGACTCTTAGCTGCTAAGCTTACGCTCAAAAAGCGTATTATATTGTACGCGTTTTCTTACACTGGTTGCCCTGAACGATTTAGTAGGAATGGCTATGGTGGGTAGGTGGCGATCGTAGGAGCTGCAATAGCCACGGCCAAATTGGGAATGGGGGAACAATACTAAATTAGAATACCAATAGGGTAATACCCCCGGTTTTAAATATGCAGCCATACCAGATGCACCTACTTCTTCAATCTCCTGAGTCACATAAAAAAAAAAATTAAATGTATAAACCTAACCTTACCCGCCCCCCCTAGCGTAGAAGGGAAGGTTTGTCTTATCTGTCTCAACCTATCCCCCCTTTCCACATTAGGGAACCCCATACATAAAAGGACCAGCTTCGTAGTAATAGAATGAACCAGCATAGGATCTATCATGTCTTGCCTTCCTCCTGATCTTTGTCTTCTGTCAACGCCGCCAGTCGCCGTATAGGATCCCCCAGGGGAACCTAGGAGACGTTAAACCCCGAGAGAGGGAGAGAATTCTCTCCCTCCCTCTATATAGAACAATACATACCACTATCGGATGAAAGTATTCGTCCCCTACTGGTTGAGTCTGTCGCAATTCAATGTGACCGGTGGAGATAAAAGCCAGGTATCTTCGCTCTGTCTCGGTATCACGGAGCGAAAAACTTAGACATTAGTCATGAGACCCGTCGGCGATACAGCTTTGCAACTGACGACATAACAGTATTATATTATTTTGATAAACCTGAAAACTAAATCATAGTGTGCAAGACAATAAGGAAAAAATAGACGAAAAATGTTAACGAAAAATAAAAACAGTATGACAAGTTGTGAAATTTAACACCAACTGCCATGATTTCTGTCACATTAAAATACTTCCTACATATATTTTTTTTCAAGATGCTTTCCTTCCAGCAAACGATAACTATTGCAATCATGTACCACCATATTTGTTTTCCAGCGCCTCCCAGAATGCAACGGTCTCAGTCACGTGACGCCCTCCTGGCCATGCTGGTCCTAATGGTGGCAAGTCACGTGGTCCACTGCGCAGACGCACGGGCAGATTATATGGCATACGACATTTCGGCACAGATCCGGGCTCTTTGCAGGAGTTTGTGTTTCACGTGAGTGGAATATATAGAATACTGTGTGAGGGGTTAGAAGAAATGGGAAGGCAAAGAAAGAGGGGGAGGAAGTGGAAAAAGCCAGGTTTGGAGACAGAGACAGAGAGCGTGTCCGAGAGACAGGGTGATAGAATGTCTTTGTGAGGAAGAAAGAGAGAGAGAGAGAGAGAGAGAGAAGAGAGAGAGAGAGAGAGAGAGAGAGAGAGAGAGAGAGAGAGAGAGAGAGAGAGAGAGATTTGTAAAACCATTGACCACATTTCTCAAATCCTTAAGATAAATTTTGATTCAAAAACCACATAGACATGAACAAGGAGGTCATAAAGAACAGATAGATACACACACACACGGAAGAAATACAAAAGGAGATATAGTCATAGAGAGGACCTGTGAGAGATACAGATAAAACAGAGACATATAGGTGTAGAGAGATAATGAAAAAAAAGAGAAAAAAAAATCAATAAAATACGCAGAGATTTATTTAAGTAGAAAAAAAGTTCGACAGATCGGTCATGGAGGAATAAGGAAAAAAAGAAGAAGGAGAAGAAGAAGAAGAAGAAGAAGAAGAAAAAAAAGAAGAAGTTGTAACACAAAAAAAATTATTTATAATTGATTAACTGCGAAGATTATTATGCTCCTTGGATTAGCAACAACAACAAAAAAAACTTAGTAGGAAGTACAATGTTGCTCAGAACTTAGACCCTGGACTACTTGTATACTATCAACTGCTTTTAGTCGAGAGTGTAAACTTAAAGCATCGTTACACTTACAAACCCTTATATAAGGAAGTAATTCAGCGCAAACAAAGGTTTTCGGTTAGTTGGTGCAATGGTCTTTAGACTTTTATCAGCTGTTAGCGCCCACTTTATTACAAATTCTGTTATTGTATGCAATTAGCATACCGTTAGATAAAATTATCTTCACAATGATGGTTACATTATTTGTTATTATCAGTCCTATCAATAGAATGTGTTATACTACCTCGTCGACTCCGAGTGGTTGTGTAGGCCTTGCAGTTTGATTGCACTCGGATGGAAAAAATTAATATCTAAAAAAAAAAGTTGTGTGACGATTTGAATTTTAGATAATAATATACTAACAGAACGAGACAATGACAAAACAAAACATGAAAAACGGGGAAATTAAAAACTAGATAATGAGATTAGGATTTTTTTAAAATTACAAAGTCTATAATTTTTTTTTCTTGATAGTGGTTCCGGAGATGCACGATTCGAAACCCACAGTCAATCAAAAAAATGTATTTGTCTATGTTCGCCCTCTACCGGTTGGGTCGGTGTCAGTATAACGTGACCTGTTGATTTAGGAGTCCAGGTGTGCCTGCACTATCTCGTGATTGACAGCTCATGAAACTGTCAGACGTTTGTTTTGGGTCCCGTCCACACTATACTTTATATGGTTCTTCTGTTTAACGTTAAGCATTTAACTAAAAACTTAACTCATTTTATGGCTTTTTTCTATCCTCAAATTTTATTAGAAAATTCTATTTCAATCAAAAGTTCATCATTCCTTTGTTTGAAAAATCAATTTCTGTAGTTTTTATTAATTCTTTAGAGGTATCAACTATAGTTTTATTCTCTTCATTGTTATTCTGTACGTCGTGCCAGAGGGATGCTCGCCTTAAATAGATCTAATTATCTAATTTCTGATTGGCAAATGGCTAGGCACCTAAGGAGACCATTAATTTTCTTTTATACCATCAATATTTAATCAGGTTAGAGGTGCTACCATACCTGACTCCAAACAATGCATATATATGTACACATTTTGTTACACTAAGCACTTGCTAGGCCTTTATTTATAGCCTTTGTTTTCTGGATGTTTGCGGATATGCTTTAGATATTCATCAAGCAGATTGGGAGTTGGTGTGAGACACAAATATTATTTATAAGTAAACAAGGTCCAAATTTAAACTCAGCCCATGGGAATTTTCTTATGCGGGTCAGCCATTTAGATGATTACTCTAGTTATAGCATATTGCGCCCCTCTCCTGTCATAGCTTTGGAGAGAAAATGGGTTTGATTTATCAATGATACATGTAGAGATAGGGTAGCGTTCCCTCTGGCTTTATAAGCAGGGAGCTGGGAGAGGCAGAGAGAGAGAGGGAGAGAGAGAGAGAGAGAGAGAGAGAGAGAGAGAGAGAGGTGACATGAAGAGAGGCAAAGACAAGGACTGAGAGAGCTAGGGGCAGAGAGAGCGAAACATAGGGAGTAGGAGCTGGGAGAGGGAGGGAGGAGAGAGAGATAGAGAGAGAGAGAGAGAGAGAGAGAGAGAGAGAGAGAGAGAGAGAGAGAGAGAGAGAGAGAGAGAGAGAGAGAGAGAGAGAGAGAGGTGACATGAAGAGAGGCAAAGACAAGGACTGAGAGAACTAGGGGCAGAGAGAGGGGGAAGAGAGAGAGAGAGAAAATAGGGAGAGAGGGGGAGAGCGCCAGGGTCAGAAAAAGAGGGAAAGAGAGAGAGAGAGAGAGAGAGAGAGAGAGAGAGAGAGAGAGAGAGAGAGAGAGAGAGAGAGAGATAGAGAGAGAGGGGGGGGTAGAAAGTTACAGACAGATACAGAAACAGGCAGAGCCAGACAGAGAGAAGAGAGAAAGAGAGTCAGAAAAACAGAGTGTCAGTCAAAGATAGAGATAGACAGGGATAGAGCTCAAGACAAAGTTGCTTGAAATAGAGAGGGTGCGGTAAAACAAAAAATATTTTTTTATATGTATAATATTAAGTGTAGTGGGCGAACAAGAGAACCAATCATGTAAGAACACGTGCTTTTTCCCCGAGTTAGATTGATCAATTAGCAGTCCGATATACACAATCCCCATCAATGAATCAAATAGCTGTGGAAAAGAGCCATACATCTGTAGGGTAACAACCGAGTCATCCTTGAGTACATGCCAATTCACTGTACATATTTTTGCAAAGCAAGCGTAAGAGTTATCTAATTCTTATAAACATTATTATTAAAAAACCTACAAAAATAAAAGCTACAATAATATTCAACAAGTACTTTTTTGTTTAGCCTACATGCCTACTGGCCCAACGGTGTAAATTGTCAGTGCCTTGCGTAATACTTTGATGATATTACTTTTTTTCTTCTTCTGAAAGCAAATATTTGCTTATTTCGGTGACTTTGCCTTTTAGTTTTTTATAATGCCATAGTGACAATCGAGGCTTCCAAAATTTGCAGGCAAAGTCACCGAAGTAAACAAGTATATTGTATTTAGAGTTCAAATGATTTATACCATTAAAGTCGTAGGAGTTGTTGGGTCATTTCTCATTGTTGCGGTGTGGGCTGAGTAGGCAAAATCTAAAATTACCCCCTGAGTATCAATCTGAACTCTCTCTCTCTCTCCCTCTCTCTCTCTCTCTCTCTCTCTCTCTCTCTCTCTCTCTCTCTCTCTCTCTCTCCTTCTATTATTAAGTACATATGTCCATTTACTCTACTTCTTCACCTGTTTTTGAGCCAGCAATTCTCACCCACCTGCTAATTTTCGACCGTTCATCTGTCAACAGGTCTTTTCCTCCTTCTACCCCGAGTTGGGTGTTCACACCTTGTCAAGGTTATTTGGGGCATTCACACAATCATTAATTTTGTTCTAAACAAACCTCGAAATAGCTCGAGTTGGCATAAACTCACGCGGATCATACAACAATTATTATTATTTGTTTAAAGTGATGATTCCTTCGAATTGACTGTCTTTGTCGTGTACTTTCAATACTCGTGATCTTTCCGAGGCTCTCCCTACATGCCAAATCACCAAATTGTCCAATTCAACATGTGTTTGCAAAGAGAGCTTGTTTGTTTGCTGCTTAACGTCCAACTTCAGCTCTATATAGGTAATATTATGGACGGGCCCCAAAACTAACGTGTAACAGTTTTATGTGATGACACACACGAGACAGTGCGTAAAAATCTCGACTCCTTTCTGTGTTGGTTACATTCCTCCAACCAGTAGTGGACAAAATTGGACATAATAGTTTTACCGATAGCGCGTTTCGAACCGGGGACCTCCGTGTCAGGAGACCAAAGCTCTACCACTTTTACATAACAAGGCAACCAGTGATCCGTTTCCTTAAACTTGGTATCATTGTTAGAACAGTGTGGCACTCAGTAAGTTTTTGTATCATTCTGTTCTAACTATGGTAATGATTTAATAAAGATAGATCACAGTTACTTTAACTTCTTTAAATGTGTCTATTTCTGGAGATTTTGTTACTTTCACAGTACTTTATGACGTCTTGGTGTTAATAAAATTGTATAATTACGGATATCTTGCAATCAAGTCTTCCCCAAATGCAGACCAAATCACAGAAGTAAACAATACTTAACCTTTAAGAGGTAAAGTAATATGTTTTATCTATTTTCTTTTGCAGAGTTATATCAGAATGGTACTCAGGAAATAATTAATGGGTTGTCAACCAAGGCACTCAAAAAGTGTTAAACTGTCCTAAATGTGCTGAATCGCTGAGTCATATTTTACATTTTGTTCAATTGTGTATGTTTATTCGGTGACTTGGTGCGTGCTAGGGGAAGCCTAGCTCGCTAATCAATTAAAAGTACTGCTTGTCTTTTTGTGTGCGTGTGTAATTTATTTTTCGCTGTATGCACTACTGCTCCGAAATTATGTAAGTCTAAGATTGAAAATAACGTGCAGCACGACTCTTTTCATCTGTGAAGAAC
>RQTK01000198.1:620498-645556 GCA_003991915.1 Elysia chlorotica
GAGGTTCGGGGCATAGGCACACATGGTCGCCATTGTACCCCGAGTGAGGCTCGGGGTAGGGCACTCAAGGGGTTAAATTCCAAAGTTAAATCGCTTATTCCTTCAGATTTTGTTAGATGTGCTCTTTTGCTTAGTAATAAAAATAGAGCTCATATATTTGAAGGGAAGTTCCTGACCTGTGAAACAAGCTTCGTAATGCTTACTTTAATTTTTCACACCTTAGACATGGAATGACTAGGTTAATTTGATCTAAGCTCTTTGAGTAATAAAAGAAGTAAAACTCAAGACCAAAGGTTTTAAACAATTAGAAAACAATACGGTTCAGTCATCACTTGTCACATGCACATGCACAGGGGTTAAATTCCAAAGTTAAATCGCTTATTCCTTCAGATTTTGTTAGATGTGCTCTTTTGCTTAGTAATAAAAATAGAGCTCATATATTTCACAGCATTACCTGACTCTTAATTAAATTGCATTGCCCGTAGATATGAGAAAAACTCAGTATATAACTAAAGTCACACGGCCTTGTTGTTTTTTTCTCTCTCTGTCTAACCCCCACCCCCTGTTAACTGTTTTCATTTCTGTCATGGATTCATCACCCTTGCTATTGCCAGGATCTTCCGCAGGAAAGTGGGCGTAATATGGAACGACGGACCACCACAAAAGGAAGGTGAATGGAAGGTCAGTTTTTTTGCCATTGAGATATAAGATTAGATAAACTTTTCATCCACAAGGCTGGATGTTAATTTATTATCCTAGCAACAATATTAATGTTGACATTATTTTATTCAAAAATATTAATAAAAGACATGCATTTTGTCTGCCTGTTTGTCTGGGGGGTGCGGTGGTCTAGGGGTAGAACATCAGCTTCCGACGCAAAAGTTTCCTAGTTGGAATCCTGGGGGTTGCGTTCCCTTATTTTGTTTTTGAATTTCCTGTCACATAAAATTAGGATTTCCACCCTCTTTGTCTTTCTTTCACCCTACGTCTCTATCTATCTATCTGCCTGCCTGTCCCTCTCTATCCCCTATTTCTCTTAATCAGCCGCTGTATATATCTTCATAATAATTTCTATCAGAAACAGATAGAAATAAATGAAGAGACAGTGAGAGAGAGAGAAAGAGAGACAGAGAGATACATAGATATAGGAAGTGGGTGGAAAGAGTAAATGGTAAATAGAGAGAGAGAAGAGAGGCATAGAGAGAGGTTCAATAGGTTATTTATAGTAACAGAAAGGCGAATGACATAACCGGAAATTCCTCTGTGTGCCTTTGAAAAACCCACAATGCAACAGAGAACGTTAATTATTGTCATTAACTGAGCTAACCGTCTTTCGTTACGTTCGGACGCACTGGAAATTTCTCATTTTCCGCAAAATAGTTTCAGAGATGGGCCTGAGATACAATCACCCGCACATAACAGTGTCAGGATGGCTACCTAATAAGGCGTGGACACTCGCCTAAACTGTTTTGCCGCCCACATTTCCAGCCTAATGACTTGTGGCTTGCGTTAGTGTTCTGTTCTAGCGCGTTCGACCTTCAATGCACTTAAACAGACGTTCCCCAAGGATACAAGCTGAGTCGCCGAAGTAAACAAAGCTTTGAATGGCGTGTAAGATTGAGCTATGTCATTCACAAACCTTACACTGTTAGGTCAGTGTAACAGTGTATCAATATACTGGAGTAAATTGGTGGACCGACCAAAAATACTGTTTTGAGCGCCGGCGGTTGTGACCTAACTTTCCGAAAACATTTATGAGTAGAATAGATCATTGTTTTTTCCCCTCAACTTTGGATGTTTCTTGATGCCAGCCATTTTGACTTGTCATAAATTAATCTATACTTCTCAAACAAACAGATATTACTTTTTTAATCAATTGACTGAGACAACTTCGCACAGCGGAAGAAAATACTTTTTGAGTGGAAATAACTACATAGTATGTTTGTGTGTGCCCAGCAAAAAAAAAATTACTGAATGAAACTTTACGAAATAACAAAGGCATCGACAATGAGAGGAAGTTTTGTCATACTATGCTCAAAGCCTGGTGATCTGATGATTGTTTGTTTGTTTGTTTGTTAGCGTGCACCTTCAGCACTATAACATAGCCACACTGTGGACAGGTCCGACAAACATATACATTATTACGTCCCCTCTGCCACCATGAAACACAAGTGTAAAGAACGTGCAATTGTAAACATTGGCTTAAAAAAATCATATAGTTATAATATTATTTCGGTTGTTTTAAAAGTCCAATGTCAGCATATGAGCCATATCGCATACGGGTCTATAGACTAATGCCTGCCAATTTTATATTGAGAGAGAAGGGGAGATGGGGCTTATTAACTATTGTCTCATTCTCAGAAGGGCGCGCCTATTTTGACACAGATCCAACAAGAAGGGGTCCATAGCCACGCCTTCTAGAAAATCCAAATAAAATGATGTCAAAAAAGAAGCGGAAAAAAACAAACAAAATTAAACAGGAACTTCTGCGCTGTAAAATATCTTTTGGTGTACTCGTGCTGTAAAACAGAAGAGGGCGTGGTTAAATTCATTTAGAAATACGGATTTAATCCAGGTAGCAGTCCATGGAATAGTCTGTTTTATTATCCCTCTTTGGTTTCTTTCCTTAAGTATGTCGAAATCATTTAACATCCATCTTAGAAAACTAGACACCATCACAGACTGAATCGGATGGCAGTACGATAGCGGCGTAATCAAAGACGCAGAAATAGAGAGAGGTGAAGATCTATGATATCTGACACGACCATACATTTGACGTGAACAAAATAATGAATGACGAAAGTTCTAATTAATTCCGTGTGAGACTGTTTATGTCATGAAAAATATTGTGTTAGAAAAAAAAAACTTTCATGAAAACTAACTAACTTTGAGCAGTAATATGATTAAACGGCTCAATGTGAACTTCTATCATTATTGTTATTTACAATTTATTTTTTAATTTGGTCAACATGAATTGAATCTGATGACGCTATAGCTGAACCTGACCTTACAGAAAACCAGAGTATGAAGATCAAATAAATCATTGTTGCTTGAGGGGTATCTCTTCATTGCGGAAGTATTACCTTTGTTATAGTTTCATGGCCTCAGAAGGTGTTTGGTTCCAAGACCGATAATAGTCACTAACCAAGCACAATGTCAAAGGCCATCACTGAACTTGACTTGTTTTTATTACCGAAAGAAAATTATAAAGGGTCAGACTGGCTCAACTTTATTTTAGTTTGACGTATTGTCACGACATTACGCTAGAGTATCAGAAGAGACTAGCTCAACTTTCTCTTAGTTTGACGTATTGTCGAGACGTCACGCTAGAAAAAACGTGTTATTTTTACGCACTAAACTACCCTTTCTGATTCGGTTACCTGAATCTTAACAATAACGAAGAAGAAAAACTCCTAGCTATTTCATTGTTCATCAAGGCAAATAGAGAGACTCGGAAGGCCATGCTTGTCGGGTTCTGTAACATATCCAACATCATTTATAATGAAGATATTTAAGAAAACGTGAACCCAGCCTAATATCGAAAATCATCACGAACTTCACTCGTCTTCATTAGTTATCCTTAACCATGCACAGTGCCAAAAGGGCATCAATGAAACCTGGTCTAGCTTTTGTTACTTAAACATGATATTGACATAGACCAAGCTCAATTGTCTCAATGTTTGACGTGAGACCCATCATCGTTCCCCGAAAAAGGCATAATTATGTTTTTGTAGTTTTTTTTTCAAATATTTTACTCTTTCGATTAAGTTACCGTAAATAACGAAACAAAGCCTACCAACACCTGTCACGGTGTCACCTGATAGCAAAGAGAAAGCAAGGGCAAGGGTCGCCAATGTTTGGTACAGATCTGGCAAACAAAGGAAAACTCATCTTACCCCAGCACAAGCCAAAAGAAACCACTGGAAGATGGAGCTTTCTTTACTTGTGGACAAGCTATGTATGTTTAATGATCCACCTTGGTCCTAAGTCAACTACTAGACATCTGACTAAAAGAGACTAAGTCAACTACTAGACATCAGACTAAAAGAGAACTGCGCTTTGTTCCACCAAAATGTGTCAGTTACAGTGCCAGATTTAGGTTGCAGTGGTCAGTAAACTCTATTTGTATGGTTGCCTTAAGGCCCACGTACTACCCATTGCGCTTTGTGTCGTCATACTCCAGACGACTACTGACACACAAAGAGGTGGTATCTAAATTATAATGACTTTTCCCGATCACGCCCTTAACATCAGGTAAGTGGTGGTCCTTGTCTTGGGAATAGTCTAGGTCTTGAGACCAACACAATGACAATGACCGTCGTACTTACACCGTTTAGTGCACTTGTGTCGGCTTAAGAAAGCATGTTCTCTTATTACCCTGATAGTCTAAGGTAGGGGTATAAATAGAAAAGTACACGTTTACAAGTTTCCAGTAAGTATTGCCTTCGATTTTGCTTGGGATTACGTTGTTGTACGGTATCTAATACAACATTACCAGTGACCTTGCTGGAAATCTATTCAGCCTTCCAGTGGCGACAATTGCAGTCGTATAACCAACTTACGTTTGCAACAAACTCCATAATGTAAAAAAAAACATAATTTGGTGGGCCTTGTCGCAAGAATGAATGACCGAGAAAACATAACCTTACAAAAAGAATCAACAGCTGGCGCGTTGGTGGCCACGAAATGGAAAAAGGATCGAGAACGAGGAAGAAAGAGGCAGGTGGCGCTACAAGGACTATTGTTCAGCTGTTTGGTATTTTTTATATGGCATAGCCTTGCACAGTATCTCTGGGGGTGGAGATCCGATGTGGAGACCCACATTGTGCAGTGGATGGACAGATTCTTCTAAGAACTGAAGGAATAATTGTCTAATCCTAGAGACAATAATGGTTGCTACAGTACTTGATGTTATGAGTATAACGATTACCAAGCATTCCACTTATTCATTCCAAATTTTCATCCAATTTTTTGCGGTATAGGAAAAATAATCTTATCACAGTAGAAGTTTTGATATAATTTTATTGTATGGACGTGTACACTGCATCAGATAGAGCAGATGAAAAAATGAAGCGAAAATTGCGGTCGCAGAAACAGTAAGGATTACTTTATGGTCATCATAATTATAGTAGAATGCGATGGTTCAGTCATTTAGTTCTCTGAATTCAGAGATGCCAAAAGTTTGAACCTCAGCTTTTTTGTATGAGATTCTCCGAAAAATTGAAGGCTTTATTTTTACTTTCATCAACCTGTACGACCTATACTATAAATATTTGAAAATAAGAATGTCATAATTAAAGCTTTGAAAATTACAAATCAGACACCTTAATAACTAAGATGTATTTTTAGAAATATTGAACAACGCACTAGATCTGTACTTTGTATTTCAAATAATAAGTTGTTTTCTAGGGCATCAAGGTCGACTTAAGTCAACGCTCATCAGGAGAGAAAGACACACAGCGTAATGAATTTATCACTTTGTGTAGGCCCAGCTAATGTAATTTGTTAGTCAGGATATGAAGGTCGACTTACCACTAGGAACTAGAAATAAACACACAGTGTAATAAGCACTGTACATCTACTATGAAAAGCAAAGTTTGTTTTCTCGGACACCAAGGATGACGCGCTAAACAGAAATAGACATAGATACACAATGTTAAGTTGGTATTAAAAGAGATCTAAGTCTGTTATAAGGACATGCCTTTAAGAATATACAGGCACGTAATATGTTGTAATAGAACATACGTAAGTTATCAGTTCCATCGGTTGCATATTCCTGTTTAATGAGCCCCCAAAACGCATTGTGGTACATGTAATTCCATTAGAATGCTAAAATAGATCAAGGGCAGAACAAATTAGCAACTCCTGTAATAAGAGTTAGTGCTTTATTTTAGGTGCAGCCCGCCCACGATTACTTTCTACTTTAAATATTACTTTTTCCAGCGTTGGTTGTGTTTGGTTTCGTTTATTGTTTTTGTTGTTGTTTGTTTGTGGATTGCTGTTTTTTTTGTTGTTGTTTTTTTAGTGGGGGGGGGGGGGGAGGGTGGCACTGGTGTAGAACATCGGCTTCTGACGCAAAAGGACCGTGATTCGAGCCATGGCGATTTCGCTGCCTACTGGTTGGATCATGGTATCCTACCCCTCTCGTGCGTGTTTCAGCACATAAAGTGATTAGACGTCAGTCTTGGGACCCGTTCACAATATAGCTTATATAATGCCAATGTTGGGCGTTACATCAACTCAACGCACTCAGCTCATTTGATTTGTCCGGTAAGAAAAAAACCACGGTCCTGACATAGATACCTCTACTAAGGCTACTTTTACACTAGAATACACCATTCTTACCTCGTGTCTAAGTTCAGAGCACCATTGCACATACTGCTTTTAGATTTCCATTATTCTAAGTGAACTATAAGTAACTGCTAAGACATAATAAGTACTTTGGATCATCCTTGGGAGAGGCTTTGAAAAAATAACAGGCAGTATCACGCACGTAAATACACAGATTCAATAAGGGTCCAAATGAAGTATACTTTAACATCTTCTCTTCTTCTATTGGTTCAAAAAAATAAATAAAACGTTACCAAAAAATATCTTAATTAATGTCTAAAAATAATGCACACGCATTTAGGACAGTTTTTATTGTTAGGCTAATAGAATGAATAAAAAAAGGTTTCCAAGTATCATTATGTCAGATCTATAATGCTCAAAATTTTATAAGAAATATAAAACACTGTATCCCTTGGTTTGCAAATGTTTTCACTTCGTTCATTGCGAACATTAGGGTTAGAATGAAAAACATGGCGTAGCGTTTCGTCGTAGGCCTTCTTATTCTTTTTTTTTTTACGACGAGACGTAAGCTACGTCTTGTTTGGGTATTCTACCCTTGGCATTTTGTTTTTCGAAACCTTTTGTCTTACAAAACTGATAGCCCAGTGTGCACATTGAAATTATCACACTCTATTGGTATTGTGTAAACTTCATTGAAACTCTTTAAACAAAACAAAAAGTGTTCCACTTTGTTCTGTTCAATCCACCCCTTACCTCACACTGCACATTCGACCCATAATTTACTCTTTATTACTAAGATCTAAGTAGATTCTGGTGTGGGTATGAATCTCATTTTCTTGGTTTAAGATGATTAACTGGATGTGACATGTTTTACTTTTATCTATGTATAGGTCGTTTACATATAATTATATTATTTCTCTTTCTTTCTTTTTCTCTCTCTCTCTTCTGTCTGTCTGTCTCTCTCTCTCTCTCTCTCTCTCTCTCTCTCTCTCTCTCTCTCTCTCTCTAATACTTTAACTCTTATCTCGAGAGACTAACACAGCACCTAGCAGACTTTTGTTTAATCTGACTCTTTCCACTTGCTTATTGAGAGGAGACCCCAACTGATACTATATAGATGCGCAGATAATAAGGTTCACTTGATGAACTGACAGTCGAAATTTAGATGAACTGTTTCTAACAAACGAATAATCCATTTTGATTGGGAAAATGGCTCTGAAATTTACTGTGCAAGATTAACAAATTATTGCTACATGCTACAATTATGACATTACTTTCTAGAAATGAATTGTAATACGTGTATCATCAGCTAGGCATGGTGAAAAAAACAATAAGGAATAGTGAGCTTTAACAACACAAAAAAAATCGCTACAACTATCATTCTTAAAATATGGCATTATCCTCTATATATAGAAATAATCGTGAGCCTAGCGGCATCACAGCATTATCAGATCGGACTTGGGGTGATGCGCAGCAAGCAAACCTTAAACTCAGCCCAGCGGGTGATAAAAAACAAATTCTATGGCATAATCCGCTAGAGACAAAAACACACTCTTGCGTCAACA
This sequence comes from Elysia chlorotica, assembly GCA_003991915.1. Taxonomy (NCBI): domain Eukaryota; kingdom Metazoa; phylum Mollusca; class Gastropoda; family Plakobranchidae; genus Elysia; species Elysia chlorotica. The sequence goes on from RQTK01000198.1 coordinate 628,355, forward strand.
GCGCAGATCAAATCACCAACGAAACAATAAGTGGGTCTAAAATGGGTAAAAAATCTCAGCAGAATAATTATATAAAAAAATTACAAGTTTAACGAAGAGCGATTAAAAACTCATTATAACTATAGTCGTGATAATCAGAATTGTAACGGCATATCCTCTGGGCATAAGCTTTTGTCGGAAAGATAATAATGGAAGCGGAAATAGCACTACGTGCGCGAACAAATTGTTATGTATTTCTGGAACTGGTTTGCTTCCTTGTCATGTGACTTTCATAATACGTAGACGGGATCGTTGTGTTCTGAGCCCTTCTGTTTGAGCTCGGCTCCGGACGCAAAAGGTTCGGGTTCGAGCCCTCGCGATTGCACTCTCTACTGGTTGGGTCGGTGTCAGTATAATGTGACCGGCTGAGACAGTAATGGCATCCCCGCCCTGTCTGGTGTGTGGTAGCACACAACAATGCCAGGCGTTAGTATTGGGGTCCGTCCGATTATAGCCTATATAGTGCTGATGTTGGACGTTAAACCAACTCAACAACAATAACAACAACAACATTCTGTTTGAGCGAAAATTACTCTCTTTACTCAATTACTTGAAATCAAGTGGACGTTCAACTAGACTATATCAAGGATGGGTTCCAAGACTAAAATCTGACAATTGTACGTGTTGCTAGGACGATATCATGATCTGTGTCTCAACCCGTCACATAATACTGGCACCTACCCAATTAGTTTGGGAAATCCCATGTTCTTGTCTCATTGTGGCATCCAACCGTAAACCTCCCAAAAAAAAGGCCAGAGTTTAATCACCTGAGCCAGTTCGCCTGAGAATATATAAACAGTGAGACAAGATTAGACAGAACGGTGGAGACTGGTTTTAGTCAACTTATATAAACCTGTCAATATGCCATCGATAACCAGTCTTCGTTTTGCGCTTTGAAATAAACAAGATATATACCAAGTTAACGGTACAAATGTATAGTAGATACGTATTAATTTTTTCTTGGGAGGATGTTCTTAAATTGTAAACTTTTCTAATTAAAAAAAAAAAAAAAAAAAAAAAAAAAAATCCGTTTTGGAGATATAGCTAGAAAGCTAAAGCAGACTTTTTAGTATTATTCTAAGAATGTGAGAGCAAAACAGAGCGAGAGAGAGAGAGAGAGAGAGAGAGAGAGAAAGAAAGAAAGAAAGAAATATAGAGATAGAGAGAGAAAAGGGGGGGGGGGGGGCAGATGAACATCAGTGGTGAAAAAGGAGAAAGAGAAACAGAGACATAGAGATAGAGATACAGATAGAGCGACATAGATTGGGTAAGAAATAAGAGAGAGTGTCTGAGAGAGAGAAAGGGCGTTAATTGGGAGTAAAAGACAGAGAACTAGAGAGGCAAACAGACATAACATTAGATATACTAGAGAACGGAATCGTGTCGTTTTAGTGCCACTGGCACTGACAGACCAAGTGAATGAGATGTTATTAAGATTGAGCTTTGATAGCTAGGATAGGGTTACAATGGCAAACATTTCAGAGGGAATAGATGGGACTGTAGGTCAATCATTGGGACTGAAAAAAAAAATGATGGGTGAATTCTGAGAGAGCAACTGTGAAGGACAGATGGGGAGAGAGAGCAAGAGAGAGAGAAAGAAAGAAAGAGGATGATACAGAATCAAAGACAGAGGCAAAGACGCAGAGAGACAAACGGTGGTAAATACACCGAGAGAGGGAGATAAGGAGAAAGAAAGACCGAGAGACAGAGAAAAAAGAAAAGAGGCAGATTAAGAGACAGACCGTTAAAAACGGAGAGAGATAAATAAGAGAGTAAGGTAGACCAGGACAAAGTTAAAGCAGGAGAGACAGAGAGATGGAGAGACAGAGAGAGACGAAGAGACAGAGAGTGGCGGAGAGAGACGGAGATTGAGAAAAAGAGAGAGAGATAGAGGGGGAGAGAGAGAGAGAGAGAGAGAGAGAGAGAAGGAAAGACGGGGAGACAGAGAGAGACGGAGAGAGGCGGAGATGCAGGGACCACAGAGAGAGAGAGAAAGAGAGAGAGAGAGAGAGAGAGAGAATGAGAGAGGCGGAGATGCAGAGACGACAGAGAGAGAGAGAGAGATAAAGAGAGAAGAAGAGAGACGAAGATGCAAAGGCGACATAGAAAGGGACAGAAGACAGAGAAATAGAAAGAAAGCAAAATTTGTATTGAATTTTCTGTCTATCTATGTCTCCACAGGTCGGCCGCCCTGTGTCCGCCCAAGTGTTACGAGGCGAGGGTCAGCAAGCGAGCCCTGAGGGTCAGCCGGGGACCCAACTTCAGGAACATCAGGTTTGTCCCCTTGGTTGTTGCTTAGTCTTGGGAGTCTATTTGTGGACGGATCTATTTGTTTGTTGAATAGTACTATTTTGAATATAATCATAATGGATGGGTCTAGTTGTTTGTTGCTTAGTACTATTAATATTGGACAGATCAATTTTTTTTTTGCTTTTTACTATTTAGAGCATACTTTGACTGGGCCTAGTTGTTTGTTGCTTAGTACTATTTATACTATATTGGTAACGGGTCCATTTGTTGCTTAGTGCTATTTAGAGTATACTGTGGGTAGTCTAGTTGTTTCTTGTTTAATATAATTAGAGTACATTGTGAATGAGTCTATTTGTTGTTGCTTAGTACTATTTAGAGTATATTGTGGGCGCCAGATAAACAACGAATCATGATAAATCTCATATAACACCCGCCCAGATAAACAACGAAAGTACTATTTAGAGTATATTGTGGGCGGGTCTATTTCCTTGTTGCTTAGTATTATTTAGAGTTTATTGTGGAAGGGTCTTGTTGTTTGTTGCTTAGCATTATTTAGAGTATATTGTGGTCGGGTCTATATGTTTGTTGCCTAGTACATGTACTATTCAGCCTATTCATTGTTGTCTGGTCCAAAGACTAAGGTGAGCACGCGTCTCGCTAGGACCGCGTATTAAAACCACAGTGAGCTCTCTTTTGTGAAACTTCTCACTCTTTCTAGTCTCTGAAAATGGTCTCGGGGACATCCATTGTTGAGAAGTAATTAAAAGTCTCCTATCAATTGACAAAGACCTATTATGCGTAACAACATGTTTATGCAATAGTAAGATAACGCAGTGTACTGGTAAACAAAAAAGGTAAAAGTCTATCACATCAACACAGAGAATTACAATTCAAAAAGCTCGCAGAATCGCGTCAATCTTCGCGTCAATCTTCGCACTTGTAGAATATTGCGTAGCGAGGATTTTAGCAAGAGGCGTCAGTATCTCTCTCTCTCTCTATCTCTCTGTCTCTCTCTGTATCTGTCTCTCTCTCTCTGTCTTTGTCTTTGTCTTTCTCTATCTCCCTCCGTCTCTGTCTATGTCTCTGTCTCTATCTCTGTTTCTGTGTCGCTCTTTCTCTCCCTCTCTCTTTTTCTCTTTCTATCTCTCCTTTCCTCTTCCCCTCTCCCTATATTTCTTTCTCTCCCTCTCTCTCAATATCTCTTTGTCTCTCTCACCTTTATCTTTCTCTGTCTGTTTGTCTGTCTGTCTCTCTCTGTCTCTCTCTCTCTCTCTCTCTCTCTCTCTCTCTCTCTCCCTTTCTCCCCTCTCTCTCTATCTGTCTCATCAGGATTTCTTCCACCTAGCTGTTAAGTAATTTTGCTGCCCCCTTGATTGTTTGCCCTTCATGCTCTGAGAGCTGCTAAACACTATCGGTACCGGGCGCGTCAATTTTAATTTAACACATTCATTTTATAATTATTAAAAACACAATATTCATTCAGATATAGGTGTTAGCTTGAGCAATTGTGAATCTTTGTAACACTTTTAGTGAGTTTTTCTCTTTTTTTATTGTTCATTGATACAGGCCTAAGCGTGTTTAGTGATTTTTCGTACTCGGGAGTGAATGGCTCTATTAATTTAATTTATCTTGTAATAATCGGGTGTTTAAAAAAACGTAATAAAATCAGACCTTGACTAGTTCTATAGACATTGGTTATAAAAAGGCCAAGGCTCAAAGAGTACAGTTTATCTGGAGGAAAGAGATATCCATACAAACTAGAGAAATGAGAAACACATTAGACAGAGAGCAACCCTGCGCAGACACACCTCTCACCTTAAGAGTAGTTGATTTGAGTTGGTTGAACGCCCAACATCAGAACTATATACACTATAGCATGGACGGGCCCCGGAACTGACGTCTGACAATTTTATGTCCTGCCACACACGAGACGGCTGGGATAGTATGACTCTTATCTCAGCCGATAACACTAAACTGACACCGACCCAATCAGTAGGGAGCGAATCGCCAAGGCTCGAAACACGGACCTTATGCGTCGGAACTCGGAAGTCGATGTTATACCTCAGGGCCACCACCCCCTTGCCCCCTCTCACTTAGAAAACGACAAATACAGAATCAGAGAGAAGGATGTTGATGTCCAACACCTCGTTGGCAAGTTTATTTTTTCCAAGTGTGAAGAGACAAAAGGTGATTGAACGAGCGCACGGTGCTACAGTGCTCTGTTGTCGTAATAGACATCGCAAATGAACGCTTTGTGAATGGCAATATCAATTACTCTTTAGCTAAAGTAATCGGTCAAATTATTAGACATTTAGAAATGTTACTGTTTTTACTCAAGAGAGAGATATCCTTTGTAAATGGTCAGCAAATGAAAATATTTCGGATTTGTCCTATCGAGTTTTGCTATTTACTATTTTAGCACTTTATGGACATTTCGATTAGATAATCAAGTGATGTGATTTCTGTTAAGGGCACATAATGATGACGTCAATGCCAATTTTAACGAATATGTAACGAGCGGAAAGAGATTAAGCTGTTTTCATCATCAAATGGACATAACTTTTTTTTATATAATTACTACTACTTCCGTGTCAATTGTTCTATATTTTTCTCATTACTATTGTTTCCATTTCTATGGTTCTATATTTTTAGCATTATTATAATTTATTACTTCTGTTGCCCTAGCTTGATCGGATTAATTGATAAACATAATTTATGACGGAAGTATGAAACACGCATTCATATTTTTTCTTCGTTGGGCTAGGTAATGACAAGCAAACATAAATAATGTTATAATAATTATGTTATTTGTATCTTTACGTACTAATTATCTGAAGTAATTTAATAGCATTGGAAAAACAAGGCATGATCACCGTGTAATGCCAATACAAAGTTCTACCGGAAAAAAACCCAGTTATGAGACATAATATATACATGCGTCGGAAAACAAGAAGTGTAACTATTTACCGAAGGGAAATTAAACAGCCAATAATTCGCTTGCTTTGCATAGTCTTGTCAGATACTGGCTAATCACGTCTATCCTCTACCAGTGTCTCTGATTGTAATGTTGTAGTTTTGTCCTCCGATTAATGTTTTCATTCATTCATTTCTATTTTTTTCATCTGCTTTCATTATTTTGATCAAACACACTGTACCTAATTTAGTACGAGAAAATGTAATTAGCGAGAGAATACAAAAGTTACACCTTCTTCCTCTAAAGTGACCTCGATTGTACTTATCTCTTAGAAAACGGTATTACCACCTTACGAGGAGACGCTTTATTTCTGGAAAACAAAGGACCTGGTTATTTTACACATTAAAACATTTCTGTATTATTTTCATTATTTAAATGTTATTCCTGTTGAAGCAGTGTTTTATGTGATCCCATTGTTCCCAAATCTATATAGACACATGGTCTGTCCCATAATCGTTATGCAGAACAAAATAAAATTATTATGTTCTTTGTTGTCGCATTTTTGTGGTGAAAAAAAAAAATAATTTTAAATACTATCGTATTGCCTAAAGGATTAATTTGCTGAAGGTTTTTTTTTTCGTTTTGTTTTTTGTTTTGTTTTTTCGTTGTTTTTTTTTTTTTTTTTGTTCGGCCACTTTGCGCTATTTTCAAATTGTTTCACATCAGTATGAATTTAATAAGACATGTAAAGTTAATAACAGATTTTATTATTACGCGGTATTAAAAAGTTACCTTGAGCATTTATCCACGCCTTTTTTCATTACGACTATTTTGTAATCACCTTTTTCCGGTGTTATTTTCAGATACACCGTCTTTTTCTGGAACTTGCTAAACCGTTTGTTGTCAAACTGTTACAGATTTAGTCGAGCTATGGATATTTTTGGCTTTGGTATTATTCTTTGTTTAGTGGGGGATTCGGTAATTTAATTAATATGTTTCATTGACCGTCAATATGTGTTAAATTTAAACGCTGAACGAAAGTAATTTCAATTCTAAACAACGGTGCTTTAAATAGGTACCGTAGTTAATTGCTTTAGTTCAGGGATCTTATAAAGGTTATATTGAGTTTATCACTTTCTAAATGTGTTAAAGGCTAAGCGACCATCTGAACTCTCAAGACTTATTAACTTGAATACCTGCACCCCCCCCCCCCCCAACCCCCATACAGAAGGTGTCCGCAAAACTGTGGCGAATATCTAGAGGGTGTGTTAAAATTTGTTTTATCTCATTTTCTAACACAGCTGCCTACTCATAACTATACATTTTTTCTGCCAATTACTCTCTATTTGTTGATCACTAGGACTTGCATAATCTTCTTTATTCCCACTGCCATGAAAGGCCTATGACATATCACTGTCATAACACTTGGCTGATGACACATCGTGTGTGATTTGAGTCACTACTCGCTAGAAGCAGTGAAAGTAGAAGTTCTTGAATTAGAAGTTGTCAACCCCGTAGACATGTCTAGTTTACTTCTACTTTCAGTTTCACTACCCGGGACGGGAGATAACTTCAAGAAAACAGTTTGTTGTGACCCTCTTAGCAACCGCCAGTATACCTACGATATTACGTTTTGGGCATGTTTTGAGTTCGCCTGTATGTGCGGGTGAAAGGGTTAAATCATTAAATTTTAAAGTTATCTCAAAACAACTAAACGTGAGACAATGTGGATTATATCACCCGGCAAACTATATAACGCTATTACTGATGTTCTTGGCTTAAAAGTGCGAACAGAGTTTCTCAAACGTGTTAATCACACGCATAACAAATCGTGTCTCTATGTTTTTTTTTTTATCTTGCACTTTGTGTCTAGACGTGAGCACTGTTCTGGATAGCCGGATAGGCAAGTTATGTTCCTTTGTATTTTGCGCCACGTATCAAACACAAATCTGTCTGATTATTTCCGATTAAAGCGCTTCTTATTAACAGCGAACACGATTTTCCACATTGCGCAAATACTTGTTGATTCTGTTTTCTAAAAGCGTTTTGTGTTAGATGTAATGTAGGCCTGTGACCAGATCTCCAGTATTAATTGAAGAAATAAAGCCGAGAATAATAAAAGGCAACGATTAAAAATCAATAATAATGATGGCAATGGTAATAAAGATAATACTATAATAATAATGATAATAATAATAATAATAATAATAATAATAATAATAACAACAACAGTACACAACAACAACAACAACAACAACAACAACAACAACAACGACGACAACAACAACAACAACAATAATAATTATTATTATCTCGAGAATAAAAGTGTGGCGGTCATGTAAAAACAAACAAAAATATATTTACTAAAAAAAAAGTAAAAAAAAGTATAGTTTGGGTAAATTTTTATCCTCATTATGTTTGAAGAGGGCTGCTGTCGGCAGTCTATAATTATGGATTTAACTGTTGACAGTTTCGATACTCTTTTTCATGTTTGTTCTTTTTTTTTCTTTTACCATCAGGTTGAGGGTGAACTCTGCATCGGCAGCTCCTAGCAGGTATGTTGGGAAGTCTGTACTTAAATAGGTTCATACCTGTGCATCATCACCATCATCAGTGATGCACAATTATCATCTTCATAGTCATCATCATCATCATCATCATCATCATCATCATCATCATCATCATCATCATCATCATCATCATCATCATCATCATCATCATCATCATCATCATCATCATCATCATCATCATCATCATCATCATCATCATCATCACCATCATCATAATTGCATGACGTACCATCATCACAATCATCATCATCATCATCATCATCATCATCATCATCATCATCATCATCATCATCATCATCATCATCATCATCATCATCATCATCATCATCATACATCATCATCATCATCATCATCATTGCTTTTATCACCAACGTCATTATTATGCCATAATCATAATTTAGTTTATTTATATCTTATCATGACACCAAGTAATCGGCAGGCGCAAATTAAGTAAGGACCAGCCTGGATAAAATAAAATCGCAACGTAGGTTCAAGGGCAAAAATTCGAGGATAAATTAGTTAAATATTATTAATCAGATTTTCTTTTAATAGCGACGGGAACTTTAGACCTAAAGGTGCTCGTTTTTATCACGTCCCACCAATCTATCAGATAAAAATAGAACTGCTTTATCTCTTTTTAAAGTGGGTAACAACAGGTGCTAATGTTAATTTTTAATATTCAAAAGTACCTTAATACCTGGCTCAATGTTTAACCCATCTTTTTACTCACTACTGTTTATGACTGGAGTTACTCTGAATAAGTATACATGATGCAGTTATTGGTTCCATAACTTGTAAATCTCAATAGTTGCGTCAAAAAGTAACAGTAGGAACTTAGTACTATGATACCTCTCTTTATAGAAATGTGGCTATGAGTTCTGCTACTACCTCTTTGTTTAAAGATATCCCTTTTCTATGACAATGGTTGTTATACAAACTAATGCATGGTTCTATTTTTTCCCTGTATCTTGTCAAACCACAGTAGTTTTGACGACTACCTGTATGATTAAGCAAATTAAATAAACACTAACCTGGATATACTGAAAGTAAAATCGCAAAGGAACTCCAAGGGCCCAATCTCAAGGAAAAGTTAGCTAAGCATGAATAATTTAATCAGATTTTCTTTTAATAGCGACGGGAACTTTAGACCTAAAGGTGCTCGCAACATAATCACTTTGTCCCACCAATCTATCAGATAAAAATCTAAACGCTTTGTCTTCCCTTTTTAAGGTGGGTAACAACAGCGGTATTTTAACTTAGAACCCAGGTACAAATATTACTTTTTAATATTCAAAATGACCTTTATACCTGGCCTGGCTTTAAGTTTAACCCATCTTTTTACTAACTACTGTTTATGACTGGAGGTTTTCTGACTTAGTATGCGTGTTGCTATTATTGTTTCTATGCCTTGTAAATCTCAATAGTTGCGTCAAAAACTAACAGTAGAGCGCTTAGTACTATGTAAACTTTCTTTTATAGAAATGTGGCTATGGGTTCTTCTACTACCTCTTTGTTCAAAGTATCCTTTTTCTAGTATTCTACGACAATGGCTATCATACAAACTAATGCATGGTTCTGTTTTTGTTCCTGTATCTTGTCAAACCACAGTAGTTTTGACGACTATCTGTTCTCCAAGTTCTTGGGGCAGAACATGATTGGTGGGAACGGAGCACCAGGAGGTCACTAACACCTGGGAACCGTGTAAGGATTCATGTGGTTGTCTTAAATTATACCTTACATATGGAACACAAAATATACGATAAAGCAGTTACCGAGTTGTACATAATTATTATGCGAAGACAGTGTGTTAAGCTCTCTGACAGAAGGTTAGGTTTTTGTGAAAGTCGAAGGCACAGAGGTTAGCATACTGGTCAACGCCTTGGCAAGGTGAGTGTATGCCGAGTAGAAGGTTCCGGTTCGATTCCTCACTGCTCATGGCATCAGTCTAAGTGGTATTGTCACTGTCTATTAGACTTTTTTTTTCGTTGTCAAGCTGGCTCCCCTAAAAATCTGATATTGATGTAAGGATCAATGGAAACGTATCGACTTATCTGTCATATGTGGGAAGAAAAGTAAGAAATAGTATAATTACGATGATTTGTCTCTCATCCCAAAAGCATAAAAAGTGTAAAAATTTGTATGAAGATGTTAGGTTTCTTTAAATAACTAAAACAACCAAGAAATGGGTAAGTTAAGTTGCTACTGCTACTGTTACTGCTACTACTACTCCCACTACCACTACCACTGCTACTGCTACTACTACTGTAGTAGTAGTAGTAGTAGTAGTAGTAGTAGTAGTAGTAGTAGTAGTAGTAGTAGTAGTAGTAGTAGTAGTAGTAGTAGTAGTCTACTACTACTACTACTACTACTTCGTATTTTAGTGCTTCTACTATTATTAAATTTGGATTGTGAACAATGCTTAATAAATGTATTCAACCATTTCTCTCCTAGGCACATTCATTGTCCCCAAGCTGTGCGTGAGATGAAGGCCGAAGAACTAAGGATGCCTCATAACCCAAGCTCTCTGGACTTTATTTGTTGATACAAAAAGCAATGTAATGAGGTGTCAGTGTTAAATTTACTTTTTTGTGTTTGTTTAAAAGGTTAAAAAGCACCTAAATAATTTAGGGAAACTTTACTTGTTTTATAATTTTTATTACCGAAGCCAACTTTTAAAAATCTCGATTGGTTTGCAGAGTAGTTACTGCACACACAAGCACCAATCAAAATATACACATATAGACAAAAAAAAATGTGTAAGAAATCCTGTGCAGATATATTTAGTTTGTAGTGACGGACGTGGACTGTTTCTGAATCTTGTCAAAAAGATTCTAATTTTATTACCTTTCATTATTTCAGAATGTTCTTCATTGTGCAACGATATTTTATTTTTATATTAACTTGATTTTGTTATCCAAGTTTTAGTTGAAATAAAATTTAAAAAGTCGAGTATGACTACTAAAATCGTCCTTGTTTTTCATTTGTTGTGTAATGACATAACCTTTAATATTCTTTTTTTTGTGTGTAATGGCCCAAAAAATATTGTGTGTACTTTCTGTAATAATGAGTTATTTATCTATTTATCCATCTATCTATCTATCTATCTATCTATTTATCTATCTATCTATCTATCTATATATCTTTCTATCTCTCTGTCTCTCTTATTGTATATATTTATTTCGATCTATCTATCTCTCTGTTTCTCTATCTATCTCGCTTTGACTCTTTCTTTATCTCCATCTCTCTCAATCTCTCTGGATTTAAAGTCTCGTAAGTGACCTTGGAGGACCCCACACGACCATAGATAGGGGTTTAATAGATGTGGAGTAAAGTTACTTAGCCTGAGGCGTTGGCCTCAAATGCTGTAGCTCCGAAGTTTGAGCTCCGTTCTGGTTGGGTCTATGTCTGTACAATGTGACTGGACAATTCCTGGGTTTTCCGGTCTGGGCTCCTGAAAAAAGTCGTGCAGGATATACCTGGACGCCTAAAGAGACATTCAACTGAGAGAAAGTGTCTAGCTTCAACAAAATAATATTTTTAACACTGTGTTTTAAATGTTATGATTATCTACGTTGCTTTCTAACTTTGCTAAAGTGTTGTTTACTCCTGGGTAAAAAGACTTACGAAATGTATCAAGTTGGAGCCTACTTAGGGGGTATTTTTAGAATGTTTATAAACCCTAAATACTAAATTATATCAAGAATTGGGTTCTATGACGGGACTCTATCAGATACATATTGTGCTAAAACGTAAACAAACCTGTGAAGTGACCTTCTAGATAAATCTGGCTATCCCATTATACGGGAAATAATCGCACAAACTACTATGCATTATTAATTTTGGAGCTAGTTCCCAGATTCTTACAACCCATTCCACAGGACAAAAGGCTTTACATCTGGCCAGCCGAGGCTACAAAGCTCATGGGTACTTTGCACACCATAAGCCTTTTAAATTATTGGCAAAGTGATCGAAAATTCCCGGAAACCTATTAGACCTTGAGACTTCGGAGCACTTGGAAGACAGAGGTAACATACGGACAAGGGCAGCTGTCACAGCTGTAGGGGGGATGAAGTTCCGACTGGTTTGGGTTTAGGAAAAGAGAGAGAGAGAGAGAGAGAGAGAGAGAGAGAGAGAGAGAGAGAAAGAGATAGAGAGAGACAGATAGAGAGAGAGAGAGAAAGAAAGAGAGAGAGAAAGAGAGAGAGATAGAGAGAGAGACAGAAAAAGGGAGAGAGAGGCAGAAAGAGAGAAAGAGGGGAGAGAGAGAGAGAGAGAGAGAGAGAGAGAGAGAGAGAGAAAGAGAAAGCTGCTGGCACTTGACTAGACTGCGTTAGACTCGCATCCTTTTGGTCCGAAGTCTTCAAGGTGTCCCAGGACAATACTGTACCAAGACTTACATCTGACAATGTCACGTGCTGCCATATAGGGAGAAAAAGAGAGGGATAGAGATACAGGTAGGGAACATAGAGAAAAGTTCGGGCAGTCGGCTAGAGAGAGAAAGATAGAGAGAAATAGAGGTAGAGAGAGATAAAAAGAGAGGGACAGAAATATAGATAGAGATAGAGGAAGAGACAGATAGAGAACGGGGAGATTAGTTCGGCCAGTCGACTAGAGGGAGAGAAAGACAGAGACAGACAGAGAAAGGATAGAGAGATATCAAGAAAAACAGAGATAGAGAGATATAAATAGAGGGACAGAAAAACAGAGAGAGAGAGGGAGACAGAGATAGATAAATAGAAATAGAGAGATAGATAAATAGAGATAGGGATAGATAGAGAGAGATAGAGATAGATAGAGATAGAGAGTGTTAGAGATTGATAGAGACAGAAAGAGATAGATAGATATAAAAGGATAGAGAGGGACAGAGAAAGATAGAGAAATATAGAGAAAAAGAGAGATAGAGAGACAGAGGCAGAGAGACAGAGACAGACAGAGTAATATAGAGGTCGAGACAGATAGAGAGAAATAGAGAGAGAGACACACACAGAAAGAGACAGAGAGAGGTAGAGAGAGGGAGTGAGAAATGAATAGAGATAGATAGAGAGATAGATGTACAGAGAGATAGTGAGAGAGTCAGATCTATATATCTATCTATTTATCTATCTATCTATCTATCTATCTATCTATTTTATATCTATCTATCTATCTTTCTATCTATCTACACCCTCACAGCACTTCTTCTTTGCTTTTGATGGCACCGTCAACAATGATTTGTCACCAGATCTGAGAGGGCGACTTGGGAAGTGTTGATGGACAAGATTGCAAAGATAAGCAGGGGCTTCATTAGAAATACATTTGTAGCACAGAGTTGAAATATTGTAGTCTATTCTCGCTTGGACTGGAAGCCAATGCAATTTCTTTAGCAAAGGAGTAACATAAAATAAACATGAATACAGAGTTAACACAATTACAGAGTTAACATGAATACAAAGTTAACATGTACACAAATTTTACATGTATACACAGTTAACATGTATGCATGGTTAACACGAATAAAGAGTTAACATGAATACAAAGTTAACATGTATTGAGAGTTAACATGTATACAGAGTTAAAAGAGAGGCCCCAGGAAAGCTGCATAGGTCACAGGAGCGGTTTTTATTACAGAAGACGGAGACTTCTTTAACTTGTGTTTGCCAGAGTTTGTATATGTTAACTTGTTTTCTTTTTGTTGGTTGACAATGGGATACCTAAAGTTAGATTTACGCTGACAGTATTCTAAGATATATGAAAAATAAAACAAAATGGCGTGATCCACGATTGTCTGTTTAACTTTGACTGATGGTTCTTAAGAAGAAACATTTTTATGAGAAGGCTGGAGGGAAAAGGAGGGGAGGTGCGATCTGGGCTTTGAGAATGTTATTAATTTTAAATGTTTTCAGTTTGTTGACTTGTCTTGTTTCGTGACTTTTTTCGTTAGATGTAATCTATAAAATCAAGCATTGGTTATAATATGAGCCTTTTATTCACTCCATATATACGATAAGCAGACAAATTTTAGTACAATATATAAATCTAGATCATTATGGAACGAATTGTCATAAAAAAACAACCAAAAACGGTTTGATTTTATTTACAATTGCACTCAAAACAGACGAAGCCTAATTTAATCGAAATCTAAACTACACGTTCAAAAACTGATGTAGAAAACTTATGTTAAACCTTGTTCTTATTTCTAGATCCAAGACCCCCGATGCGCCGATAAATTTTGAGACAAGTTTCGTATCTTTTTTTTTTTTTTTAATTCAAAACTCACATTAACCGAAATGATTGTTCGCCGTGGCATCCGACTGTCGATAATTTTATATTATTGGAAAATGATTTCATGAGAGAGTTTTTCTGTCTCTATGTTAAATCGTGACTGACTATTGTTGAATGGTGTTGGATTCGTAGCATTGGACGATAATATTTTTTTAAATAACAATTTCTGCATGTAACTGTGATGTTTGTAGTTTTAAAACTTTATCAGGTCAATACGCATTCGCTTTATGAAGTTGTTCATTTTTTTAATCATCGTGTATTTTATTTACTACCAGTTATTTATCAAAAGTAAAAAGATATAAAATATACTTTCGATTGACTAAAATGTATATTATCACAACCATCGATATTCATAAACCGCAGATGTTCTCCGCCAATATTTATTGCAACCAACGTTTGCGTAAAATACAAGAGCATTACTGTTTAAACCTTTTTTTTTACATTTTATTTTGCTTTTCAGATCTCTTTTTGCATTAGAGGTGCAGATAAAGTTAAGGGATAATTGATCACAGTGGATCAGTTAGAGGAGGCTATCGCACATGCCCAATTGTTTATAAACATGGCGCTGTTAAACAACGCAAAGCAATGGAGGAATAAGCTATTGTAAGATGTGAACAAAACCGCAGCAATGTATTAAAGACACCCGATTGGTTTAGACATTCTTTTAACAAATAAGGTGCAGCAGTGTTCAAGGTTTGCAAATAAAAATTATCTGTATTGACAAAGGAGCAAGAGATAGCTGCCCAGAGCTAAACATTCACAGCTTTATCTTCAACAATCGCGCCCAGGGCACTTTTCCAAATTAATTATTTAATTAACATGCTCTCATGCTGTGCAGAGCGGCCTTTTTGAAAGCTACAAATAATCGCCTACCATCTACAAAGTTAACAACATTGTCTCAAGAGTGATTTCCCCACTTGTATCTGATAGGCATTGAATCAAATGTTCATCATGACCTAGAACATTGTCATCGTCAGTGGTTTTGCTCCAAGGAAAGGACCCCTGCTGTAGGACTACTATTTAAAAAAAGAATCGTGACATAATGACTATTGCAACCATGAATTACTACAGTGATTACAAAATCTATCCAACTCTACACTTTTCAGTTTGATTCTGCCACCAATAATTAAAAATTTTGTTGAAAGAATGAATGAAACAATAAAACCTCAGGCTAACCAACCTGTAAAACGTTATTTGTTTTTTTTAACGCATTTTAGAACAATCATGGGAGTAAGAGCCTCCCACCGGGGCCACACTGTACTCTTTCTTTTTACAGAATCTAGGGTATATTGACCTCATGAGCATGTGACGCCTTAGGCAAAAAATATCACAAAAGAATGTATTTCCTATGAAAGTTACAATCTTTGAACATAGGAAAAAACATCTTAAAACGTTTTTATTCGTCTATAATATAAATTGTGATTTCCTATGGAATCAGCTTCTGTGGTGCGGCGTTAAAAGCAGAAGACATAAATAAAATAAAAACTATGATTAGAAAGGTAGGAAAAATCATCAATTGTGAGTTGGAAAATGTAAAAAAGTCCCCATCTAAGGCTTATCTACGCAGGCAGAAGTCAATCTTGAGTAACGCCAGACACTCACTCAATCAAGAATGTGTGCATTCTGCACAAATCAATAACAATTGCAACCTGAATAAAAAAAAAAACTCAGAGGTGTAGGAACTCATCTGTCCAAGCCTCTGTTGTAAAGTTTGGTTATTGAGAACTGGATCTGTTCGAATGTGCGTGCACCATGCACCAGATGTAAAAATAATGCCTTCACCGTCCTTTACTTTTCAAAAAAATAAATACTGTAACACGAATGAAGGGAGAAAGGGGGAGAACAAAAGAGATAGAGAAGGAGAGGCACAGAAAGAGAGAGAGAGAGGGTAAGTGATAGATAGAGAGAGAGACGGGACGGAGAAAAACGTGGTGATTTAATTATTATTTACTGATCGCGTTATTACCCTTAAAAATTCATGTCATTGTTAAAATGTTAAATACGCAATACGAGAGATAGAGAGAGAGAGAGAGAGAGAGAGAGAGAGAAAGAAAGAGAGAGAAGAGAGATAGAGAGATAGAGAGTAAAAGAACTCATAAGATACTGATGTTCATAACATGTAATGTCCTACTGTTTGCTCAATGTACATGTACTGGTAATCCAGGACAAAGTTACCTTGTGGATCGGTAAGTGTACCTAATCTTATCAGTTCTTGTTATATCTTATTTGCACATCTTAATATCAGATTCCTCTGAAAGCATATATTTCTTTGTACTCGTTAATTTCCCTACAAATGAATAAACAATTCTTTTGGTTTTTCTAAAATTAGTAACTAATGGTGAGATACACCACAAAATTAAGTTTTACTATAATATTATTATCTTACACAGGCAGGCATAATTATTTTTTGGCTGCGTTAAGTTTTTGTTTGTTTGTTTGTTTTTGTCTGTTTATTTGGTCGTTCTTTTGTTGTTTGTTGATTTTTTTTATAAATGTTTTCAAGTGATCTCGTATATTGCTTATACACACACGTGTTTTTGTATTTTTTTGTGGTAGTTTTTAGTTTTAAACTGAATTTAGAAATGTCGATGTGAACAATTTGGTTGCACTGAATGTGAAAAATAATGCTTCATCGAACGACCTCAAATTGTCTAAATGTTAAGTGAAAAACAAATCCTTAGCGATTAATATAACGTTTTTTCAAAATATTGAAAATATACAGCGATGAGTTCTTTCAGTACTAAAAAAATCCAAATTTTATTGTTGTTGTTTTTTCATGTATATTTTTTAAATTCTATGTTTAGAAGAAGACAAAGAGCAAGGTCCTCTACAGACTCTGAATTCACCCCTTTATCCCCTTAGTTTGTCCTGTTATCGCTTCTCCGTCTCACAAGTTCGTCGCTGGGGGGAGCTATGTGGCGTCCACGATACACACGACTCGCTGCGCCACTCGATCACCGAACGCTCTACCAACTGAGCTATCCGGTTCGGTGATAGAGTGGACGCCACATAGCTCCCCCCAGCGACGAACTTGTGAGAGGGAGAAGCGATAACAGGTCTGGTGCTGCACACACTGACGAGCTGATGTTGAGTCTTGATTTCGGATGTTGATCCAGAGGGAAGAAGGCATCGTGTCGAGGCAGGAACCAGGATGGAACAGCGGTCATC
>RQTK01000199.1:10372-17872 GCA_003991915.1 Elysia chlorotica
AGCAGAGAAAGTCCTAAAAAGGCAGATAGCACTACATCTATAAATGACAAACAACAATATAATAGACAACATATTTTCAACCACAGTACTTAAATCATAAAAGACAATATATTAACGACCACAGTACATAAAGAACATAATAGACAACATATTTTCGACCACAGTACATAAAAACATAATAGACAACATATATTAAAGACAACAATACATCGTTATAAACCGTTATATATATATAACAACACAAGTAGAAACATCAATAGACGCAGTAACAGGATCTAGAATTCGTTACATCCGAAACATAACTGAAAAAAGCGTTACAGACGTAGAAACGATAATTCCGAAAACGTTACATCGGAATAATCACAAAACAAGAAGGAATAGAATGTAGTATAAACCATTCTATCCGAATACTCTCAAAAACATGAAAAACGGGAAAGACACAGAAACGAGTTACATGTATAGTTCATTACATCCGGATATCCACAAAACAAGAAGGGACACAATAACTATTACATGTACTATTTATCTACTACAAACCGGTTTATCCGAATACTCACGCGTCTCGCTCGGAAAGGTTCGGGCTGGACCGTTTTCTATCCAGTTTGGTGGCGCTTTTGGTCCGCTTGAGGTTCGTCTTAAATCCTTTCTTGGTGAAGAAGTTCTGAAACCAACACAGGATCCGACAGGGCTTTAGAGCGGCAGACAGACAGACAAACAGTCGCACGGACATTGCTAACAGTTAAAATGCTTGTTTACGGGAAAGTTCGATGAAATGAATCACAAGCGATTGGCCAGTCCCTTCAAGATTCATCAATGAGCCAACTAAATGAAGGATATAAGGTAGACTAGTTCTGTAAGTTCCTTCATATTATTTATAAACCAATTAAGTCAGTTAAAAAGCTTTTCAGAAGGTTAGACCGTAATTTGACAGAGGAAGAAGAAGAAGAAGAAGAAGAAGAAGAAGAAGAAGAAGAAGAAGAAGAAGAAGAAGAAGAAGAAGAAGAAGAAGAAGAAGAAGAAGAAGAAGATGATGATGATGATGATGATGATGATGATGATGATGATGATGATGATGATGATGATGATGATGAAAATGAAGAATGATTATATGGTTGTTGTTAAATCGCAAGTTTCTTATATTGTAAACATTAATTTGGTTGACTTCATAGTTCGCTTGCTTCATTTCACTGAACTTTCTCACGTAGCAAAAATATATAAATAAATACATGAATAAAGTAGATAATGTATTCAAGAATATTTTATTTTTAAACCCATCTAAACAAGCTCTGTACATTAACAAGGAAATCCCCCGAAATCCCGACCCTCTCTACTAAGGAAGGCGAGGTGGCTCAGTGTGCAAAGGGCGCGCCTTTTAACCGAGACGTTGGGAGTTCGAATATCAACCAGGTCACCAATTTTCTCTACAAGTTGGGTAGATGTCAGCATGTATAATGTGACTAGCGGATCCGCGGAGACGAGAAGGGATGGTATCCCTCAACGCCTCTGTGTGTTTAGAATTACTGTCCGATGTAAGTCTTGAAAAAAACAACAACCCAGCAACAACAATTTGAAAAAAAAAACAAAAAAACCCATAGCATTTTAATGCGAAAAGCTTTACAAGCAAGCCACTTAATCCTTTGAGCCCGTGAGACCGTTTAAGCAGTGAAACTGCTATTATTTTACTGAGCACCGTAACATCGCCTAATAATCATGTAGATCTATATCTAGAATGGACTAAGAACAACACAGTGACGCAGCAACGAATAGATCTACATATTTTGATGATAAAATAATATCGTGGGCCTAGTAACAATTTTCACCTCAGGAGGCGATGTGCGAGTAAAAAAAAATGCCAGATAGCCAGGAAGCAATTCTCGTTTAGTATTATCCCGTTTGGACACTTTAAGTTTATGAAAAATATGTTATATCTCGCCCAGGTAGTCAAGTGGTCAAGTGGTCAAATGGTCACTCACCGCCAGCTTGGACGTAGTGGACACGGACTCCAGACTGTCGCCATGGTAGGGGGAGGCAACCAGGGGCAGACTACCGCGCCGGCCTTCGTCCACATGTTCCAGGCTTGAGTCTGTGGGAGGGAGGAAGGGAATCACAGATTGGTTAGATTTGTTTGTGTTGAGTAATAGCTTTATATATACATATACATGTACTATAACATAGAAATAGAACGAATGGGTTTTTTTGTTTTGTTTTTTGTTTTTTGTTTTTTATTTATATATACATATACATGTTTTATAACATAGAAATAGAATGAGTGGGTTGCGGGGTGGGAGCGATGATCATAGGGTCGGAGAAAAAGAGAGAAGGGGTGTAGGAGAAGCAGCAACGATGGGAGGGAGAGAGGGAGACGACCTTCGTCAAACATATATACCAGGCTAGAGTTTGTGAGAAAAAAACGGGTGGATAATTATAATTAAAGTTCGACTCGGATGCTGCCAGTATGATAAAAAATTGCGTGCTATTTTAATACTAAACCCCTGTGTTTTGTTTCTTTCTATTATTGTTGTCATTCATTTCCTTTTGGACAACAACAGGTATAGTATAGATCTATAAATCCACAGAGCGGCAATGAGATAAACTGTACATTTTAAGATTCTGAAGACACCACAGAAACGTATGGTAAAAAAATACAGACAAATTAAAAATAGATAAAATGGGAATGAGCAGTTCATGAATGTATGTTCTTAAAGCAAAACAATGGGGAAAAATATCCGTTTACCACTAAAAAAAAAAAAAGCGTGAAGTAAAGGGGGAAAATGTATATGTTCAAAAACAAAGCACAGAGAGGGCCCAACGATTCCAATTTGGCGCGCGAGGCTTATTGGGTAATTAAACCACGAGCGGTCCGGCTATTCATATTATGTTCGAGGCCCTGATTGTTTATGAATCGTGAGTAGCCCCGCCTACCATGTCATCTCATATCATCCCATCCCCGCCCATTATCTCTTCTCGTCTCCTCCAAACTCCACGTATGTTGTACTTCCATACCCGAGGACTGGACAACATCAACAAGTCCAATGTTCCCCCCCCCCGAGGGGGTGGAGAAGAAGAAGTAACATTCGGAGAGAGAGAGAGGGATATATATATATATATTGGGCAACAACAGGTTAGTACAGATCTATAAATCCAGAGAACGGCAAAGAGATTAGCAAGTAAGCTGTATTTTTCGGAAACACAGAAATATATGAGGAAAAAAGATTGACAAAATACAAAAAGACAGGCATAATCAAAATGAGCAGTGCATGGCTGTATGTTCTTAGGGCAGAACAATGGGGAAAATCCATTTATCTCTGAAAACGTAAAGGGGGACAATGCATGTGCAATATACTCAGATGCTAGGGTGTTGTTACGTTCCCTAAACAGAGTGTAAATTACTGGGCTGGTGAGATTGGCTTTGCACACCCATCCATCCAGTCACCATACTCACGTTCACATAGGAACACTGTGTTCACAAAGTGTCCACGACCAACTGACCCCATCTACTTATCAATATCATTCACACTGAATGCTATGTTGTTCTTCATTTAGAAAAAAATCTATGCCAAGCCAACATACACTTTCACATAGGAATACTGTATAAACATGGTTACGGCTAAAACAGACCCCATCTACTTATCAATATCATCCACACTAAAGACTGTGTTGCTCTTAATTTAGAAACTAAGAACAAATCTGTACAAATCCACCATACTCACGTTCACATAGGAACACTGTATAAACGTGTTCACGACTAACACACACCCCATCTACTTATTAATATCACCCACACTACAGACTGTATTGTTCTTAATTTAGAAACTAAGAACGAATCTATGCAAAGCCACCATACATACGTTCACTTACATGACTGTATAAACATGTCCACGGCTAACTGACCCCATCCACTTAAGACAGCGTTGATCCTAACTTAGCAGCTAAGCACGAATCTACGCAAGGCCCAAGGCCACGCCTACCTAGATCCACAGTAGCGCCGTCCCTGCGAAACAGCGGGGAATCGAACCCGCTCAGCATAGCGTGGCTATCCACAGAGCCTCTGTGGACCAACCCCTTGTGCCTGTTGGGGTCCGCCCGCCTCCTCTCTCCTCCCTCTCCTCCTCTTCCTCTTTCTCTCCCATCCTCCTCCTCCTCCTCACTACAGCAGCTGTCTCCATCACCTATCCCCTCACTGTAGCGGTAACCGCTATCACCGTCTTCCACTTTTCCGTTCCTCATTCGCCTCCTCCTCCTGCTCCTGCCACTACCGCCTCCACCTGCGCCTCCGGAAGAGTCCTCTTCTCCTCCCCCATCGCCCGAGCCTCCTTTCTTCCTCCTCCTGGAGGGAATGAGAGAACGGGACCGCTCCCTCCTCAGACCACAACACTCTCGACACAGGCTGAGTCCGAACTTGGGCGCCATTGGGGGACACGTTACAGTTGGTCCACGTAAATTCTGGTCTTCTAGCTCTGGTACATCAAGTTTACTACCGCAAGTAGATCTCTGGGCTTCTAAGTCTGGCGCATCAAATGTAACTTTAATGCCGGAAGTAGATCTCTGGGCTAACTGAGTTCGAACTTGGGCGCCATGGAGGGAACGGTACGACTGGTCCACGTAGATCTCTGGTCTTCTAGCTCTGGTGCATCGAGTTTAATGCCGGAAGTAGATCTCAGAATTAATTAAGCCCAAACTTGGACACCATGGAAGGAACGGTACGACTGGTCCACGTAAATCTATGGACTTCTAAGTCTGGCTCAACAAGTTTAATGCCGGAAGTAGATCTCTGGGCTAACTGAGTTTGAACTTGGGCGTCATGGAGGGACGGTACGGCTGGTAAAATTCTGGTCTTCTAACACTGGTGCATTGAGTTTAATGCCGAAAATAGATCTCAGAACTAACTGAGTCCGAACTTGGGCGCCACGGAGGGAACGGTACGACTCCTCCACGTAGATCTCTGAACTTCTAGGTCTGGTACATCGAGGTTAATTTCAGTGCCGAAGTAGATCTCTAAGCTAACTACTAAGTCCAAACTTTGGCGTCATGGAGGGAACGGTACAGCTGTTCCACGCAGATCTATGGTCTTCTAGCTCTGGTGCATCAAGTTTAATGCCGGAAGTAGATCTCTGGGCTAACTGAGTTCAAACTTGGGCGCCATGGAGGGAACGGTACGGCTTGTCCACGTAGATCTCTGGGCTTTTAGTTCTGGTGCACCGAGTTTAAGGCCGGAAGTAGATTTCTGAGCTAACTGAGTTTGAGCTTGGGTGCCATTGGGGGAACGGTACGGCTGGTAAACCTCTGGATTTCTATCCCTGGTGCATCGAGCTTAATGCCGGAAGTAGATCTCTGGGCTAGCTAGGACCGAACTTTGCTCCATAGAGGGAACGTTACGACTCCTCCACGTAGATCTCTGAACTTCTAGGTCTGGTACATCGAGGTTAATTTCAGTGCCGAAGTAGATCTCTGAGCTAACTACTAAAGTCAAACTTGGGCGCCATTGAGGGAACGGTACAGCTGTTCCACGCAGATCTATGGTCCTCTAGCTCTGGTGCATCGAGTTTAATGCCGGAGTAGATCTCTGTGCCAGCTCTGAAGCATCGGGTCTAAGGCATGAAAGCATAGGATCTAAGGCATGTCGCACTGTCGCAGATCTCTGGGTTAAGATACGCCTTGCAGGTGCCACATTGTATCTGGACGGTTAGCTTAAAAAAAAACCAGAATTATGGTCCAAGATATCCCTTGCGAATTTCACAAAGTATCTTGATAGTCACAAGAGTTGTTTTTTGTGTGTGTGTGTGCACAACCTGTAACTATAGTTCGACAGTCACCACTTATGTTTTACGAAATAATGTGGTAACATTCCAACACTAAGAGCCCGTAGGAGACAGACAATCTGACTGACGCTTCGGGAAAACCCTATAAAACTTCCCGCCTAAACATTTTAGACGTTGGCTTTCACAGTTCATTTGTGGGCACACACAAAATACACTGTTACTTAACCAGCGAGTCTCATTCTAAACAAGGGATTTCACTGTTTCAAGGAAAACAAGGTAACAACAAAATCAAGAAATAGAAAAACAACAACACGCTTCGAACAGATACCATCTGAAAACATTTCCTAGCGTCTATGAAAAATATCAACCATAACCCTAAATATTAAAATCCACACACTTGAAGAACAAGCACATTCATACTAACTCCAAATCCACAGTGAAACGATGTAAACTTCACGAAAGGACTAATCCGAATCCGTATTTGTTGTTTGTTTTTCAAACATTCAGTATCCTAACAATACATATCAATTTTTCGTTGACGCATTCTACGACACATGTTTCAGGGTGCAAAATCTGGTTCCATATAAAGCCCTGGTATAGCGTATATATAAGTTGTAGATCCGTCCAGCTGTCCGAAGGATCACGCAATGTTAAAACATCCTGTTGACGGAAGTCTGGCCGGTAGGTAACCATATATATATATATTATTATATTATTGTTATTATTATCATCACTATTATAACTATTATTATTATATTATTGTTATTATTATCATCACTATCATCGTCATCATTATCATCATTATTATTATTACTATCATGTTTCAGGACATAAGCATGGCTAGCATTCTTTACTAAATGAAAAAAAGGGTCCCTTATTTTGAATTTAAATGAACAGGAGAGATGTGAGAACTTTCAGGAAGCAATTTTAACGCGCAAATATTTGAATAAGAAGAAAAAAAGAAAGAAGGGAAAAAAAACTAATGTGGAAACTTGGCGCCGCACCAAGAGCTAGAGGTTAATTCTGTTTTCAAGTGGTGCGATATGAAGCGGTATAGTGCGGTAGAGTGCGGTACAGTGCGGTATAGTGCGGTATAGTGCTCCCACATTAATGTGGTATTCTTTTCCATGTTACTTTGTCTAAGTGTGGTTGAGTGAGTTGAGGGTTTATATGGAGTCTTAAAGGTTTTAGATGGAAATCGGTAACGGAGAAAGGGAAAGAGGGAAGGGACAGATAGACAGAAACTCCCAGTGCAAATTGGGAATCACAGTAATCACACGCCATTCATCAACGGTTTAGCTTAAATCAGGGCCACCACCTGCGTTTGTGCGCACGTACAAGGGTTAATATATGTAATACATATACATATAATACAATAACATCCGATGGACACTCTTTCCGAACATAAACAACATTGCAACACGCCAATAGAGATATACACCACTGAATGATCAACAAATTAAAAAACTAAATCAGTAAGTGTTTAATGTTTGTTCAACAAATTAAGAACTAAATGTTTAATGTTAACAAAAAACAAAACAAACTAAACACAAACTGTCTTAACTGTGACTGTAAGTACAATCTAGCTTACAATTCATCGTAAGTCATCAACATATTTGCACATCCTAAGACAAGTCGTAAGCTACACCGCCGTTGTACTTACAACCTAGAATCGTATGCTCAAAGCGGCTTATTACGGTACACGGTATCGAATACCCCACTTTGACTACAAGATTTCACC
>RQTK01000199.1:20372-38702 GCA_003991915.1 Elysia chlorotica
ACTACTACTACTACTACTACTACATGTACTACTACTACTACTACTACTAGTCATCACAAAAGGAGGGGAAGGGGGTGGCCCTGGGGTAGAACATCGGCTTCCGACGTAAAAGATCCGTTGTTCGTGATTCGAGCCTTGGCGATTTCGCTCCCTACTTATTGGGTCGGAGCCAGTTTCATGTCATCGGCTGAGACAAGAGTCATGGTATCTCCGACCTGTCTCGTGTGTGGCAGAACATAAACATGACAGACGCTAGCCTTGGGACCCGTCCACAGTATAGCCTATATAGTGCTCATGTTAGGCGTAGACATTCTGTCTGAGCTTATGGGTGGTTATGGGCGTGGTTATGTAATCGGTGTTATCGTCGCGTTGATCGCACAGCCTGTTATGATATTATTACTAAATACTCCATGTCATCACACGAGAGGGGGGGGGGGGGGGGGGGGGGGCCCTGGGGGAAAAAGTAGGATAGACTTATAATATAAAAGGGGGGAATACGCACTACTTAGTAACTGAGGGACACAATAAAAAACAAAAACAAACTATAGTAGGACGATACATACAAACGTTTCGCCTTTTATTGGCTTCATCAGACTAATGATAGAATTATGATACAGAAAAGCAGCCCAACAAGGGTAGAGGCTTTAACAGACGGGCTGCCCCTAAAATCTAGGCTAGCCTTAATATGCTCGGACGTCGTTGCATATTCCCTTGCTGCCGTCACCGTTTTCGCTATAGGCTCAGCATCGCAAGGTCTCTATCGATCACGGGATAATTACACGGTAATAGTTATGTTAATAAGCTGTATTGTTTGGGTTACAGATCCATCGGGTTTTTTTTTTTTTGTAGTTGTGTCAACTTTACACCTGTTGCAGTGTCACTATCATACATAGGCGGGGAGGGCTGGGCGGTGGGGGAATCGTGTGGGATTACGTATTGGATATCTTAAACAGCTGTTGTGGTAGTGTCAAAGGTGGTGACAGAGGTACAGGTGTTGGTGATATGGTGATATTGAGAGTTGCATTGTTGTTGCAGGTGGTGAAAGTAGTAGTAGTAGTAGTAGTAGTAGTAGTAGTAGTAGTAGTAGTAGTAGTAGTAGAAATAGTAGTAGTAGTAGTAGTAGTAGTAGTAGTAGTAGTAGTAGTAGTAGTAGTAGTAGTAGTAGTAGTAGTAGTAGTAGTAGTAGTAGTAGTAGTAGTAGTAGCAGCAGCAGCAGTGGCTGGAGTAATAATAATAAAAGTACAAGCAACATCAAAAGCAATAATATTTATGCACGTTTGCATGTGGTGGTGGTGGTAGTACTAAATTTCGTCCGAAAGTTTCGCCAAGCGTTTTAATTGTAACCGTTGACCCCCCTATAGTTAGGAAGACAATGTAAACATTCTCGAGAGTTTGACCAAAATTAAGATAAAACTTCCCCGTTCTTCTACAAACCGCACTTAAAATAATCAGCAGAACACAATTAGCCGCATATAAAATTGAGATTGGAACCATATTAAAAAATAAATTAAGAATCAACGCACAAGGAAACATTTAAAACACAGGTATTGGTTGAATTAACCCGATTACAGCACAGTCGTGGATCTAGCAAATTGTACCTCCTGATTATATCACATCAACTATGTTAATACATTTACCAAGGTTCTAGCCTGAAGTTCTGATTTATTCTGAATGGAATAACCACGAATCATGAATGAATTACACAACACAGACATAGATCTAGGACGCTATGACAATAAATACACCCCAATGTCCACACGAAAAATGGCTAACAAGATCAAAACTCCTTCATTCATAATCACATTAATCGATCCAGTATAGATCTAGATCTAGATTATAGAAAACAAACAACACACTATGACAATAAATACAATCCCAATGTCCACAAGGAAAAATGGCTAATAATAACCATAACATCAAAACTCCTTCATTCATAATCACATTAATCGATCCAGTATAGATCTAGATCTAGAAAACAAACAACACATGTTGACAATAAAATAATGACAGCTACTAGAAGCACCGCACCGTAGTGTAATGCGCACCTTCATTCATGCATTCGTTTGCGGGAATTGCCGATTCAATGCGCGGCAAGGCTCATTCAATAAATAAAATTAATGGTCTATGGGAAACAAGACACTGAATCAGGACAAAGTCCGTCTTGTATAATTTAATAAAAGCCCAGGCCGATTGTTCAAAGAAGAGAAATAAAATTCTACTTTTTAAACCTAGTACTGTAAATGTAATCATAAAACTAGGAGATAGACTAGCTTATAAATATAAAGAACAAAGAAGAGAAATAAAATCCTCCTTGGAAAACCGAGTACTGTAAATGTAATCATAAAACTAGGAGAGAGACGAGCTTATAAATACATAGAACAAAGAAGAGAAATTAAATCCTCATTGGAAAACCTAGTACTGTAATTATAAAACTAGGAGATACACAAGCTTATAAATACAAAGAACAAAGAAGGGAAATAAAATCCTGCTTGGAAAACATAACACTGTCATCTTAAAACTAGGAGACATGCGATCTATACAAAGAACAAACAAAGAAGAGAAATAAAATCCTCATTAGAAAAACCAGTGCTGTAAATGTAATTGTAAAACTAGGAGATAGACTAGCTTATAAATACAAAGAACGAAGCAGAGAAATAAAACCATTCTTGGAAAACCTAGTACTGTGAATGTAATAATAAAACTAGGACTAGGAATACAAATAACAAAAAGAAATAAAATTCTCCTTGGAATACCTAGCAGTGTAATTATAAAACTAGGAGATAGACAAGCTTATAAATACAAATAACAAAGAAGAGCAAACTTGGGCATGCCAAGGTTTACAAAGCGACCTAATTGATTTAAACCTTAACTGTTTGGAGATCAGAGTAATATTTAAAAAAAATACTACCCCAAAGCTCACCTGGTCACTCAATGAATTTCGATAAACTGCTTTAACCTGTTCTCAATTAATAATAATAATAATAATAATAATAATAATAATAATAATAATAAAGAGACAGAGAGAGAGAGAGAGAGCGACAGAGGTCTGAGAAAGAGAGAAGAGAGAGACACAGACAGAGGGACAGAAAGGAGGAACAAACTTCTTTCTATAATGGAAAGAGAGATTAGAGAGGTCAGGGCAGTTTCCAAACTTCTTTTTTTCTCCTTTATTATTCAGTGTCACGGACACCTCAGATGCATGGTAAACAAACGAATGTGTAAATAAACATTCAGAGAGAGAAGATCTGGGAGAGAAAGACAGAGAGAGAGAGAGAAAGAGAGCGAGTTCTGAGAAAGAGCGAGAGAAAGCTAATGAGAGAGAGAGAAAGAGAGAGAGAGAGGGGGATCTGAAACAGAGCGAGAGAGCGAAAGAGATCTGAGAGAGAGTGAAGAGAGTGACACGGACAGAGGGACAGAGAGGAGGAACAATGGAAAGAGAGATTAGAGAGGACAGGGCAGTTTCCAAACTTCTTTTTTTCTCCTTTACTATTCAGTGTCATGGACACCTCAGATGCATAGTAAACAAACGAATGTGTAAATAAACATTCAGAGAGAGAAGATCTGGGAGAGAAAGACAGAGAGAGAGAGAGAAGAGAGTGATACGATGAGAGAGAAAGAAAGAGAGAGAGAGAGAAAGAGAGAGAGAAAGAGAGAGATAGAGATAGAGAGAGATCTGAAACAGAACGAAAGAGCGAGATAGTTCTGAGAGAAACAGAGAGAGAGAGAGAGAGAGAGAGAGAGAGAGAAACTTCTTTTTTTTTCTCCTTTACTCTGTAGTATCATGGACACCTTAGACACATAGTAAACAAACGAGTGTTTAAATAAATATTCACGACCCCCACCCCCTTTTCTATTTAAATAACCCCATACAACAACCCAAAAACGAGCCCAGGTCATAACGTTTGCCATCTTAAGTCTATGATGTTTTAATGACAGATACTTCATCTTCCTGTCAAATAAAATTTCCACTGAAAGAAAAATTACCGTTTGAAGTTAAGTTCAGTTAGATCTAGTTCAAACACAACTACATGTACAGCATAAAAACAAGGAGTATCATGATTGATAAGACTAAAACACGTAAATAAAACGAACGATCGTTCCTTACTTATAACGTCTGAAGAAAATATTGTGGCTTTTTAAACATCCACTGATACAATAAAGGTCTGTGTATTCGGAACTTCTCTCCTCTCTCTCTCTCGCTCTCTCTCTCTCTCTCTTCCCCTCTCTCCATCTATATCTCTTCCTCATTCTCTATCCCCCTCTCCCTATCTCTCTATATCCATATCTCCCTATCTCTTCCCACCTCTCTTTCTCTCCCTCCCTAACACTCAAAACTCTTTACCAATTTTTTTAGAATTATCAGAAAAAATGCCAAGACTAATACCGTTTACGTGTAACTCGTTGTTCATAACAAAAACTAACAACAACAAGCAAAACGAAGAAATCAACAACCTTTCACACACAAACGAGAGAGAGAGAGAGAGAGAGAGAGAGAGAGAGAGAGAGAGAGAGAAAAGGACAGTTCGGCAGAGAAAAGAACCAAAAACAAACAAAACAAAAAATGCGGCTGGTGAGGGTGCATAGCCGAAGGAAATGCAGACCAAAACAAAACAAACAAACAAACAAAACCCCAGACCACCTACTTTTCCAACGCCTTCTTGTTCAGTGGGGCAAGTTACGGCGACCTAGACAAAAAGCTAATGCAGTTATTCATAATATTGTATATATGTATATAGCAGTGATATCAGCCTACTGCCGGGGCTCCTCCTATACCTCAATGCTATTTCCTTCTTTCAGTGTAACGTTCTCTAAAAACCAAACGAGTAAGATCAATACAATCTTCATTACTGAAGCAATACAAATATTGATTAAAAACCAAAAAATAAAAAATAAATAAACATCCTGTTACCCCCCCCTTTTTTTGTACACACACACACACACCTACCACCACACCTCACACATACATACACACACCTATACTTCACACACTTTAAGTTTCTCTTCATCAACATGACAAATTAAATTTAAGCATTTCTCTCTCTCTCTCTCCCTCCTTCCCTCTCTCTCTCCCTCTCTCTCTCACACACACACACACAGACACACTTATACTGTACACACTTTTTAATTTTCCCTAAGTCAACCTGACAAATTAGATTCAAGCAAAATTTCTATTCCCGAAGCGTGTTATAATAATATAATATCGATGAGTAAGAAAAAAAGAAAAGAAAACAAACAAACCAACAACCACCCCTGGTAAGCCATTAGAACATGGCAGCAATATTGAATAATCATTTTGGGTGCGCACCCCCAGGCAGACGTAGATAGACGCACATCGATTTGGTGTGCAACTGCTACACAAGTATACTGTATGCACGGAAGGGAGGGAGGGAGAGAGAGAGAGAGAGAGAGAGGGAGGGGGGGAGGAAGAGGGAGAAGGAGAGAGTAAGAAAAGAGTGAGAGGGGAGAGAGAGAGACAGATAGACATGGAGATACTTAGGTCTATGATGGAGAGAGCGAGAGAGATAGAGAAGGGGCAAACTTCAATCTTTGATGGAGAAAGAGATTAGAGAGGTCAGGGTGACCTGACACCGCACGATAGAGACAGAAAGAGAATATCAGAGAGAGAGAGAGAGAGATCTGGGAGAGAAAGACATAGAGAGAAAGAGAGAGAGACAGGGAGAGAGATCTGAGAGAGACAAAGGGAGATCTGAGAGAGAGAGACTAAGAGAGATCTGAGAGAAACAGAGAGAGAGAGAAAGATAGAGAGACAGAGAGCAAGAGAGAGGGATATGAAGCAGAGCGAGAGAGAGCAAGAGAGTGAGCAAGAACGATTTGAGAGAAAGAAGTGAGAGAGAGATCTGAGACAGAGAGAGAAGAGAGAGACAGACAAAGCGAGAGAGATCTCAGAGAGAGAAGAGAGAGGCACAGACAGAGCTGGAGAGAGAGAGGGGGGGAACAAACTTCTTTCTTTAATGGAGAAAGACATTATAGAGGTCAGGACGGTCTAACACCTCACCATGTAATTCAATGCACACCGGATGAGATTGGCGTCCGTGCGTGCACTGGTTTGCACCGTCAGTTTAGTAGTAAATCACCCCAAAAATTGGTGCTCACTGTGCATGAAATAATGTAGGTGGAAGAAAGGACGGGTAAATTAAGAAGCAAGAAGAGGATAAGAAATTGGGCAGGTGGAGAAAAACGTTGTTGTTGAGTTAACTTGTTTAAACGTCCAACATCAGCACTATATAGACTATATTATGGACGGGCTCCAAGGCTGACGTCTGCCAATTTTAAGTGCTGCCACATACGAGACAGGGCTAGGATGTTTAACATGACCCCTGTTTCAGTCAGTCACATTAAACTGACACCGACCCAACCAGTGGGGAGCGAAATCGCCAGGGCTCGGACCTGAACCTTTTGCGTCGGAAGCCGATGTTCTACCCCAGGGAAGAAAGGGGCGGGTAAGAAGCACGAAGAGGATAAGAAATCAGACAGGTGGAGAAAAAGGTAGATACAATGTACATGTAAATCTACCACAGGATATGAAGTTTCGCAGATGCACAAGCAGCATCCATTTGCATTCCGAAAAAAAAAATATGCTTGTCCAGTGCAATATGGCGGCGAATAATGGAATTTTGGCATTTCGGAAAAGTCCATTATTGTAATTTGATGCGAACAGGAATATGGTAGTTACTTTTCTCATGCGCATTGAACTTTCTGGTACGTATAAGGGAAAATAACGAAGTATGGATAAGAGAAAAAATTTCAACCGCGAACGCGTTCTAAGCTTGTTGTCTTGGACGTGTACATTTTTGGATGACCTTTATATTGTGTTTATGCTTCTGCGAAACTTCTTTTCCTGTGGTACACACTATCTTGTGTTATGTAGGTGGATACAAAAATAATAAAACTGGTCGATTGGTGGACGGATGAATGGAAGGATGAATAAATACATAGGAAGATGGACAGATGGATCGATGTATAAATAGATAGGTACATAGATAGATAAATAGCTAGATAGACAGACAGATAGATAGATAGATAGATAGATAGATAGATAGATAGATAGATAGATAGATACATACATACATATATTAATAGATAGCTGGATGGATCGATATATAAATAGATAGATAGCTGGATGGATCGATATATAAATAGATAGATAGCTGGATGGATCGATATATAAATAGATAGCTGGATGGATCGATATATAAATAGATAGCTGGATGGATCGATATATAAATAGATAGCTGGCTGGATGGATCGATATATAAATAGATAGATAGCTGGATGGATCGATATATAAATAGATAGATAGCTGGATGGATCGATATATAAATAGATAGATAGCTGGATGGATCGATATATAAATAGATAGATAGCTGGATGGATCGATATATAAATAGATAGATAGCTGGATGGATCGATATATAAATAGATAGATAGCTGGATGGATCGATATATAAATAGATAGATAGCTGGATGGATCGATATATAAATAGATAGATAGCTGGATGGATCGATATATAAATAGATAGATAGCTGGATGGATCGATATATAAATAGATAGATAGCTGGATGGATCGATATATAAATAGATAGATAGCTGGATGGATCGATATATAAATAGATAGATAGCTGGATGGATCGATATATAAATAGATAGATAGCTGGATGGATCGATATATAAATAGATAGATAGCTGGATGGATCGATATATAAATAGATAGATAGCTGGATGGATCGATATATAAATAGATAGATAGCTGGATGGATCGATATATAAATAGATAGATAGCTGGATGGATCGATATATAAATAGATAGATAGCTGGATGGATCGATATATAAATAGATAGATAGCTGGATGGATCGATATATAAATAGATAGATAGCTGGATGGATCGATATATAAATAGATAGATAGCTGGATGGATCGATATATAAATAGATAGATAGCTGGATGGATCGATATATAAATAGATAGATAGCTGGATGGATCGATATATAAATAGATAGATAGCTGGATGGATCGATATATAAATAGATAGCTGGATGGATCGATATATAAATAGATAGCTGGATGGATCGATATATAAATAGATAGCTGGATGGATCGATATATAAATAGATAGCTGGATGGATCGATATATAAATAGATAGCTGGATGGATCGATATATAAATAGATAGCTGGATGGATCGATATATAAATAGATAGCTGGATGGATCGACAAGAAGAAAAAACAACCTCTTCGAGTGTTTGCTACCATATCTAAACATCAACTCATATACACATTATAACTAAGGCTGCCCGTTACCACATACACCCTCCTAAGCTCTCCCTCCCTCACATAAACACCTTCCTCTTAAAACAGAGGCGTGTCGACAACACTCACACTATCATTACCTGGAAATGATTAAAAAAAAACAAAAAAGAAAGAAAAAACCCGCGACCTGGAGTTATACAGAAGGTCATACCTTGATCTAGTCACAAGTTGCGGCTTTAACGAGAGGTAGGGGTAGAAAAATTTTGAAAACGTTCATCTATAAGACTATAAGATTAGAGTGAGATGGGAAAAGAGGGGGTGGTGTGTATGTGTGTGGGTGGGGAGAAAGTGAGAGAAATAGAGAGAAAGGATACGGGTGGAGAGGAAAGAAAGAAAAATAGATAGAGAAAAAAACGAAGGAGATAGGGAGAGACAGATAGACAGACAGACAAACAGACAGAGACACACAGAAAGACACAGAGACAGAAAGACACAGAGACAGAAAGACAGACAGACAGAGAGGCATAGAAAGAGATAAAGGGAGGAACGAGAGGGAGAGAACAGACACGCCTAGATCCTTCCTTTGGACCAAGATCTTGCATCACGGCTGCTGTAAACCCAACTTGTCAGCTTCTAAGCTCACCACAAACCTGTCTCTCTCTCTCTCTCTCTTCCTCTCTCTCTCCCTCTCTCTCTCCCTCTCTCTGTCTCTCTCTCTCTGGAGCTACTCTCTGGAGACATTCTCTGGCTGTCTGTCATCGCTAGGTTGAGTGCGCGTGCGCATCAACGCCTCAAATAAATCGTATACATATAAACAGTTTGAGATTAGAAAGTGTCTGTTGTGTGTGTGTGTGTGTGCGCGCGTGTGTGTGCCTACATAATAGATGATAATACAATCATGTATGTGAAACAAAAAAGATAATTGTGTTAATATAATAAACATAGAAAATGAAGTTGGAGACAAAGTGTAAAAAATGAATAGATTGGTAGAGAGAGAGAGAGAGAGAGAGAGAGAGAGAGATAAATAGGTAGATATATAAATAGAGAGAGAGCTAGAGAGAGAGAGAGAGAGAGAGAGAGAGAGAGAGAGAGAGTCTCTGACCCTCTCTCTTTTTCTCCCTCTCTCTCCCTCTCTCTCCCTCATTCTCCCTCTCTCTTCCTCTCTCTCTTTCTCTCCCCCTCTCTCTTCCTCTCTCTCCCTCTCTCTCTCTGTCTCTCTCTCTCTGTAGTCTCTGTTTCTCTCCTCTCTCTCTCTCTCTCTCTCTCTCTCTCTCTCTCTCTCTCTCCCTCTCTCTGTCTCTCTCTGGAGCCACTCTCTGGCTGTCTGTCATCGCTAGGCTGAGTGCGCGTGCGCATCAACGCTTCAAATAATTCGTATACATATAAACAGTTTGAAATGAGAATGTGTCTGTGTCTGTGTGTGTGTGTGTGTGTGTGAGGTTTGTGGTGTGGCTTCCTTCGGTGCTACAAGCTGATAAGTTGGGATTACAGCAGGCGTGATGCAAGACCTTGGCCCAAAGGGAGGAGTCTGTTCTCTCTCTCTCTCTCTCTCTCTCTCTCTCACACACACACACCACCACGCTCTTTTCCCATCTCACTCTAATCTTATCTTATAGACGAACGTTTCAAAAGTTTCTACCTCTCGTTTAAGCCGCAACTTGTGACTAGATCTAGGTATGACCTTCTGTCTAACTCCAGGTCGCGGTTTTTTTTTGTTTTCTGTTTTTTTAGCCATTTCTAGGTAATGGCAGTGTGAGTGTTTTCGACACGCCTCTGTTTTAAGAGGAAGGTGTTTATGTGAGGGAGGGAGAGCTTAGGCTGGTGTATGTGGTAACGGGCAGCCTTAGTTATAATGTGTATATGAGTTGATGTTTAGATATGGTAGCAAACACTCGAAGAGGTTGTTTTTTCTTCTGGAGAAAAAGAGAGAGGGTCAGAGAGAGAGGCCCCAGAGAGTGAACTCAACTTTACCGGTTGCCAGGGGTAACCAGGGACGCTTCACCTGAACTTGAAACGTTAGACAAATAACTAACACTTGATCGAGATCTAGATGTGGATCTAGATCTGAGCTAGTACGAGGATTTCAATCTCTGCCAAATTGAAGGCGAGAGGGTTCGAGTTGAGCGGGAGGATAAAAAGCCGAGTCAGCAACAAAGTCCACGTTGTAGTTGTAGTTGAGTTGGTTTAACGTCCAACATCAGCACTATATATGCTATATTTTAGATAGTCAACAACCAAGTCGTAGTTGTGTTGTAGTTGAGTTGGTTTAACGTCAAACATCAGCACTATATAGGCTATATTTTGGACAGTCAGCAACCAAGTCTTAGTTGTAGTTGTTGGTTTAACGTCCAACATCAGCACTATATAGTCACAACGTTACCTCATCACCAAAGAGATGACGAAAGATGCTGGATGGATTCCTGCTTTTAGTGAGGATAGCATGGGGGTGGTAAGATGATTGGTTTGTTTGTTTGTTTTTGTTGTTTAGCAACCAACATCAGTACTATATAGACTATTAGTTAAGAGAATGACCCAACACAAAAAAAGGCTGAAATCTAGGGGCCATCTTACAAAAAGGAGGAAACTAGACCAACAAAAAGGAGGAAACTAAACCAACAAAAAGGAGGAAACTAGACCAACAAAAAGGAGGAAACTAGATTTTTTTTTAAATGAGGATTTCAGCCTACAAAAAGAGGTGGATTGTCAGCCCTGACTATATAGTGGACGGATCTTTGTTTCACAAGCTGAAAAGTTATACAATGCAGTTTCTCACCTCTTACAGAATTTTGGAAGGAAAGTGTAAAAAGACGGAAATGTGCTGTAAACTTGTTCATTAAACTGTCAAACAGTTCATGCTAAATGGAGATCCTGAGAGAGAAAATGAGAAAGGGGGGGAAGAGAGGGCGGGGAGAGAGGGATGAGGAAGAGAGAGAGACAGAAAGAGAGAGAGGGAGGGGAGAGGGAGAAAGAAAGACAAATAAAGAGAGGGAGAGAGATAAAAGAGACAGAAAGAGAGAGAGAGCGAGTGAGAAAGATAGAGAGAGAGGGAGAAATATAAAGAGAGAGGGAAAGAGAGAGAGACAGAGAGAGAAGAGGGAGAGACAGACAGACAGACACACAGAGGTGGGGCTAGCTAGAGAGACTTAAACACAGCACTGACAGAAATAAGTAAATGAACACAAGAGATACAATAGATAGAAGAAACACACTTAATGGGGTGATGATGTAAAACTAAGGTCAAAAGAAACAAACACGAAACAAGCTATACCAACAAACATTTAGACATCAGTCAAAGTGGAGAAACAGCTTGAAGTCTTAGCAAAGAAACATGTAACTAAGTCATGAAGAAGAGAACGAAATATATATAAGATTGTGTGTGATATGAGAGAGAGAGAGGGAGAGAGAGAGAGAAAGAGAGAGAGAGAGAGAGGGGGGGAGAAAGAGAGAGAAAGGAAGAAAAAGAGAGAAAAGAGAAAGAGAGAGAGAGAGAGAGAGAGAGAGAGAGAGAGAGAAAGAGAGAAAGTGAGAGAGGAAGAGGGAGAAAGAGGGAGGAGGAAGAGAGAGGGGGAGGAAGAGAAAGGGAAAGTAGGGAGAGAGAGGAGGAAGAGAGAGAGAGAAAAGAGAGTAGGAGGAGGAGGAGGAGAAAGGG
The DNA here is from genome assembly GCA_003991915.1 of Elysia chlorotica. NCBI lineage: Eukaryota > Metazoa > Mollusca > Gastropoda > Plakobranchidae > Elysia > Elysia chlorotica. The sequence continues at coordinate 32,292 of RQTK01000199.1, forward strand.
AGAGGGAGAAAGAGAGAGAGGGAGAGAGGAGAGAGAGAAAGAGAGAGAGGAAGGGATAAAGAGAGAGACTTCAACACTGACACTGACAGAAATAAGGAAATAAACACAACAGATACAATAGATAGAAGAAACACAGTTAATGTGGTGATGATGTAAAAGGTCAAAAGAAACAAACACGAAACAAGCTATACCAACAAACATTTAGACACACGGGACGAAGTGGAGAAACAGCCTGAGGTCTTAGAAAAGAAACAAAACGTCAGGAAGAAGAGAACGAAAGATATTTCACATTGTGTGTGTGCGTGTGTGTGTGTGTGAGAGAGAGAGAGATGTATAAGAGAAAATAAGGAGAAAAGGAGAAAAAGAGAAAAGAGAAATAGAGAGAAAAAAGAGCGAGAGAGAGACACAGAGACAGAGAGACAGAGGAAAAAAAAAGAAATAGTGAGAGAAATAGAGAGAGAGAGAAAGAGAGAAAGACAGAGATGGGGAGGTGGGAGAGAGAGAGAGAGAGAGAGAGAGAGAGAGAGAGAGATACACACAAACAGACACTGAGAAATTTATACAAAGATAGCAAAAACAGAGGCTGATAGAGAGAGAGAGAGAGAGAGAGAGGGAGAGGGGTGCGCAAGTAAGCAAACAAACAAACAAACGTTTTCCAACCACAATCACGCCGGTGCAAAACGATCACTCCACCTCCATTATAGCCGGAATGGAAGAAAACAAGGAACACGATAATAAAAAAAAACGCACACACCACAAACATTAAAAGAGATTTAGATTGAACGGCTTTAAATTAATGTTTTCACACCAGAATGATGTCCAGGGTGTTTTGCAACAGCGACAGGGAAAACGTGATAACAGCTCGGAAAAAAAAGATGTTTTTAGTTGTTATTGTTTTTTTAATCTTTTCAACGTGGGGGCTATAGAAATCAAAGGTATTTTTGTTGAAGGAGAGACATACAACATGTTCTCCAATTGTTTTCTAGATTTAAGTGCGGTTTTCGACCCGAACACCCCCCACCCCAACCTTTATCCCACACAGGTACAACCACCCACACCCGCTTTCCCATTAGTCATCACTACACTAACTATCTACAATAATCCGTGTATTTTTATAAGATCGACTTTACATTTGACTTTGAGGCTTACAACACCCCCCCCCCCTTTTTTTTTTAAATCCCACACAGGTACATCCACAAACACCCGCTTTCCCCATTAGTATTCACTACACTGAACTATCTGCAATCCGTGTGTTTTTATAAGATCAACTTTACATTTCACTTTGAGGCTTTCAAATCCAACCGGCTGAGACAGGAGTCATGTCTCGCGTATGGCAGCACATAAAATTGTCAGACATCCGTCTTGGGGCCCGTCCACAATATAGCCTATATAGTGCTGCTGTTGGACGTTAAACCAACCCAACAATTCAAACCCAAACACCGCCCCTTTCCCCTAATCCCACACAGGTACAACCACACACACGCGTTTTCCCATTAGTACTCAATACTGTTCTAAATCTGCAATCTGTGTGTTTTTATAAGATCGACATTACATTAAACTTTGAGGCTTACAACACCCCCTCCCCCTTTTTTTTTTTAAATCCCACACAGGTACACCCACAAACACGCGCTTTCCCATTATTCTACTATCCGCAACCAGTGTGTTTTTATAAGATTGACTTTACATTTGACTTTGACTCGTCTGAGGCTGGCGTTTACCACTTCTTATTGACACCACAGTTTACGTTTGCGTATTTCAATTCCCGCAGTTCTCGAAGTTAGATGTGATGGAAGGTGGAGACAGTGTTATTCCTGATTAGTTTTACCCCCCCCCCCCTTTCCCAACCCTTTAAGTATAATGAAGGATTCTTCCAATTAGCAATTTTTAGGGCAATTAGCATAGCTGAGATTCAAACATAGTACATGGACCCCTTGCGTTCAAGTCAAGCGCGCTACCGACTAGCAACTGGGCGCCCAGGTACTGAGGTAGACATCAGGGTGAGAGCGAGACTAGGTTTAGAACTAGAGTCAATCGTAGGCGGTGAGACTGATGTTGAGGTATGAGGTTCGAACATAGTACCCCTTGCTTTCAAGTCAAGCGCGTTACTGACTGAGCAAATTGGCGCCCAGGTAGACAGACATCAGGTTGAGAGCTAAACTATGTATAGAACTGAAATGAGCCGTCAGGCGGTGAGATTGATGTTGAGGTGTAAGATATTCGAACATAGTACATGTACCCCTTGCTCTCAAGTCAAGCGCACTACCGACTGCGCAACTTGGCGCCCAGGTAGACAGACATCAGAGTGAGAACGAAACTAGGTCTAGAACTAGAGACAGCCATCAGGCGGTGAGACTGTACTGATGTTGAGGTATGAGATTCGAACATAGTACCCCTTTGCTCTAAAGCCAAGCGCACTATTAACTGAACTATTTAACGCTCAGGTAGACATCACAGGTTGAGAGCTAAACTAGGTCTAGAACTTGAGTCAGCTATGAGGCGGTGAGACTGATGTTGAGGTATGAGATTCGAACATAGTAACCCTTTGCTTTCAAGTCAAGCGCACTAACTACTGAGCAATTTGGCTCTCAGGTAGACATCAGGGTGAAAGCGAAACTAGGTCTAGGACTGGAGTCAGCCATCAGGCGGTGAGACTAATGTTGAGGTATGAGATTCGAACATAGTACATGTAACCCTTGCGTTCAAGTCAAGCGCGCTACCGACTGAGCAACTTGGCGCCCAGGTAAACAGACATCAGGGTGAGAGCGAAACTAGGTCTAGGCCTGGAGTCAGCCGTCAGGCGGTGAGACTGTACTGATGTTGAGGTAAGATACCACCAAGAATGAAAGTAAAGTGTTACATTGAGGAGCAGTGTTTTCAACAAAATGGAACAGCTATGCTTTAATGCACAGATTATCTTTTTAGATTTCCTACAGTTTTATGTTGTTGTTGTTGTTGTTATTGTTGTTGTTGTTGTTGTTTTTGTTGATGGTGTTGTTGTTGGTGTTCTTGTTGTTTTTATTTCTAGAGTCAGCCGTTAGGCGGTGAGACTGTACGATGTTGAGGTAAGATACTCTCAAGAATGAAAGTAAACCGTTACCTTGTTACCTTGAAGTGCAGTGTTTTCAACTAAATGGAACAGCTATGCTATAATAATGCACGCCTTATCTTCTTAGATTTCCTTCATTTTGATGATGTTGTTGTTGTTTTTTTTATTTCTAAAGTCAATCGTCAGGCGGTGAGACTGGTGTTGAGGTAAAATACTATCGAGAATGAAAGTAAAGTGTTACCTTGAGGAGCAGTGTTCTCAACTAAATGGAACAGCTATGCTATAATAGTGCACACCTTATCTTCTTGGCTTTCCTTTATTTTTATGTTGTTGTTTTTATTTATAGAGCCAGCCGTCAGGCGGTGAGACTGTACGATGTTGAGGTAAGATACTGTTAAGAATGAAAGTAAATGGTTACCTTGTTACCCTCAGGTGCAGTGTTTTCAGGCTATGCTATAATAGTGCACACATTATCTTCTTAGATTTCCCTTTAGTGTTATATTGTTGTTTTTTTACTATTTCATTTACGTTTATTGTAACAGCATTCCACGGGCTGAGAGTGGAGAGTGGTCTTATCAATATCATTCTACCTGAAGACAGTTTCCTGTAGCCTAGAACTTTCTTTATCTTGTGGTTGTAAAATATGAAGGGAATGACGAAAAATAAAAGATTGATAAAGGATAGTGAGTAAGAGAGAAGAGGGTGAGAAAATAGAGACGAAAAAAGATAGGAAGAGGAAGAGGGAGAGGGAGGGAGAGATAGAGAGAGAGAGAGAGAGAGAGAGAGAGAGAGAGGGGAAGAGGGGGGATGGGAAGAGATAGAGGATATAGAGAGGAAGAGAAAGAGAGGGAGAGTGAGGGTGAGAAAGTGGGAGAGGAAATAAAGAGGAAGAGATATAAAGATAGATAGATAGATGGATATGCCTAGATGGGGAGATAGATAGATAGATAGATAGATAGATAGATAGATAGATAAATAGATTGGTCTACACAGAGAGATAGAGAGAGAGTTGAACATCAGCTAGCCCTTTGATAGGAGGAAGACGGATAACACAGTAGATGATTGCTCTAGACTTTAGAAGGGAGAAGGCCGAGAGTTCGAATCTTCAGATATCAACCATGAAAGTACTCATTTAGTAAAGTGTGCCGTGTTGCTATCTACAATCTTTCAAACTCGACAGCTATGCACGCACATAAAATCGTCAGACGTCAGTCTAGGAACCCGTTCACACTATAGCCCAAAAAGTGCTGACTGACGTTGGACGTTAAACCAACTAAACGCACACACTTAATATTGTTTTTCAAATATAGCCGCGGCTTTCTATCACTGATCTGGCATGATCAGCATTTTATTACACATCACTCTTGTCTTATCTTTTATTACATTTACCTTCATGTGTTTTGAAACTTGAATACAGGGAAGAAATGGAAAACAGAAATGAAAGATTAAAGTCAAGAACATGTGAAGAATGTTCATAATCGCACCTGAAAGTAATCAGATTTTTAAATTTTAAGAAAATTCGTATTACACTAAAGTGATCTTGACTTAACTGAGGCACATTATGGGATATCTGGTTGTTGTTTGTTTTTATCTATTTATTTTAATCAAGAATCCACCAGTAGGATGGACACGCCCTGTAAGCTCAGAATCAAACCTTGGGCCTTCTTCTCCTCGTTGTAGCGCACTACCGACTGAGCTAAATCGTACAGTTGTTCATTTTGTTAACACTAGTCTGGTCTTATTTTCTACAAAGGCAGTCTTGGGGCCCGTCCACATTGTAGCCTATATAGTGCTGACGTCGGTTGTAGTTGAGTTGGTTTTAACTTCCAACATCAGCACTATATAGGCTATATCGTGAAAGTACCCCAAGACTCGCGTCTGACAATTTTATGTGCTTCCAAACGCGAGACAGGTCGGGGATACCATGACTCCTGTCTCAGCGGGTCACATTATACTGACACCGACCCAACCAGTAGGGAGCGAAATCGCCAGGGCACGAACCCGAACCCTTTTCATCGGAAGCCGATGTTCTACTACCCCAGTGCCACCGCCCCCTGCCGACTTTGGACGTTAAACTTACTCAGTTTCTACCCAAATTGGCTTACATGTATAACAGAAGAGATGCGCTTGGATACTGCCGACATAAGGTATCGAACCTGGATCATTTTTATTGTTATCTTAATGTCCGATTCTCTGGCCATAGCACAGCTGGTCAATTTAATGCCCATTTGATCACACCGCTTGACCGCATCGAACTTATAATTTATTATGTCCGCCTTAGTCACTCATCCAGGTGTGTGTCATGGGGAGAGATAGAGAGAGAGGGAGAGAGAGAGAGCATTTTTATTGTTATCTTAATGTCCGATTCTCTGGCCATAGCACAGCTGGTCAATTTAATGCCCATTTGATCACACCGCTTGACCGCATCGAACTTATAATTTATTATGTCCGCCTTAGTCACTCATCCAGGTGTGTGTCATGGGGAGAGAGAGAGAGAGAGAGAGAGAGAAAGAGAGAGAGAGAGAGAGAGAAAGAAAGAGAGAGAGAAGAGAGAGAAGAGAGAGACACAGAGAGAGAGAGAGAGAGAGAGAGAGAGAGAGAAAGAAAGAAAAACAGACAGACAAACAGACAGAAATACATTATAATACGTTGCACAGATCTGTGAAAACCCTTTACGCACAAATCGAAGCACTAGCTAAAGATCAAACTTCAGCTAGCAGTACTTTACAGCGATGAGAAAATTATCTATGGTTCGATTTCTTCTGACCTCCTCCCTATCAGTACGGAGCGCTTCCGACTGAGCTATCTGACTACAGTCGCGGATAATTATATCATCACCACTCTACCCCTCCTATCCATAGAGAAAGTTCCATCTCCCACTGCCCATCGTTCATCCTGACCACCTCATCAAACATTCATCCCGCCCAGTGGAGCGAGAAAACTGCGTCCTCACAGCCCCCCTCATATTAGACGTAACTAAACATGCCGGGTTTATGGTCAGGGTAAGGGTTAGGAAACTAGAAAGAAATGAGTCTAGTCATGGTCTCCTCGCCCTGTCTCATGTGTGGCAGCACATGTCAGACGCAAGGCTTGGGGCCCGTCCACAATGTTGCCTATATAGCGTTGATGTTGGTCTTTAAACCAACTCAACTACAAATCCAATCCACAGAGAAAGTCCGATCTCCTTCAACACTACTAAGCATTTTAATACCACACCTATAAACGCCAAGACAATTTTTTACATATATGCCCCACCTACTCCAACCTATTGAAGAAGTCCACCTCCCACGGCCCATCGTTCAATCCTGACCAGTTCATCAAATATTCATCTCGCCCAGTGGAGCGAGAAAGATGTGCCATCACAG
>RQTK01000199.1:53866-66874 GCA_003991915.1 Elysia chlorotica
TTGGCCAAAGAAAGAGGGAGAGAGAGAGAGAGATAGAGAGAGAGAGAGAGAGAGAGAGAGAGAGAGAGTCTCTCTCTCTCTCTCTCTCTCTCTCTATCTCTCTCTCTCTCTCCTCCCGCCTCTCTTTATTATCCCTCTCAACCCCAATCTCCATCCCTCTCCATCTCACTTAATTTCCGGACCGCCCTAAGGCCCTGCACCAACCATCAGAACCAGCTGCCCTGGCCCTAGCCATGGTACATGGTACCGGAAGCACCGCCCCCCTCCAAGGTCAAGCCACATCCCACAATCCCCAGGTCTCTTGGGCCCCTTGCCTTGCCCTGGCCTCCATCCACAGATCTCCCCCCATGCCTGGACTTAAGCATGCGCCCAATCCCTGGTTTATGGTATGAGTATGACACTGCGATTCCTCTTGCTTTCTTTCTATTTCTTTTGTTTTTTTTTTGTTTTTCTTCCCCCTTCTTTCTTTCCCGGATCTTTCTTGACCAGTCAGTCATGGTATACTTTGCATATTATTGACTGCAGTCAGTCAGTTAGTCAGTCAGTCAGTCAGTCAGTCAGTCAGTCAGTCAGTCAGAGTTCCTTCTCTTTCCAGAGGTTGGGTGCCATGGTCTTCCATCTTTTTTGTTCAAGTGCAATCTCGCACCACTCGTTGATTTTCATTCCAGTCGAGCCCTCCACGTGCTTGACCCAACTTCTCCGCCTCCTTCCTCTACCCCTCGTGCCTTCCACCATACGCTCTACGATCTTCTTCTGCAATGAACTGTGGTTTCTTAACTTTACATGCCCGTAATATTTAATGTTTTTCTCTTTCACTGTTTTGAGGAGCTGTTTTTGTTTGATATTAACATATTTACCATCTCTAGTATAGTATCTCAAGTTTTGTTTTCTTTTCTTTCCAAAACTGCGGTAAAGAATGGAAAATATGTAGTCAAGAAGGGTGCATTTTTTACGCCAACATAATTATTCTTCTAATGTAGAACTACTGTAACTGGCACATGCTTGCATACACTTGTAGTTGAGTTGGTTTAACGTCCAACATCAGCACTATATATGCTATGTTGTGGACGGACACCCTGACTGCTGTCTTAGCCGGTCATATTAGACTGACACCGATCCAACCGATAGGGGCCTAATTCGCCAGGGCTCAAACCACGGACCTCCTGCGTCGGAACCCGGTGTTCTACCCCAGGGCTACCGCGCCCCCTGGTTGTATGTAGCTGCTAATGCAACCCAACCAACCCATCAAAGAACATAATATCTGTTGGCAACTGTGTACATGTAAAAACATGTATTCTCCCCTGCACAGATTCTAAGACAGTTGCCTGTAACCCTACCCCCCTTTCCTCCCCCAGTCTCTGACACCGCGTGATGGATTCGAACCTAGACCCTCCAGCCACGACCTCTGATAAGATAAAGCTGTGGCTGAAAAAAAAACGGTACGCTCTATATCTAACGCGTTAGAAAATATCAGCAGCTTTCCCGAAAACCTGAAAGATATCTCGTGTTAACTGCCAGGTATGTGTGCTTATTCGTTAGGAATCTAGCTCGTTTCCATGACTGGCGTGATTTCGTGTTATCACCGTAAATGTGCGCCCCCTTAAAAAAAAGAAAAAAAAGAGCTTTTACCTGAGATACTTATATAGGTGCAGGAATTAAAAAAAAAACAAAAAAAAAAACAACAACAACAAAAAACACAAACACAAACACACACTCACACAAAATTCCACATGATAACACAAATAGATTTCATTGGTTGAGAGCAACTTTTCAACCCATCTATCTCTCTGCTCATGTGTGAAGGTTATCATGGTAAATTACGGCGTACACCAACTCCTGTAAACAATGTGTACCGTTACTGCTGTGTATGTCATTTCTAAAATACTAAAGATCTAGCCGACCGACAGTGCATTTCAAATTGATTTTAACTCTAGCCCATAGCCCATTCGCTTGGACTTATTGGACAATTTCTTAATCGTGTACGTTGTACACAAACTTTAAGCAGGCAACTAAAATAGATTTTTTTTGTCCTTAAGTTTACAAAAGAAATTTAAACAGAGACTTCGGATATCGCATCAGTTGAGATTTAAATCTTTAACAACCTCGCTTGGTTCTTCAGCGCTCTAACAACTTGACTAATTGGCTCTCCCCTGAACAATGTGGACTGTTCACAAAGGAGAAACCAAAAAGAATAAACTGTAGTATATATTATACTGACTGTTTGGGACTCCTATGGAGTCAGCCATGTCCTATCTCGAACCACGCCCAACGATCAGTTTGTAAAACGGTTCGCACCTTTTCTCGGTGCGGCCGCCTATGTTAGTTTGGATACTGTGGCTGGCGCGGCTGCTCGGGGCGTTCATTACACACAGCTTGTCGGTGCTCGACCGCGCGGGATGCGTTCAAGATAGACTCTCAGGCAAAACACATGCACCACTGTTACTTATCTCGTCCTACCTCTCTTCAACTAAATCTCTCTCCATCGCTCTTAATTCTCTCTCTATCTCTCTCTCTCTCTCTCTCTCTCTGTCTCTCTCCTGCCCTTCTCCCTTTGTTTGTTTGGGCCTCCCATCTCCCCCATGTTGAGAGGAAACTTGATGTTGATGTTTTGGGATGGGGCGTGCCTTATCTTAGCCACTTCCTTCGGGAAGGATGTTTTAGATGGGTCGGCGCTGAACATCGGAGCATTTCTTTCTTTCCTTTCCTTTTTTTTAAACCTAAACACTTGCTTCACCATTTTAACCTTGATAAGTGGTGGAGCAGTTTCTTGAAACCATAAGGCGGATTTTACGCTTTTGACAGGACTCAATATTATCCCCCACCCTTTTTTTTTAAATTATCACACCCTTTTAGTCTTTATTTGAAAAGGCCTCTTTGTCTTAAGTTTGTGTTAATGTATACCCCAACATTGTAATGCTTTAAAGGCACACTATATAGCCATTATAGTGCTGCTGTTGGACGTTAAACCAACCCCCCCCACCCCCACCCCACAAAAAAATGAAAGGCACACTGTTCCAACACTATGATGTAGAAAGTACGTCAAGTCCTATTTGATGTATGACTGTCGAAGTACAATGCACTGATTTTCTAAATACTCAATAGCCGTGTGTTGGAACATCCGTTATGAAGTCTAAAACTATATATGATTCGTCCACACACCGTAGACTGCAGTTTTAGGATAAAATTTGGACCCCTCCTTCATTCGGTTCCAGTGAATTATGAGCGTTGAATGTTCCCAAAAAATTCCGAAAACTTTGGTGACGTAAAAGTATATTAAATGAGGGATTCCTCTCTCTCTCTCTCTCTCTCTCTCTCTCTCTCTCTCTCTCTCTCTTCATCGGATCCGTTTTTCAATGTCTTATGCCATTTCCACAATACACAGTCGCCTATATCTCTAGATTTTTTAGACATGGGATACACAGAAACTGTATCCACTGTGTACAGTAACTGTATTGGAGTTGGTTTTGATACAGAGTGCTGTCATTTTACCATGTCACCTGCGCACTATAATGCAGGGAGGAGATAGATAGGGTTGAAAAGTTGTTATAAACCAATGAAATCTATTTGTTATACACTATCGTCTAGATCTCTAGTAGTTTAGAAATAAGATACACATACATTATCGCCTAGATCTTTAGTATTCTGGAAATGATTCGAATCTCAACTGACGTGATATCCATTGTTTCTGTTAGAGAATGGTTCCATTGTAAACGTGGGGGAAATAAAAACCAAATATCACAGATTATACAATTTCTGCAGATCTGTTGTCCAGCAAATTTCAGATATTCCTGCCATAAATGGAAAGTTTTGAATTTAGGTTTCAGACATGTTCTCAGCCTTGTTCCAAGAGAATTTACATACTGATAGGATACGGCGAACAGTCATACAATTCATGAAAAAAGGGCACCGCTCATCAGGTGTGTAGGAAAAGGTTTTACCGGAATATACCCAAAAACAAGAATTATAACCAAATACACCAAAAACAAACTAACTGCGAAGGCTGCGGGATTTAGAGCCATCGACGTAATGGTGCCTCGATACTGAACCACATAGCCAGTACTGAGTAGTCATAGAGAAATATATAGCCTTATATCACAAGACCACGTCTAATAAGCTCCCTGTAAAGATAACTTCATTGCCAAAGTACAACACTAGAGTTACTAGTCCTCCCTAGGCGACTGAATGGAGGGTGTAGTACATGTAATACCTTATTATTCTATACTAAGATGCGTGTAAGATGTTTGTTCACAAAGGCAGCAGTGTGCATCTCTCCCCCTCTCTCTCTCTATCTCTCTCTCTCTCGCTCTCTCTCTCTCCCTTAAGGTTTTTTTTTTCTTCAAAAAAGTTATAATCTGTATAATCTGAAAAATCGATTAAAAGTTTAACCCTTTAAGTATAAGCTTGGGCATGTATGTGTGTGTGTGTGTGTATATATATATATATATAATGATGTCAATAATTATGTTAGATAATGTTCCATTGTAAACATAGGGGACATAAAAACCAAATATCACAGTTCATACCAATTCGTCAGATCTGTTGTCCAGGTCCAGCAAATTTCAGATATTCCTGCCGTATATGGAAGTTTTCGAAAGTAGGTATCAGACATTAATTTTCTAAGCCTTGGCCCAAAAGAATGTACATATACTGCTAGGATACAGCGAACAGTAATGAAATTCGTGAGAAAAAAAATGGCACCGCTCATCAATGTGTTGGAAAAGGTTCAATCTTAAAATACACCCCCCCCCCCCAAAAAAAAAAAAAAACCAAAAAAAAAACAAAAAAAAAACAAAAAAAAACTGCGCACCCTGGAGGGTTTAGCGCCATCGACGTAATGCTGCCTCGATACTGAATCACATAGCCAGTAGTCATAGAGAACAATATATATGTATATTATCTATGCCTTATATCAGAAGACCATGTCTACGCTCCCTGTAAAGATATCTCCATTACCAAAGTACAACTAAGGTTACAAGTTCCCCTGAGGACTCAATGGAGTAATATCCTCTAATTCTAGACTAAGGTGCGTTTAAGACAGCATTGCGCATCTTTCTCTCTCTCTCTTAAGGCTTTTTTTTTTCGTTTAACAGCTTAACCCTTTAAGCATAAGCTTGAGCATGCGTGTATATATAAAATGCTTCAGAGTCTCTGCACATCAAGTGGTGCAGGTAGGCAGTACAAACCTACTTACTCTAGGTACAGGGTTCACAGGGCTGTAAGTTACAGAGGTGAGTTACATAGGTGAGTTACATAGGTGAGTTACTAGTAACTACCCCATACAGATCTAGAAGATTGCGCACGCAGAGATAACCAAAACCACAGACCGCACTAGGTCTTATCCGTGCTAATTATTTTTAAAGCCATCGGGAAAACCCAATAACTATCTTGGTTTATCAATTTCAAATCGGTTCTCCAGCGAAAAGTAGTTTACCAAACTTCTCTTCTTCAAAACAACATGGTTGTAGTAGTATCATCCATTCTTATAGGGTTATTTCACGACTTAAGATTTCTGACGTCAAAGTAAATAATTACGGAAGACAACATTTCATTCACAAACCCACAACAACAACAACAAAAATCGAACTAAAACTGTGCAACTCGACCCAATATTGCTCTATATAAATATTACGTCTCAATATGCACAAAAAATTGATCTTACGTAGATAAACCTGTGATCTAACGTCAACAATAAAGGACACAATAGACACAACCGTTCTTTAAGATCCTGTCTAAGTAAACATCTTCCTCCAACCCCTACTTTTATAAATAATTAACTCGAATTTACTGAAAAACGAAACGTATACATGATTATATCTGCTTCTGAAATAGAATAAACTCCTCAATCTCCCACCTGCTGTATCAGGGATTGCCGAAACAGCCTCATTATTTGACTAGTGACCACCTGTTAAGTAACTTGGGGGTACATGTACATGGTGTTAGCTTTTCCTTCTGTACAGAAAAAGGAGAGAAAGTATTGGAACATACAAGTGTGTATGTGTGTGTGTGTGTGTGTGTGTGTGTGCGTGTGAGTGGGAAAAAAGAGGTGGGGGTCTTAACTTTTCTTGTAGTATCTGGTTCTGGCATCTTTTGCTGATTAGGTGGGGGGAAAAAGTCTAGAGAGTCAGCGAGAAAGGCATGAAGGAGAGTTAGAAAGAGAGAGAGCGGGAGAGAGAGAGAGAATTCTGTCTCTCTCTCTCTCTCTCTCTCTCTCTCTCTCTCCCTCTCTCTGCCACTTTAGACACACACTGCACAGGTTACACAAGTGATATTTATCTCCAGTACATGTACCAAATACTCTATAATGGACAAATAAGTTTCTTTAGACATTGTGTCATGTACTAAATGTACTATGGGGTATGTCAGGTGGCATCCGTCTGGCATGAGATACTACTACCCACAGGAATGGACTGTCAGATTCCGAATGTAGGTCTGTACTGTAGTTGTCACTTGTGTGTATGTAATTTTATATATACATATGTGTATATGTGTGAGTGTGCATATATATATATATATAAGAAGCAAGACGATGAGATAAATGTACTTATAGTTGAATTGGATTAACGTCCAACGTCAGCACTATATAGACTATATTGTAGACGGGCCCCGAGACTGGCGTCTGACAATTTTATGTACTGCCACACACGAGACAGGGCAGAGATACCATGGCCCCTGTCTCAGTAGGTCACAGTAAACAGCCACCGACCCAACCAGTAGGGGCGAAATCGACAGGAGTCGAACCACGGACCTCCTGCCTCGGAAGCCGACGTTCTACCCCATGGCTACCGAGCCCCCCATGTGAGATGGCTGACTGGTTTGGCTTTGTTCTTTTTATCATTCCCTCTTTATCTGCATACTGTCTCTCTATGTTGTCATTGTCTCTCACCCTGCTAATCCTCTTTATCCCAAACACAACCAGCCTTCTTTTCGGGTCCTCTCTTTCTTGCCCTAGGCCCTACGCACTGTCTCTGTCTGTCTGTCCCTCTCCCTCTCTCTTACTCTCTTTCAATTTTCTAACAAGACACAATCCAACCCCCATCAGATCTCACCAAAACCAAACAATAAAAAAAACACTCACAGAAGCTTCTCGGTGAGAAAGAGAGAGAGAGACTGAGAGAGAAACAGCGAGAGAGAGAGAGAGAGAGAGAGAGAGAGAGAGAGAGACTCGAGCAGGAAACAAAAATATGACCACCATCATTACTACACAAAAAAACCTTCACCATTCTATCAAAGGAAATGGGATAAAAAAAAAAAAAGTACAACCAAAAAATAAAAATAAAAAGTAAAAAGAGAAGAGGAATGACAATGGACATTTTGGGCAAAGCCATTACCACAATCTAGACAGAACAGAAGACAAAGAGCTAAAACACAAAACAAAACAAAAAACAATAAACTACTTCTTATAGTTATAAAAAAAACGGGCACTATTATTGTTCATCTCTAAAGCCTATGCTTAATCCAAGAAACCTTTTTAAGTTGTTCGTCTCCTAAGTGAGTCAAGGCGGTCACCCCCGGAATAGGAGTCCAGGTTAACTGGTCAACTTCCCCCCCAAAGCCTGCGTTAGCGAGACTGGACATAGCTGGACATTGCTGGACATAAACCTGCCACAGTGCCAGTCGGTCAAGAACGTTAAGTGGCGTTATTAGCGCCGGCCAACAACTAACTGGACCACGGTCACTTTATGGACATCCATCTACGCGATGGACACACTGACTTTCTTTTTATAACAATAAATACATGTACTTGTTGCTGTACATAAATGTTTATTAATAGACATCTGTGATGGTAGTACATATATTGCACAGGAAGTAGAAGTACATGTAGTGGCTGATGTAGCGTCAGTTACTGTAGCAGGATTGGTAACAACAGACAGATGGAAATAGTGACAGGTTTCACGGCGATGATTTTGCGATTTTTCTGGTTTTTAAAAGGGGCGTCATTTGTGTGCAAACTGGGAGATCTTTTTATATTTTTAAATCTAATACAATTATGACACTAAGACGTTTCTGTTCGTTGACTTTTCCTGATCTCATCTAACAAATTGGAATAACTTCTTTTTCTAAAACAAACGAAATCACGTGATAGTTGTATTTTCTCTGTAAACAACCTACTGATTGGGCTACAGCATAGACCTATTTTGATATATATCTTTTTGCACTAGCCGACTTTACAAGCATCACGTAACTATTGTGAGAGAAAGACGTCAGCCCCGTGTGGGTCATTAAAATGGCAACGCTATTAAATACAGTGACGCCAACAGGGCATACGTAATAATTATATATAAAAAATATCATATATACAGCAGCCATAGAGATATATGTATGTATATGCCTTATGTCTAAAGACCACGTCTACGCGCCCTGAAAAGATATCTTCATTGCCAAAGTACAACTAAAGTTACTATAGAGGACCCCACGATATTTTTTTTTTTTTTTTTACTAAACCGTTAGCGCACATCAGCAAAGCATAAAAAAACATAACCCCTGGACACACACACACTTTACTGAACTCTTGACCTACCAAACAATTTTTTATTATTACCGTTTGTTGTTATTGTGTGTGTTAAAACTGAAATTCCATAAACCCGCGAAAAATTGTGAAATACACGTATGAGCAGCTGGTTTAAACTTAAAGTCTTAGTTTGGTTTAGGGTGTGACTCGCGCGTCTATGAAGTTGTGTATGTCGCAATGTAGGGTTAAACGTCGTAGGGTCCTTTTTATTCACCTTTGGTTAGTTTTTTTTTAGATATTAAACCTCAATTAACTTAAAATCTTGATATAACCTAGACAGCATTAATCTCAGACAGAGAGAGAGAGAGAGAGAGAGAGAGAGAGAGAGAGAGAGAGAAAGAGAGAGAGAGAGAGAGAGAGAGAGAGAGAGAGAGAGGAGGAGAGAGAGAGAGAGGAGAGAGAGAGAGAGAGAGAAAGAGAGGGGGGGAGAGAGAGAGGGAGAAACAGAGAGAGAAATAGACAAAGAGAGAGAGAGAGAGGGGGAGAGAGATAGAGAGAGAGAGAGGAAAAGAGAGATTCTTCCCTAATTAAAAGAGTGACCGAGTTGATGTAACTCCCAATGTCAGCACTACATAGGCTATATCGTGGACGCACCCCAAGACTTACGTCTGACATATTTATGCGCTGCCACACACGAGACAGATCGTGATTACCATGACTCCTGTCTCAGCCGCTCAGACCAAACTGACACCGACCCAACAAGTACGGAGCGAAATCGCCAGGGCTCGAACCACGGGCTTTTGAACCTTTGGCGTTGGAGGCCGACGTTATACCCCCCCCCCCCCCCCCCCCCCCCCCCGCGAGAAGAAGAAGAAGAAGAAGAAGAAGAAGAAGAAGAAGAAGAAGAAGAAGAAGAAGAAGAAGAAGAAGAAGAAGAAGAAGAAGAAGAAGAAGAAGAAGAAGAAGAAGAAGAAGAAGAAGAAGAAGAAGAAGAAGAAGACTGTTGGTTGGTTGGTTGGGGTTTTAACGTCCAACATCAGCAACTTATGGCTATTCCGTGGACGGGCCCCAAGACGGACGTCTGACATTTTTATGTGCTGCCACACACGAGACAGGGTGGGGATACCATGACTCCTGTCTCAGCCGGTCACATTATACTGACACCGACCCAACCAGTATGGATTGCAACAGCCAGGATTCGAACTCGGGACCTTTTGCGTCGGAAGCCGATGTTCTACCCCTGGGCCACCGCGCCCCCCAGAAGAAGAAGAAGAAGAAGAAGAAGAAGAAGAAGAAGAAGAAGAAGAAGAAGAAGAAGAAGAAGAAGAAGAAGAAGAAGATGGGTCAAACGCTCAAGGGCGTGGACGCACCGACAACCATCTTGTACCTCCACCTGCTGATGTGGCAAAAGGTGCCAGACTTTCAACGCAAAGGCTCCACGGTCAAGATCAGTGTAACCATCACCTTATAAAACACGACACATAATTATATAATCAATCTTAAAAAAATTAAGCCTAGAAATAAACGTCACCCATTATAAAACAGGACACGCTCATAATGGGGTCAGGCCAAAAGGTGTCATTTCCGAAAAAGGTAATTGTCGGGTTGAGCAGATTTGAGTTGAGTTGGTTTTACGTCGAACATCAGCACTATAATTACACAATAGGCTATAATGTGGACGGGTCCAAAGACTGACGTCTGATAATTTTATGTGCTGCCACATTATTAAACTTTCCTATGGAACTACAGGACCTCCGCACAAAACTTATTCCACCCAATCCTACTTTGGAAAACACATTATATGATTTCTTCTTATGTATATTGTTTGGTTAAGATTTAACTTTTAATATTTAATTTTTTTAATTGCATGCTGATTGATATGATGTATGCGTATTTAGTGTATCCACTGTAAAGCGCTTTGAGATTTTAAAAAATATTCTGAAAATGGAAAGCGCTAAATAATTATTATTATTATTATTATTATTATTATTAATTAGAATTAAAATTTATTATTCTATACTTTAGAGTTATGTTATGATACCATGTGTGGTAATAAAGTGAATTATTATTATTATTATTATATTGCGGAAAAGACCAACTAGAAATGACATATAAATTCTTTATCATGTCATCAAGTCGAAGCGCGCAGGCTCAAGTGGCTGCTGGATCGGAAAAGTATAGTAAGTAAATGTATGTGCTGCCACACAAGACACAGGGCGGGGATGAAATGACTCTATTGTCGGGAGGCCAATAGAAGTTGATGTTAAAAACAGTTATCCTGAAGAGACGTCTATAGATAGCATTTGGTCACGAGGTTAACCGTTTTTAGGTGTCACGCTCATTTCTCATGTCACGTCAAACTACATCTAGATAACATCAGACACTTGAATTTGGATTTTAATAAAATTGCATATGGTAAAATGACTACTAACGTGTGTTAACTGATTAAGAACATTTATAAAGTTCATAGTTAAATCCTTTGTAGTTTCTTGGAATCTGACGTCCTAGAATAAGCGGAGCGAACAGATGGTTTGTGACAAAGATGTCCACATGTTCAAGGGCTCGGGTTGGGTTGGTTTAACGTCCAACAGCAGCACTATATAGGCTATATTGTGGACGGGCCCCAAGACGGACGTTTGACAATTTTATGTGCTGCCACACACGAGACAGGGTGGGGATACCGTCACTTCTGTCTCATCCGGTCACATTATACCGGCATCGACCCAACCAGTAGGGAACGCATAGGCAGGATTCGAACTCGGTACCTTTTGCGTCGGAAGCCGATGTTCTACCCCTGGACCACCGCGTCCCCCATGTTCAAGAGTCACATCAGACATTAAAATCTGATAAAATGCAATGCATGCATTGAGATGTCTAGTACATGTAGCAGGGATAAGAGCATCTAGTTCGAGAGTATAACTCTATAGATAACATCTCAATCTCATGCTTGTCATCAAGTAAGAAATATTGGAAACAACAACAACAACAACAACAACAACAACAACAACAACAACAACAACAACAACAACAACAACAACAACAACAACAACAACAACAAGAGAGAGAGAGAGAGAGAGAGAGAAGAAGAAGAAGACAGACCTGCAGACAAAAAGGGAGATAGACAGGGAAAACAAAAGGTATGGAACAATCTTCGCCCCCCCCCCAAAAAAAAACACAAAAAAAACAAACAAACACAAAAGGGATGCACCCTCCGTGGAAATTTTATAAGTTATAGTTATATGTCTACGCCTGTGAATTCTCTTCATATCTGTAACGATTCCTTGTGACTTTTGAATGAAATATTGTATTGTGCGACGAAAGTGCACTATATATACATACGTAAGCTACGTCATGTTTGTGCATTCTACTCTATGAAATTTTTCATCTAACAAATTGAAAGAACTTTGATTTTGCGAAACTTCGTTCCCAAACGGCCTTATTTGAAATGGACAATTAATAACTATACAGAACGGCATATTTATTTAGCATGTGTTTGAGTTCCACATTTTCTGCTGAATAAAAATATATAAGAAAAGTTTATTTTCCACCCTGGTGAGGTGAGGAAATGTCTGTAACCTATACAACATAAAGTTTCCCACAATAAGTAACCCCACAAAAAATGGATGGAATGTAGAATCAACCGCATTCAAGCACATTCACAAAGTGCAGCCATGAACTGAATCATTATTCGCAGATCGGTATGATTAGTGATATATCTTTTATCGTCTCAATTCATTACGTTATTTTTCTTACTCCAAGTCCAATGATTAATAAGAGATGTGTTTGTATAAGAAAAATGCACATCAATAAAGAGTGCATTTGTATTGAACTGGTGGTATGCACTATGCAAGGATTTAGCTTGCTCATTTTCTCTCTCTCTCTCTCTCTCTCTCTCTCTCTCTCTCTCTCTCTCTCTCTCTCTCTCTCTTTCTATCTATTCATCTCACTCTCCCCCTCTCCCTTGTTCTTTCTCTTTCTACCCCTTTCCCTCTCTCTCTCTCTCATTTTCTCTTTCTACCCCTCACTCTTGTTTTCGCTCCCACTATCTTTCAATCTCTCTTTTCCCCCCCCCTCTCTCTCTCTCTCTCTATCTCTCTACCCCTAAGGCAGTAGAACTCCCCTATATTTACCTAACGGCCACAGCTCAAAATCTAATCTCCACACCTCATATATTGGAACCACCATAGATCTTCTATAGAACTTTCAACAAGAACAGTTACTAGATCTATAGCGATGAGACGAGAGCGGAATAAATGAATAGTCGCTAAGAAAATTAATGATGATGCTAGTTGCTACGAGCTTCCTTGTTTGTTGAGGACTTGAGCATACACTACTGTGGAGAAGGGTCGAGGCTATTTGGTATCCTCGAAATGGGTATATATAGCACACTGCTTTTACACCGATGGGATGTGGGAAGACCTAACCCGATATTATAAACAAAGAATCTCACTATCCCCTTCTATCTATGTCTCTGTCTGCCCCTCTCCTCCTCTCCTCTCTCTCTCTCTCTCTCTCTCTCTCTCTCTCTCTCTCTCTCTCTCTCCCTCTCTCCCCTTCTT
>RQTK01000199.1:75413-90282 GCA_003991915.1 Elysia chlorotica
TTTGGGGGGGGGGGGGGAAGATTAACACAGAGAGCATGTTTTGAGTTGGTTTAACGTCCAACAACAGCACTACATAAGCTATATCACAGAGAGAATGAGATAGACAGATAGACAGAGACAAATTTTTCAGTTCGAAAGAAAGAGGGCCATTGAAAAATAATCGAAGGGGGTGAGGGATAGAAAGAAGTGAGACCAGAGACAGACAGATAGATAGAAAGAGAAGAAGAAAGAAAGAGAGAGAGAGAGAGAGAGAGAGAGAGAGAGAGAGAGAGAGAGAGAAACACACAGAAAGAGACAAGTCCAACGAATGTGCATAAACAAATCTTATTCCACTCTACTACTTAAGGCAGGTTGCTGTGTATTAAACTAAAAGTAGGTTGTAAAATAAATGTGACTAACTTTCTGTCACATTACACAGATCATAGGCCCCTGGTGATGCACAGTAATTTGTAAACATGCAGGGAAAGAATACCAAATACAGTACTGTGCTTTGAGTAGTAGAATGTAACTACACAACGAGAAGGATAATTATGAAATTAAAAACCTACAGACAAAA
The DNA here is from genome assembly GCA_003991915.1 of Elysia chlorotica. NCBI lineage: Eukaryota > Metazoa > Mollusca > Gastropoda > Plakobranchidae > Elysia > Elysia chlorotica. Next base: position 75,970 of record RQTK01000199.1, read on the forward strand.
ATATTCTTTCGAAAAAGGGAAGTTTTAGTAGTCAAATTTATATAGAAGGACTTGTATGGCAAAATGAGAAAGAGAATATAATTATATCATTTTATTAATGTACAAGACCTTAAATTCCTTTAATGGATGAGAAGGTTAAAAAGTAGTTTAAAAGCATAACATGACTATTCATTTATTTAGTCTCAGCTGTAAATGACATTGCCTATCATAATAAATCTTTAGAAACAAGCCAAGACATAAGAGACAATAGGATAGACATTATCAATATGATTATTAAAAGAGTACTGAGAGTAGTAACTTAATCAGTGCCAAATAAATATTAGGTTAATAAATGAAACAAAACATTGGAGTAACAAAACATCCCTGCTCCCAAAGTCCAGAAGAATATACGTCCTATCGCTGTACTTGTATCATTTTGCGATCGGCTGCTATTGCACTGTAAATTTTCAAAATGTTTTCGTACAAATTTTTCTCTATGTATACGCAATATGTAAGCATTTTTGTTCCAAAAATATTATTTGGTCCAGCCGCCAAAGAAAGCAAAACTCTCTCCTACTCCTAGTTTTAACACTTTTGAGAAAGAAATGTTATTACAGCAAAATTTTGACAGAAACACTAATTTACAGCGCATAATTATTTAAAGAAATGTAAAGCAATGAGGCATTTATATAAACACTACTGCGTGTCTATAGAGGCAATGTGATAGTTTTATAAATAATGAATCTTCCAAATGTAAAGATGATGACTGAGATGGCTGCATCTTTAGATATCTATAGATTTAGAATCTAAAAAATAGTCTGTAGATGCAATAAGTACTTATACGAGATCTAAATCAAGATTAGGTTCTTTTTCTGGTTTTTTCTTTTTTTTTTCGGTTTTTATTGTTTTTTAAATACTTAGTTGATCAACACAAAAAAAGTAAATGTTTTATATATGTGACCCTGAACAATAATTATTATTTAGGGCCCTATTTTTTACTTTTAAAAATCATTTTAAAAATTGATTCAAAGAGTCGAGACTTGGATCTAATCTAGATGATATTGAGTAGTTGTTGAGTTGGTTCAATATCAGCACTATATTGGATGTATTGTGGGCGGGCCCCAGACGAACGTCTGACAATTTAATGTGCTGCCACACACGACGCTGTGTGGATCCGTGACTCCGGCCTCAGTCCTAGATCTACATGAGATTGAATCTATAAAATGGTGATGTAAAGAAACGTGTTCCAATAAACTGGAAAAGTGGTGAAAATCGACTTATTCCAATAAAATGTGAGCCTGAATGTAAAAAGTCACCACACACTGCCTACACCGTGAGGAGAATATAATACTAGATCTAGATCTTACCTTTTGTCTTCGATCTTTGAATGAATCGCAACATAGCTCCTGGCTTTACTTGCGTTATCTGCTACAGGCGTAATAAGTGTATCCATACAGGTAAATCCAGTATTTTTGTCATACGTCAGGCAAATTACGCATGGCCTCGTAAATTAAAGCTTAAAATTCCACAGGAATAGATCTACAGGCAGTTGCCGATCTAGAAATCTAGATCTAGATCTAGCTTGTAATAATTATAACGTCGTGTGTTTGTTGACATACGATGCCATGAACCAAGGGAGAGAAATCAGAATGGCCGCTCTTCCGTCACCCGCCATCACAGGTGGGCGAGTTAGAGCCCAATGTGTCAACTATTCGGCTACAAGAAAAGCACCAAACCCAGGCGGGTGTAAAGGCTGGAAGTTAGCAATGTGACCGTTTAACAATCGATAGCGCCCACTGGTAGGTGTGCTCTAGGAATCACCCTTTTTTTTCTCTTTCGTTTTTATTTTTTTTTTGTGTCCTTTTGTAGTAGACACTCAGAAAAGAGCATGAATAAATTTAGCCTTCTGCTGCCAATGGCTTCAATGACGGATTTAGACTAGAGAGCTACAATGATTCAGCACACCAAACACACACACACACACACACACACACAACTCAAGACTAGATCTAGAAAAGAGCCCTAGTATAGTAGTGTGTTTTCAGTGCGATTGTGCCGCAGGGTGACAATGTAGACGGAAAAACACATCTCTGTTCGTGACCTTGAGAATTTAAAAAATAAAAAAGAAGGAAGCAGAACGAAGTAGGGTAGCCTAACCGGTGTGTCGCTTTCAAGGACAGATTCAAAGATTAAAACCAGAGACTAGACCTAGATACTATCAAGTAATTTCGGGTAATTTCGCCTTGCGGGTAAATTCTAAATGTTCGGGGGCGTGTGTTTTTGCTTGTAAAGAACAAAGAAATAGAGAAAAAAAGGGGGGCATAAGAAATGATTAATGTGGTTTTATATTTAATGAGATTTGGGCGCATATTATGCCCTGGTATCATTGAGAAATTGTAAAAAAAAAATAAACACTATATAAAATTACACCTACCGGTATCTTTAAATTAAATTCTCTATGAGAAATAAAGTTATGCTAAACAGACACAAGTCGCTTGACGAGAGCACTACGTAGAACGAAACTAGAGTCGCGACAGGCATTTATTTTATTTGTATAATTGTAATTATCTATCTATTTATGTATATCTCTGTTCCTTTGTTCCTCAAACGAGAATCCTTAATAATACGGCGATGAATTAGTATGAAACAATGTAGCGTTTTTTTTTTTCTGTACATGTCAGACGCTCTACCGACTGAGTTACCTTGCTCCATCGGTACACCGGTATGTGTTGACGGTGATAATGATGATGATAATGATGATGATGATGATGATGATGATGATGATGATGATGATGATGATGATGATGATGATGATGATGATGATGATGATGATGATGATGATGATGATGATGATGATGATAATGATAATGATGATGATGATGGTGGTGATGGTGATGATCATGACAACGACGACGACGATGATGGTGATTGTATATGTAGACCTAATACATGTAATTATATTCACTGCTGACAAAATTAACTAGGTCAGTGTGTCTGTAGTGTGCCCGGTCTGTTATGATTCACCTAAAAGGCGCGCAGTCTAGACCAAACAGAATTATGTTGGCTCAGGGATAGAGCTCAAGATTCACTCATAGAGTCCGCGGGGGTTCCTCCCTACAAAAAAGTATAGATGAGATGGGGTGGGTGGGTTGTGAGCGGGTGAGGGTAATTTACATTAAACAAAAGCCGTATACGTGTACTCTAGAAAAAAAAGTGTGTGTAAGCGATCAGGGTTTCTAAAAATACACAGACATATCACAACACCCGTATACTCTTGGGAGGGGCGAAGGGGCGCTAGTGGTAGAGTGTTGGTCCGCGGTTCGAAATGTACAATGTGTCAATATCGTTATATTAAAAAAATATATATGTCCGTTTTGTCCCCTTTTGATTCATTCGGTGTGAATATGTGGTTGGCTGAGACAGGATAAGAGTCCTGGTATCCCCGCATTTGTCTCTGTGTGGCAGCACGTAAAATTACCAGACGTTATTCTTGGGACCCATATACAATATAGTCTATATAGTGCTGACGTTGGGAGCTAAGCAACAAACAAATAAACAAAACAAACAATGCGCCAGTTCGTTCTTCAAGAAGCGTCTGTATCTCTTTTTGGCCATTACCTGTTTAATTGTCAACAGTGATTCACAGATTCACTAACAGTGACAATGATTGTTTTCTCTCAACCCTCTTTTCTCCCACGTATTTTGCTTTCATTTCAAGCTTATCAGTGGCGTTCTGTTAAGAGGAAGAATTTCTTACATTTTACCTGTTTCATTGTCAACAGTAATTTACAGATTCACTGACAATGTTTGTTTTCTCTTCTCTCTAAACCTCTTTTCTCTCTGTGTATTTTTCTCTCATATTTTAAGGCATATCTTATTGGCGTTCTGTTAAAAGCAAGAATCTTTTATTGGACATTCTACCTGTTATATTGTCAACAGTAATTTACAGATTGACTGACACTGACAATGTTTGTTTTCTCTTTACTCTCTTACCCTCTTTTCTCTCTGTGTATTCTTCTTTCATATTTTAAGGCATATCTAATTGGCGTTCTGTTAGAAATCTCTAAAAGAATCTCTTATTAGGCATTTTGCATGTTTTATTGTCAACACTAATTTACAGATTCCCTGACAATGTTTATTTTAACGCAACTCTCTAACCCTCTTTTCTCCCATGTATTCTGCTTTCATTTAAGGCATATCTTACTGGCGTTTTGTTAAGAAGAAAAATCTCTTATTGGACATTTTACCTGTTTAATTGTCAACACTAATTATTTTACAGATTTACAATGATTGTTTTCTCTCAACTCTCCAACCCACTTTTCTCCCACATATTCTGCTTACATTTAAGGCTTAGCTTATGAACACTCTTTTCTCCTGTGTATTCTTCTTTCATAGTTTAAGGCATATATTATCGCCATTCTTTTAAGGCACTTAAGATGAATTTAAATTTCTAAAACCAGAGAGGGGAAGGTTAGGGCTTGTTGTAACACTGGGACAAGATAACACGATAAAATTAACATGGAGCTCTAAGTGTTTTTCTCACCGTTTCGTCGCCTCAGTTATAAAGTGTCCTATTTAATTTCTAAAACACTAAAGATTTATAGCATGTTTTAAATGAGATAACACATTATAATGTTGAGGTGACGGTTTGATAACTCTAACAAGGGACTGCAGTTTAGGCAGAGTAGCGGCCCTTAAGTTTTAGAAGGAAAAGTGTTGTTTAGCATAATATTATTAATGCATAAACGTGAATTCACGGCAAGTGTTTACTTTCTAACCCAGACAATAAAAACGGTTGTTCTTATCAGTTACCTTGCGTTGAGTTGAGTTGAGTTGGTTTAACGTCCAACACCAGCACTATATAGGCTATATTGTGGAAGGGCCCCAAGACTGATGACTGACAATTTTATGTGCTGTCACACACGAGACAGTGCGGGGATACCATGACTCCTGTCTCAGCCGGTCACATTAAACTGACACCGACCCAACCAGTAGGGAGCGAAATCACCAAGGCTCGAACCACGGACCTTTTGCATTGGAAGCCGATGTTCTACCCCTAGACCACCGCGCCCCCCATCTTAACAGGGAACTTCCCTCTCTTGACGTTTACATTGACATAGGATGGGCTCAAGTGTTACCGAGTGAGTTATTTGAATTCTCTATTTCAAACGTCAGCAGAAAGACTATATTGTGGATGGGTTCCAAAACTAATGTCTGACAATTTTACTTGCTAACACACAGATATATTGCGGGGATACCACGACTCCTGTCTCGGTCGGTCACATAAAACCAACACATTTTCCCCGATTTGAGGTTTCGAAACTGCCGATTGATCTGGGAGACCCCGTTAACGTACCAACGATCTAGCACTTTACTTGTTTACCTTCGAAGCATGACAATAAAAAAGGGTTAATTTTGTCAGGGAACTTCCTTGACATTGAGGTGGGATGGGCTCAGGTGTAACCAAGCTCTGTGTTACTATTAGGCTTATCAGATATCATTCTGTGATTTTGCTGTTTACTTAGCATTAGACTTAGAGAGTGGTGATAGTGACAGGAAGGTAAGTCGTAACCGGAGTTTAGCACATTATATGTGTATACATCAATAATACAAATATGCGAAAGAAACAGATATGTTAATATTATAGACATAGACAATGAAGTTGAAGACAAAGTGTAAAAAAAAATGAAGAGATCGATGAAGCGAGAGAGAGAGAGAGAGAGAGAGAGAGAGAGAAGAGAGAGAGAGAGAGAGAGAGAGAGAGAGAGAAAGAGAGAGGGAGAGAGAAAGAGGAAGCGAGCGAGAGAGAGAGAGAGAGATAGGGGGTTGAGAGAGGGAGATGGGGAGGGAGGGAGAGAGAGAGGAGGAAAGACAGAGAGAAAGAGATAGGGAGGGAGGGAGAGAGAGAGAAGGAAAGACAGAGAGAGAGAGAGAGAGAGAGAGGGGGGGGGTTGAGAGAGGGAGATGGGGAGGGAGAGAGAGAGAGAAGGAAAGACTGAGAGAGAGACATTCAGAGAGAGAGAATGAAAAGATACAGAGAAGGATAGCCAAACGACCCAGTAACGAGGAAACACTCCCGAAACAGTTGACACTGGACTAAGACACCAGGCTGTGACGTCCCCGTATACAGGTGTGATTGATTTTGCTCGTAAAGTTCACCTTCTGCACACCATGCACCCGCACCATCCTCTCACCTTTTTTTTTTTTTTTTGGGTGTAGTTTGTTTATTGTGTTGTTTTGTTTTTGTTTTGTATCATTTGCTACTGCCCTTTGTTGTTGTTTTCTGCCGGGGGATTTTGTTTTTGTTTGGGGTTCATTTTGCTGCTCCTTTTGTTACTGTTTATTTTTAAAATATTTTTTTGGATTATTTTGGCTCATCACCAACGAGGTTATCTCAGGGAAAGGTCCCAATACTAATGTCTGACAATTTTACTTGTGTCTGCCACATGCACACAGAGCGTGGATACCAAATCGGGTCAAAATTTAGAACATGTGCTAAGAAAATAATTCCCAGGACTATGTTGTACTTTTAGACTAAATGAAGTTGTCAGGCGTAAAGTACATGTACATTCAACCGTTAGACCTACTCCTGATCATGAATTCCGCTCCAGGTCTCCCACATTTTAAAAAATCAAGTATCATTAGGTATTGATTAACCATGATTGAAAAAAAGGAAGTTTCAGTCTTTATTATTGCCGTAGATTTAATTTAAATAGACAAGAGATTATGAGACTGATGGCAGATGTTTTGATTAAAACCAACAACGGCAACAACAGCAATAGCAACAACAACTACAGCAACAAAAACAACAACAGCAATATCAACAACAACTACAGCAACAAAAACAACAACAGCAATATCAACAACAACCACCATCATCATCAACAACAACAGTAACAACAACAAAGAAAGTGTGAGGAGTTTGCACAAGCAAACAAATACGTATGTAAAAAAAAATTATAATTAAGATAGCGGCTAGGCTTAATTCACACTGCTGTCGTTGAAGACGATCCTTTGAATAAATTTAACCAAAAAGATTAAGATAACCTGAGAAGAAGCAGGACGACGTGACAGGAGCATCAATAATAATTATAACTCCCATCCCACATGTTAACAATGATTTATCTTTAGATATTGGGTATTGATTGGTCATCAGTATAACAGTATTAGATTTGCGCCCTTAAGTCTGTTATTGCCATATTTAACTTGTGTTGTGGTTGAGAAAATACACTCACACACAAAAAAAACCCAACAACAACACCATAAACACGAAAGCCTAGAGTTCGTTATTGCCATAATTTGTATTTAACCAGATAATAAACTGGCCACAGATGTTGCGGTTGCAAAAAATACACTCATGAAACCACAAACAAAACGGCAAAAAACGTGTTAGAGGAAAGCAAGGAAATAAAAAATAACTTGATTAAAAAAAGAAACAAAAAGCACAAAAAACATCAACGTAGAACATAAATTATAGCTGCTGAATCGATTCCAAAATGCGTTCGTTGGCGTCAATGCAACTTAAAGGGATAGTTTTAAGGCGACCTGACTAGAAACAGTAAGTGATAAGAACGTAGATTAATTTAACATGATAAGAAACTGAAACTTTCCAAATGTGTTGGTTTGAAAAAAAAAAAGGAAAGAAAAAAAAAGTGTCCGGAATATCCCCCCCCCCCTCCCCACACACACACACAATTAAAAAAAAGGCACTGGCTGAATTCATTATGATTTCGTTAAATGACAATGCTATGTGCAAACTTAAATAAAAAAGTGAAAGAAACACGACACCTTTAAACAATAATTATTTTATCGTTATGTATTGGTTCACCATCTACACGACCGGAGAAGGTTGCTGTCTTAGGTTTATTATTGTCATAAGTTTAATTTAACATGATAATACATTTGTTTTTACAACAACAAAAAATCAACAGGTAACAGAGATAACCTGACAAGAACTAGGACATGACAGGGTTAAAAAAAAATAAAGAGGAAGATAAGATTAAGAAGAAGAAAGAAAAATAAGTGTGTCATATAGTGCTGACGTTGGGTGTTAAACCAACTCAACCTAACTTTTCTTCTAAGTGTCAGTAAAGCAAAGGTGCGATAAAATATTTTCCCTGGTTTGATAATTATCTGCCTATTGGACATCATTAGAGCAATGGTCTTTGGGTTCTAGTAGGGAATTTGGGAAACGAGGCAGGGAAAAAGTTAAAATGTTATAGAGAAACAATCCCCCCTCCCCCCAAAAACCCCCCAAAAAACAACCACAACAACAACAACAACAACAACAACAACAACAACAACAACAACAACAACAACAACAACAACAACCACAACAACAACAACAACAACAACAACCACAACAACAACAACAAACAGCATTTGGAAATATAAATATTAAAAGTTGTTAAAAAGCTAAACAGCAAATGGGTGAAGAAAGGCGAGAGAGAGAGAGAGAGAGAGAGAGAGAGAGAGAGAGAGAGAGAGAGAGAGAGAGAGAGAGAGAGAGAGAGAGAGAGAGAGAGGGAGAGAGAGAGAGAGAGGGGGAGACAGACAGAGGCAGACATACATGCAGGCAGACAGACAGACTGAGAGAGAGGCAGACAGACAGACAGGCATAAAGAGAGAGAAAAAGATAGAAATGGGGGAAAGTGACAGACAGGCATAGTCAGAGAAAAAAAAAACAGAAATGGAGTTGGAGAAAAACAAAGATAACTTACTGGACTTTGCTTTCCGTTTCAGAAGAAGGAAAATGTTACTCCGGTTTCCCATGCACGCCACACACGCCATTTCAAAATCGGGATTTTCCGATAATATCCAAATTGTTTTTACAGGAATAATATTAATGAATTTAGTCTTGCTGCTGTGAAACACTTATGGGTTTCCTATAGGGTCACATTTGTCAATAATGAAAATAATAGGCGTCTAGAATCCTCAGATAAATGTATGTATACTTGAATTTGAGGAGAGTGTATCTGAATTAAGTTTGATGTGTAAAGATCACTTCACCTCATTTGTATAAATGTCTTATATTATGCCTCAAATACTCCATACCTTTAGTATTTTACAAATGAGGTAATACGTTATTCAACTAAAGTGACGTTTTGAGTGACATAGATCATGAGATTGCTATTAATAGAAATCTGTGCATAGATCTAATTAAAAAACTTGTTCTTCGGAGAATTCACTTGAGCGTGTATTAAAATTAATTTTAGTACTAAGGAGTGAAATTATTTGACAGATCAATAACTCTTAGGCTAAATTTAGGTATTTTTCCTCAGTGAAAATGGCCGAATAATGATTGAAATTTGTGGGATTAGAATCTGCGACTCATAGGTGCATCGGCACCAAATCGCCTTGCCACTTAAAGCGAACATGGTTATACCACTAGACCACTATGCTCCTTAAAAATATGAACTTATTTGAGTAGATAGTGGAGTTGGTAGTACTTTCGACTGACGAGCGGGAGGTTCGAGATTCGAGTCTTACTAGATGAATCCGTCTCTATGTACAACATAATATAGTTATGAATCTATAGGAAACCTAGCATGTGTAAAATAAACCTGCGAGGCTTTTGAACCTGTATAATGTTTATGTACTAATCAAAGATTTTATAGAATATCGATGTCATTATAAATAATCTTTGGTACAACATGTAATGGTAAAATGAACCCCATTCACAAATTTTTAAAAAATCTCTGTAATGGGTAAATTTATGGTTAAAATCGACCCACCAATCCGGAAGTCTTTCCAATAAACCATTTAATCAAAGATAACAATTACAACGAAGTTAAGCGATCGATCACTCTTAACCCTTAATTACAAACACATTCAAACTACATGTACTACGAAGCCTGATATGGAAAACATTAACGCCTTTATAATATATTCATCGTTCGCTTTTTTCTTAGCGTTAAACTCTTCTAGAAATCTCTTGTTGTGGTTAATTATACATGTAATTATATTCCACACTGATAGTGAAAGAAAGAAATCCACAAATCCATAGAAGTCTAGGTCCATTTTTTTCTTAGCGTTAAACTCTTCTGGTAGGCTCTTATTGTGGTTAACTATATTATATATTCCACACTGACAGCGAAAGAAACAAATCTACAAATCCATAGAAGTCTAGGTGTATCATAACAGTGTGTACCGACTCACTTTACGTCAAATCCAGTCAGCTCAAAAGAAAATCACTGACTGTTTTGCGTTTGCCGGTTGCACAGAGGGTTAGCTCCTGGCCTAACATGTGCTTGTTTGTACGTTTGTTTTGTTTTGTTTTGTTTGGTTTTCTCTAAACAAATATTAGATCACCACGGGATGTCCTGGACTATCCCATGTGTGTGTGTGTGTGTAAGTAGGTGTGTCAGTATTTTTTTGGTGTGTAAGTGCGTAATCGTGTGAGTATATATAAGAAGGTTGATGTGTCACTATATGGGCGTTTAGGTGCGTAATCGTGTGAGGATATATATGCAGGTTGGTGTGAATGTGTGTAAGTGTATCAATAGGTAGGTGTGTAAAATTAGTGTGTAGTTAGGACAGAAGGTATGTGCGTAAGTTCGTTGTTATAACAGTTGGTAGGTGTGTAATTTGGTGTGTCAGTATGTCGGTGTGTAAGTGTGTAGATATATTCGTCTCAAGGTGTGTCAGTAGATATATACGTGTCTGGGTGTGCCAATAGCTGAGTAGCCTATACTGGTTGTTGTTGGCACAAGCAAATGTGGGTCCCAGCTGGCCAGGAAAGGAATGTCCTTTAAAGAAAATAAAAACATTAAAAAATTGTCATCTGCTTCAGACTAAGACTATCTGTGTGGTCGATGTATTACTCACCAACATTGTGGACACTGGTAAGAGAGAGAGAGAGAGAGAGAGAGAGAGAGAGAGAGAGAGAGAGAGAGAGAGAGAGAGGGAGAGAGAGAGGGGGAGGAGCAATAGCGGAAAAACTAGCGGACGTTTTAGAAGAAATCATGATTGAACTTGAAGAGACCACACCTGCGCAGGGCAATCCAAATCAATCAAAAAAGTACTCGGAGTGTGTGGAATGTGTTGGAAATTCGGTAATCAAAATTGGTAATCAAATGTAGAATTAGTCTTTCGGTTGATTGGGCTAAAGATAGTTTATCGTTTTAGTGTGAGGGTCGTCTGTTCTTCATTAAATAAAGAGATGTATTGACGGTGCATTGTTTAAAAGTGACGTCATTCTAACGTTTTCGCGTACTTGCTGAAAACATAATATATAATATATTTACTATGAAACGGCGTTTTGTTACAAGTGAGTCCGCTTAAAGTAAAATTAATGGTTATGATTTGAAAAGTATGATACTAATCGAATGTTCTAATGCGCAGGTGCGGTGTTGAATATAACTAGAAAAATTATATCTTGAAAATCTGCCATTATTCTAGATCTTTACGCTTTCACACCATTTCGATGTCCCAGCTTTTTTTCTCTCTCAGTATCTTCTTGATTATTTTAGTCTCCCTGAGATAAGCCCGAAACCGGAAAAATCCTAAATAATATTATTTTAAAATGGAATTATTACACCTCAACGTCTACAATTCCTTCACCTCTGTTAATTAATGCATTATTAGCAATAAACTCCCTATTAAAAGAACTCGCTATTAACCGAACCGGCTTACGCGAACCGAAAATCCGTTTGCACGAAGACGCACCTAACCGGCAAAAAAAAAAAATAGTAATGATGCAGCATTGTTGGTCAGAGTCTTATCCTTAACACGATAATCGGGTTAATCCGGTGCCATGTCGGTGCGGCCGTCTTATGACACGCGCCTTGCGTTAATCCGTCTGTAGAGCGTACAGAACCTGTCTGCAGGTGTTCATTGTTCACCTGATCTGGTGAACCACAAGGCGTCGATAATATGTGTATGTTGAATTTGAGTAAAAATACCCAAAGTAGGAGTAGGAGTAGGAGGAGGAGGAGGAGTAGTAGTAGTAGTAGTAGTAGTAGTAGTAGTAGTAGTAGTAGTAGTAGTAGTAGTAATAGTAGTAGTAATGGTGGTGGTGGTGGTTGTAGTAGTATTAGTAGTGGTAGTAGTAGTAGTAGTAGTAGTAGTAGTAGTAGTAGTAGTGTGGTGGTGGTAGTAGTAGTAGTAGTAGTAGTAGTAGTAGTAGTAGTAGTAGTAGTAGTAGTAGTAGTAGTAGTAGTAGTAGTAGTAGTAGTAGCAGCAGTAATGGTAGTGGTAGAAAAAAAAAGAAACTGAAGAAATGCGTTGTTGATTGATGATGGTTCTGGTGGTATTCGAAAAATTCTATTCTATGACATCTTTTCGAAAGCCTTACGAGCCATAATTATTCTTGTTCATGATTGAACTAGGTCCTTTATGTTAGCCCATATGCCATGTCTATACCCAAAGAGGGGACACCAGCTAAGGTTCTAACCTTGGACCTCCTGTCCGTCAGTCTAGATCACTACCGACTAAACAACCCGATGTCACACACACACACACACACACACACACACACACACACACACACAAAACTACAAACAAACAAAAACCTGAACATTATCACAAACTTTACGTAATGAATTTCACTGGTTCACTGTTGTTACTGATCCAAATAAAGAGATTTAGTATACAATATAGAAATATTCTCCATATTGAATTATTTTCACTGAGATCAGGTGGAATGGGAAAGTAAATAATATCACAAAAATAACGAAATTTACTAAGAACATCCAATGAATTTAGAGCGGAAAGCTAAAGCATTATGGCAAATGGAAATGAAATAAAAACAACAATAAAAACATTCTTTTTCTAACTGTAGGCTACTACACCACCACACTTGACTCCACTACGAACATATCAACGTGTTTTATTTTTTTATCCTTAATCCGCTCTGTACATCTCGAATTAGTTTAGCACATAGAACTTGGTATCCTTAAAAATCATATACGGAGAGAGAGGTGTACGAGCTGGTGTTCGAACCTTTATCCACTGCTTATAGATTCACAGCACTACTTACTGAACTTCTCGCCGCTTCCTAAAGGGCTGAATTATAATAATAATATTGTAATACAATGTTCAACGTAGTCCTAGATCTACATGTATATCAAACTGCACCGTAATAAACCAGAACTAGATCTACAAGAGGGAAAAAAGACGATGGGGAAAGGGGGGGGGGGGACATATATAGAGAGGAAGGGGGGGGGGGAGGGAAAGGAGGGGGGGGGGGGGGGGGGGCGACATATATAGAGAGGCAGGGAGAGAGACAAATAGAAAGAGAGGAAAGAGAGATGCTCTCTCGTCTTTTTAAAAATTTCTTTATCTTCTATCTATTTACCTGCCATTGTGTCTGTATGTCTGTCTGTCTCTCCCTCTGGTACTCTCACCATCTCTCTCTTTTCTCTTTTCTCTTTTCTCTCTCTCCCTCTCTCTCTCTCTCTCTCTCTCTCTCTCCTTTTCTTTCACTCTTTATCTGTCTTTCTCTCTATCTATCTGTCTATGTATTTTTCTATCTCTGTTTCCTTCTCTCTCTCACACACATTCTATGTGCAGCTATGTTTCTGTCTTTTTCTTTTTTCCTCCCTCTTCTTGTATCTCATATGTGTTTCTCTATGTGCAGCCCGCTTCTTCTTTTCCCTTTTTTTCATTTTACCTCTCTATATCTATTAAATTCTTCTCTTTCTATCCTAATCATTCCTTGTCACGGCATGATTCTCCTTGCGTCCGTCTCTACTTCTCTTAAACATCTATCTTGAAACTATGTCATTATCTTATTTTACTATTTAGATTTTTTTTTTTAAAGATTAGGCTGTTTAATTTTCTTTCCTCTTTACCCAAACCTGTGCGTTTTCCTTTGTTTTTGTAGGTAGCACGGTGTCCCTGGGGTAGAACATCGGCTTCCGACGCAAAAGGTCCGTGGTTCGAGCCCTGGCGATTTCGCTCCTTACTGGTTGGGTCGGTGTCAGTCTAATGTGACCGGCTGAAACAGGAGTCAAGGTATCCATCCCCGCCCTGTCCCGTGTGTGGCAGCACATTAAATTGTCAGACGTCAGTCTTGGGGTCCGTCCAAAATATAGCCTATATAGTGCTGATGTTGGACGCAAAATCAACTCAACCCTCAACCCTTTGTTTTTGTTGTTGTTTTTTGTTTAGCTGTTTGATGTGAACAGTTTTTAAAGTGATAAATAGCATTGATGTGTTCATTGATCAATCAAAGAAATTGAACCAACCTTGTGAGATTTATCAAAAACGTAGCATGAATGCAAAATTCGTAGTAATAAAATATAATTGAATGAAGTAAAAATTAAGAAGTTTTTTTTTTCGATTTGTGAGAACTAAAAAAAGAATTACCTGAACCCGCTCAGCATACGTTCA
>RQTK01000199.1:95372-115465 GCA_003991915.1 Elysia chlorotica
CAGACAGACAGACAGACAGACAGACAGACAGACAGACAGTCAGACAGACAGACAGACAGACAGACAGACAGACAGACAGACAGTCAGTCAGAGACAGAAAGGTGCGAAAACAATAAAGTTGACATTTATACAATGGTAACAGTAAGATAACACAGAGAAAGCCTAGAAGATCTTCTCATTTGTTTGACAGGCGGAAAAATCCGATTTGCTTGCATGAATGATCCCACCCACAATAGATCTAGACCTGGTTGGTCAGTTAGCGGTCACTCTAGCCGCATGGGTCAACACTCAGACAGTTTGTCCTTGTGTGTGGTCCAGGGACCCATTTAGAGTTGACCTTTGACGATATATATAATTGTCATTTTTTTGTTTGCGTCCAGTTATTGGACAGGACCCTGCACAAAAGACTGATAATTTCAGATCTACCACACAGAGATACAGCGAGGAGACCTAGGCTCTTGTTTTAGCAAATCACATTATACTGACACCGATCCAACCAGTAGGGGGCGATCGCGGGGTTCGAACAGGAGACCTTCCAAATGGGGAGAGGGGGCGATGCTCTACCACGTGCTTGCGCCATTGCCACCCCCCCCCCCTCAAAAAAGGGTGTCATTTAGCTCAGTAAGTTAGTGCTATGAACTGTCAAACAGGAGGTTTATGGTTCGATCCTTATATGGAGCCCATGTCTAAATATAAAAGAATTAATTTTATGCTTGAAGGATCTCTCCACAATAGATCTAGTTCTGGTTGGTCAGTTAGCGGTCACTTTAGTCGCCTCTGTCAACACTCAGACAGTTTGTATTGTGTGTGGTCCAGGGACCCATTTAGACTTGACCTTCAATGATATATAAGCGGGGGTGTCATTTGTTGTTTGTTTTTTTAGCGTCCAGTTATTTTACGGGACCCGAGACAAAAGACTGACAATTTCACATCTACCACACAGGGACATAGATTAAAGTCAACTAAATTTAACACTACTGTAATTCCTAGATAAATGGGGGTCGGATACGACAAACATAAAACCTACACCAAAAATTAATAAGACTAGATTTGGATTCAAGGGGACTAACCCACGAAAATAACTCTTTTGTAAGGAGGATAGAGTTATGCCTTGTATTTGTACTTCGTTGAGAAAATCCTGCTTGTTTTAATCATTATTTTCAAGGCATGTGCGTGTTGCGTAACGATGAAACATAATTGAGGAAAAAATGAAACAGGTTTTACAGCAAGAGCGGCTACTGGTAAAAACATGTAATGAATCGTTTAAAATCATGCTATATTTGAAGAAGAAAAAGAGAAAAAGGAGGATGATTGGGAGAGAGGTAGGGAGGGAGAGAGAGAGAGAGAGAGAGAGAGAGAGAGAGAGAGAGAGAGAGAGAGATAGATAGATAGGTAGATAGATAGATAGATAGATAGATAGATAGATAAATAGAATGATAAATAGATATAAAGATAAGTTACATGTAGAAAGAGATAAAGAGTGGAATGTGTGTGTGTGTGTATGTATGTGTATGTTTGAGTGTATATACAGAACGAGGTTACAAAATAGACCATAAAAGAACATTCCTTAATAATACTTTACCATACCAAACATTAAAGAACTTACCAGCAAAAATGGCAGGAACGGAGAATTTCCTCAACCGTTTCTTGAAAGCATTCATCGTGTACTCCAGTTCTCATAATCCACAAAGAGAAAGGTTGATGTGATCCAAAGATATTCCAAGTACGTTCAAAGGTGCGTACGTCTTAATAGGAAAAAATCACTACAAACAGAGTACTGTCTTGCTGGCGTTTAGTGAACAGAAGAGTAAGAACGTGTTTCTGGTTGGTTTAAATTTTCACTATTTTTTAAGTTACCGTAAGAGTATAGATCTAATGCTCTACAGAGTGGGAAGGTAGTACCACAGTATATATAGAGTTGAAGACTAACTTGCTGGAGCACCAGACAAGGTTCAAGTCTTAGACCTCGTTAGTTCAGACTTCAGAGAACTACCAACTGAGCGTTGAGGTGCTAATAAAGTTATGAGGTGTCAACTTCTCTCAGCGTTTAACGTCTCCTAGGTTACGGGAAAACCCTTTACGGCGATAATAAATTGCGTTAAGAGCTGTTCCTTCTATTTGAAGACAAAAATATATGTATTAACAATTCCGAGAGACTAAGTCTTTACGATGCATCGCAAACCATGCTAAAACTACAGGCTTACATAGTAACAATCTTGTAAAATAGTTTTGCGATAACCAATTAGGAATCTTGCCTCGGAAAAAACAACAACGATATCTTTCTTGCCAAATAATTTCAACTGAAAGATGAAGAAAAAAATATAAGATATATAGATCTAGATGGCTCCGAACAGTTAAAAATAGAAATATTAGCGGCAGATGTCGGGATATTAAATGCTATTGATTCTCTATATATACGCTTTTAACACAATTAAAACACAGGTATACATCTATCACTGTCACATATACCTGGATGAATAACGTCTTGTCAAAGCGAACACGGACTGTTCAGAGATACGAGTTGTATTCTTCACTATGGTCCACTAGAATAATAATAATAAAGTATAGTTTCTAGTACCTCTCGTGCTTCCTGTCTAGGTTTATCTTTTCTTTATCGCTAATTCGCTTCTATCTTGATCTACGTTACTATTCAAATCTAAATTTAGGACTGAGACAACCCTTATCTCTAGATCTAGTTGTTGACTTGTTTCACGAGCAAACATCAATGTCTATAAGGCCTAGACCGGAACTAGTACAGTGTGAACAAAAAACCACAATCATTAGTCCACACATGATGGGTCTTATCTCTTTCCCTGCCTCTCTCCTTCTCTCTCCCTCTGTCTCCCTCCTCCCTCTCTCTTTCCTCCCCCTCCCTCCCTCACTATCTCTCTCCCTCTCTGTTTCCCTCTCTTTCCCTCCCTCTCTCTCTCTCCCTCTCTCTCTCTCCCTCTCTCTTTCCTCCCCCTCCCTCCCTCACTCTCTCTCTCCTTCTCTCTTCCCCTCTCTTTCCCTCCTCTCTTTCCCCCTCTCTCTCTCCCTCTCGCATCGTATTATCTCTCTAGTTATACACATAATTATATAGATAAACGTGTGACCAGTAAAACACTAGACCTGGCCTTTCACACTGTCACACAAACATACCCACGACCTTCCCTATCTCTGTTCTCCAACGTTATCTGTTCGAGTTGGTGCTAAATTAATTACCTAACAACAAGGCTATGTCGTGTTTTGTTGTGGAGATTATAAAACGTATACATCATGTTTAGAGTTAAGTATAAAAACCTATGTATTTAAAGCTGAATGTATAAAACCATATGTATCTAAAACTAAATGTATAAAACCTATGGCCTATATAATATGATCTAAAGCTAAATATATAAAATTTATGTGTCTAAACTAAGGTTAAATGTAAAAAACCTATGTATCTAAAGCTAAATGTGTTAAATCTATGTATCTAAAGATAGATGTGTAAAACCTATGTAACTAAAGTTAAATGTATAAAACCTATGTGTCTAACGCTGAATGTACAAAACCTATGTATCTAAAGCTGAATGTGTAAAACCTATGTATCTAAAGATAAATGTGTAAAACCTATATATCTAAAGCTGAAAGTATAAAACCTATGTGTCTAAAGCGGAATATATAAAACCTATGTATCTAAAGCATAAAGTAAAAAACCTATGTATCTAAAGCATAATGTAAAAAACCTATGTATCTAAAGTTGAATGTATAAAAACCTATGTATCTAATGCTAAATGTATAAAACCTATGTATCTAAAGCTAACTGTATAAAACCTATGTATTTAAAGTTAAATGTGTAAAACCTATGTATCTAAAGTTGAATGTATAAAACCTATGTGTCCAAAGTTGAATGTATAAAACCTAGGCGTATGTATCTAAAGCTAAATGTATAAAACCTATGTGTCTAAAGGTAAATGTATAAAACCTATGAGTCTAAAGATTTTTTTACTTGTTTACTTGTCCTATGGAACAGCATCCTTGCACAACGGGCAACCCCATACGTGCTCCGCTCCCCTCTGCAACACGCAACGAAGTGTGTCCAAACTGACAGTCCCCGTCAAGACTTGGTTGTGTACTCTGCGATCTTTCCCAACGAGCTGTCTTCCACGTCCCTCTCCTTTCCTGACCCCCAATTCAATCATCCTCTTGATGGCTTGCTGGTCCTCTGCCGCTGTGTCCTCTGCATTCCTCAAGTGCTCAGAGAGAGCCTTTAGCACTTCCTGTTTATCCAATCTGAGGGTGCCATTCACCGTGGCATTCCCGGCCAGCTTGTCTGCTCTCTCATTTCCCTTGACCCCCGCATGACCAGGGCAGAAGATCCATGTGATTGAACTGATTGCAGTGGGTCTGATGGCTGTCATCCATTCCATCCTCATGAACCCGCACTCTATCTTCTTTAAGGCGCTCTGCGAATCAGTGAGGAACACGGCGTGTGTCGTGGTTGGTCGTGTAAGCTTGATCCATTCCAACGCCTTTGTAATGGCCTCTATTTCCATCTTCATACTGGACGTGGTTGTGGCAGCTGCCCCTGATTCTTCATGAATTACCCTATTCTCACTGTAACAGACAAAACCCCATCCACTTTGGATTCCCCTTTTTACTGATCCATCTGTGTATATAATCGGATCATGTCTCTTGGAGTTGTCATGGATGAGCTGTCGTATGTCCTGTTCAGTGACCGCTGCTGCACACTCCCTCCTATCTCTTCCCATAGTGATGATGACCTTTGTCAAAGCCGTCTGTTCAGGGCCGGTCTTTATCCATTCTCTGCCATCAATGATGTCTTCAATGGGACACACCAGTTTGATGGAATCCTCTGCCTCTGCCATCCAAGACTTTCCTCTTTTTATGCGGGTGCCTTTCTGTGTGAGCAGACTTGGGTACAATGGGTGGTGTGGGTTTTCCATGACTCGCAGGTAAGTCTTTGCTTGCGCCAACTTGTGACGGATTCTAACGCTGCTCAGGTCCAACAGAAAACGCATACAGATGATATGTGTGTCCCTAGTACATCCTAGGACTGCCCGCATTGCCTCATTCTGCAATCTTTCCAGTTTTAGCAAATTTGCTTCAGACAGGGTGAGACATCCCAAACCGTAGTCAAGGACTGACAGGATCAGAAGTTGGAACATGACAAAGAGGACATTTTGTTGTATGTGTGCGGACGCCATGGTTTTTATGGCACCGATTCCTTTTTTAACTTTCCTTGACACGTTTTCAATGTGCTGGTTGAAGGACAAGGTTCTATCGAAGGTGATACCCAGATATTTCAATGTTGTTTCCCTTTCAATTACCTCATACTTGAAGGTGATAGGTGGAGTTGGTGTGTGAACGATGTTATTGTTTAGCGAACACCACAGTACTTGTGCTTTGTCAGGGTTGATGATTGCGTTGTTTTCCTCGCACCAAATTGCTATTTCGGCGAGTCTGGTCTGCAGTTGCTGTGCTGTTTGTATTCTGTCTGTACCTTTCTCATAGACCATGATGTCATCTGCGAACGTCAAAGTTTTTCCAGACTGCCTATCAGTTTCTGCTACGCCAGCTGTGTAGATATTGAAGAGAACAGAGGACAGGGGTGATCCTTGTGGTAACCCTGGGTTGATCTCGATTGGCTCTGATGTCCATTTCCCTGTCCTCAGAGCTACCTTCCTGGCAAGTAGAGCGGATGCTATCCACCTAATGATTCGTGCGTCCTCTATCATGTCCATGAGGCGATCCATCAGTATCTGGTAGTCCACACGATTGTACGCGTCCTCCAGGTCTATGGCGGCGATCACTGTTTCCTCCTTTGTCTGGAAGCCCTCAAAAATATCGAATGCCAGAACAGCTGCATTTATGCATGTATCGCGGCCAGGTCTGTAACTCCCCAATCCATCTGGTAGTGACTTGTTATTTTCCAGCTCCATTGTGAGTCTTCTTGCTATCACTTTCTCAAGGATCTTACCATAGGTATTCTGCATGGTGATAATTCTGTGCCCGTTTAGTCGAGTGTGATCTTTGCCTGGTTTGGGCAGTGGCATTAGATAGCTATGTAGCCACTCTTCCGGAATGTTACCCGTGCGTAAGCTATTGTTGAAATCGTTTGTCATCTCTTTCAGGTCTACTGGTGAACACTGTTTCATATGGCTGTATCTCACACCGTCCGGGCCCGCCGCACTGTCTTTTACATGTTTGAGCACATCCTCTACTTCATCTTGTGTGATGAGATCCTCAGACGTTTCTTCGGGCACTGCAAGGTTGATGATATCCTTGATCTCCTTTCTTTTTTCCAGGTTGCCTTGGTGAGTTTGCTGGATGTAACGTGCAAGAAACGCTTGACCTTTCTCCTCAACTTGGCGTTACCCAAAATGAACATCTCCTTGCATCTCTCATTTCCCTTGACCCCCGCATGACCAGGGCAGAAGATCCATGTGATTGAACTGATTGCAGTGGGTCTGATGGCTGTCATCCATTCCATCCTCATGAACCCGCACTCTATCTTCTTTAAGGCGCTCTGCGAATCAGTGAGGAACACGGCGTGTGTCGTGGTTGGTCGTGTAAGCTTGATCCATTCCAACGCCTTTGTAATGGCCTCTATTTCCATCTTCATACTGGACGTGGTTGTGGCAGCTGCCCCTGATTCTTCATGAATTACCCTATTCTCACTTTAAAAGACAAAACCCCATCCACTTTGGATTCCCCTTTTTACTGATCCATCTGTGTATATAATCGGATCATGTCTCTTGGAGTTGTCATGGATGAGCTGTCGTATGTCCTGTTCAGTGACCGCTGCTGCACACTCCCTCCTATCTCTTCCCATAGTGATGATGACCTTTGTCAAAGCCGTCTGTTCAGGGCCGGTCTTTATCCATTCTCTGCCATCGATGATGTCTTCAATGGGACACACCAGTTTGATGGAATCCTCTGCCTCTGCCATCCAAGACTTTCCTCTTTTTATGCGGGTGCCTTTCTGTGTGAGCAGACTTGGGTACAATGGGTGGTGTGGGTTTTCCATGACTCGCAGGTAAGTCTTTGCTTGCGCCAACTTGTGACGGATTCTAACGCTGCTCAGGTCCAACAGAAAACGCATACAGATGATATGTGTGTCCCTAGTACATCCTAGAACTGCCCGCATTGCCTCATTCTGCAATCTTTCCAGTTTTAGCAAATTTGCTTCAGACAGGGTGAGACATCCCAAACCGTAGTCAAGGACTGACAGGATCAGAAGTTGGAACATGACAAAGAGGACATTTTGTTGTATGTGTGCGGACGCCATGGTTTTTATGGCACCGATTCCTTTTTTAACTTTCCTTGACACGTTTTCAATGTGCTGGTTGAAGGACAAGGTTCTATCGAAGGTGATACCCAGATATTTCAATGTTTTTTCCCTTTCAATTACCTCATACTTGAAGGTGATAGGTGGAGTTGGTGTGTGAACGATGTTATTGTTTAGCGAACACCACAGTACTTGTGCTTTGTCAGGGTTGATGATTGCGTTGTTTTCCTCGCACCAAATTGCTATTTCGTCGAGTCTGGTCTGCAGTTGCTGTGCTGTTTGTATTCTGTCTGTACCTTTCTCATAGACCATGATGTCATCTGCGAACGTCAAAGTTTTTCCAGACTGCCTATCAGTTTCTGCTACGCCAGCTGTGTAGATATTGAAGAGAACAGGGGACAGGGGTGATCCTTGTGGTAACCCTGGGTTGATCTCGATTGGCTCTGATGTCCATTTCCCTGTCCTCAGAGCTACCTTCCTGGCAAGTAGAGCGGATGCTATCCACCTAATGATTCGTGCGTCCTCTATCATGTCCATCAGTATCTGGTAGTCCACACGATTGTACGCGTCCTCCAGGTCTATGGCGGCGATCACTGTTTCCTCCTTTGTCTGGAAGCCCTCAAAAATATCGAATGCCAGAACAGCTGCATTTATGCATGTATCGCGGCCAGGTCTGTAACTCCCCAATCCATCTGGTAGTGACTTGTTATTTTCCAGCTCCATTGTGAGTCTTCTTGCTATCACTTTCTCAAGGATCTTACCATAGGTATTCTGCATGGTGATAATTCTGTGCCCGTTAAGTCGAGTGTGATCTTTGCCTGGTTTGGGCAGTGGCATTAGATAGCTATGTAGCCACTCTTCCGGAATGTTACCCGTGCGTAAGCTATTGTTGAAATCGTTTGTCATCTCTTTCAGGTCTACTGGTGAACACTGTTTCATATGGCTGTATCTCACACCGTCCGGGCCCGCCGCACTGTCTTTTACATGTTTGAGCACATCCTCTACTTCATCTTGTGTGATGAGATCCTCAGACGTTTCTTCGGGCACTGCAAGGTTGATGATATCCTTGATCTCCTTTCTTTTTTCCAGGTTGCCTTGGTGAGTTTGCTGGATGTAACGTGCAAGAAACGCTTGACCTTTCTCCTCATCGGTCTTGAGTATGTTGTCATCATCATCTTTTATGTTCTTGCTGGTTGTTTCAGAGTTTCGTTTGTTCATTCTTTTGTGTAGGTTCCAAAACCCGCTTAGTGCCTTTTCTGTGGAGACTTCCTTGGCAAAGATAAATGTATAAAACCTTTGTGTCTAAAGGAAAATGCATAAAACCTATGTGTCTAAAGCTAAATCTATAAAACATTTGTATGTTAAGTTAAATGTATAAAACATATGTATCTAAATCTGAATGAATAAAACCTATGTGTCTAAAGCGGATTGTATAAAACCTATGTATCTAAAGTTGAATGTATAAAACCTATGTATCTAAAGCTAGGTGTGTGAAATATAACACAATGTAGTTAGATGTATAAAAACTGTATCCAAAGCTGAATATATAAACCCACATATCTAAAGTTACAAAACCCATATATCTACAGTTAAACATATGATTCACCATGGAATCTCTAAGCTGTCTCCCCTTTATAATTACACGCTACCAGTATATATCCAGCTTAACCTTTCCGTTGGCTTAGATCGTGGGCCTAATAACCCCATTATAGTCGCTCATGTCCTATACGCTTCTATACATTATGAATTGTATTACCCATATGTTAAAAGGTGGAACGTTGGTCCACTGATAGAACATCGGCTTCCGACGCAAAAGGTACAGGTTCCAGCCCTGGCGATTTCGCTCCCTATTGGTTGGGTCGATGTTTAATGTGACAGGCTGAGATAGGAGCCCTGTCTCGTGTGTGGCAAAACATAAATTGTCAGAAATTAGTTTTGGGGCCTGTCCACAATATAGCCTATATAGTGCTGATGTTGGACGTTGAATCAACTCAACCCAACTCAACAACCCCTACGTTATCACAATACCTTCCACAGAGAATGAGATTTTACAAAAAGTTATTCCATATATTGGAAGACATGATAAATAATGTCCAACAAGCAAAAACACCATATTGCTATTTTTAATAGACATAAGGGGTAGAATGCAAAAAAAAAAAAAAAAAAAAAAAAAAAAACATTAAGTCTCGGGGGAAAAAAAAAAAAAAAAAAAAAAAAAGACGTAGCTTACGTCTCGGCGTAACAAAATAAGAATAAGAAGGCTTACGACGAGACGCAAGCTACGTCATGTTTGTCAATTCTACCCAAAAATAGCTTTCCGTTTGTGAAATATTGGGAAATGACTTTCTTCAAATTTAAATTAGAAGAGTCGGGGAATTTCCACAAAAACCAAGTACCAAGGCCCTATAAAAATAACTTCACGGAATCAGAATTACGAATTCGCCGTATAGGATCCTCCAGGGAAACCTAGGAGACGTTAAAACCGGAGAGAGAGAGAGAGAGAGAGAGAGAGAGAGAGAGAGAGAGAGAGAGAGAGAGAGAAAGAGAAGTTGTTTAAAAAAAATCCAAATACATTGTACCAAGGCCTCATGAAACAACTTAACGAAATCCGAACCAAACATGCCGATGTTCGAAACTTCGCGGAATCACACTTCACTGCTGCATAACTGAGAACGATAGATTAAAACAACAGGGAGGTTGTAAAAAAAAAAAAAATCAGAGCTAAGAACGCTAAACCATAAAAACTCTTAGTACACGCCGATGTACGAAACTTCTTGAAAATACACTTCACTGATACATAAGTGAGAGCGGTAGATTAGAACAATAGGGAGGTTCTACAACAACCAAATGCTAAGGCCCCGTAAAATAACTGTACCAAATCGAACGGATAGTGCGGTGGCCCTGAGGTAGAACATCGGCTTCCGACGCAAAAGGTTCGGATTCGAGCCCGAGCAATTTCGCTCCCTACTGGTTGGTTCGGTGTCAGTTTAATATAACCGGTTGAGACAGGAGTCATAGTATCACCGCCCTGTCTGGTGTGTGGCAGCACATAAAATTATCAGACGTCAGTCTTGGGGCCCGTCCACAATATAGTATATATAGAGCTGGTGTTGGACGTTAAACCAAACTCAACAACAACAACAACAACCAAATCAAACCTTAGGGTGATAGTCCATACGAAAATTTGTATACAATGTACGAAACTTCTCGAAATCAAATTTCACCACTACATAACTGAAAACGATAACTAACTTTAATACACAATACACACAGTACCACAATTCTTAGTAGTTGACGGACCCACCAGAATACCAGAACTAAACACAGCTACGGTAAGTCACCCTTATCCACACATTGTTTGTGAACAAGGCAAGGGAAAGATCACCCACAGTGATAGTATGCAAGCACGGAATAGTTCGAGCCCTGGCGATTTCGCTCCTTATTGGTTGGGTCGGTGTCAGTTCAATGTGACCGGCTGAGACGCAAAAGATACAGGTTCGAGTCCTGGCGATTTCGCTCCCTATTGGTTGGGTCAGTGTCAGTTTAATGTGACGGGCTGAGACAGGAGTCCTGTCTCGTGTGTGGCAGCACATAAATTGTCAGAAATTAGTTTTGGGGCCTGTTCAAAATATAGTCTATATAGTGCTGATGTTGGACGTTGAATCAACTCAACTCAACTCAACAACCGCTACGTTATCACAATCCCTTCCACAGAAAATGAGATTTTGCAAAAAGTTACTCCATATATTGGAAGACATAATAAATGTCCAACAAGCAAAAACACCATATTGCTATATTGAGTAGACATAATAGGCTGAATGCACAAAAAAGACGTAGCTTACGTCTCGGCGTAACAATATAAGAATACGAAGGGTTACGACGAGATGTAAACTACGTAGTGTTTGAGCATTCTAACCAAAAATATCTTTCCGTGTGTGAAAATTGAAAAATGACTTTCTCCAAATTAGAACAACTAGGGAATATCCACCAAATCCAAGTATCGAGGCCCTATAAAAATAACTTCATGAAATCAGAACTAAGGATTTGCCTTATAGGACCCTCGAGGAGAACCTAGGAGACGTTAAACCCGGAGAGAGAGAGAGAGAGAGAGAGAGAGAGAGAGAGAGAGAGAAAGAGAAGTTGTTTAAAAAAAATCCAAATACATTGTACCAAGGCCTCATGAAACAACTTAACCAAATCCGAACCAAACATGCCGATGTTCGAAACTTCGCGGAATCACACTTCACTGCTGCATAACTGAGAACGATAGATTAAAACAACAGGGAGGTTGTAAAAAAAAAAAAAATCAGAGCTAAGAACGCTAAACCATAAAAACTCTTAGTACACGCCGATGTACGAAACTTCTTGAAAATACACTTCACTGATACATAAGTGAGAGCGGTAGATTAGAACAATAGGGAGGTTCTACAACAACCAAATGCTAAGGCCCCGTAAAATAACTGTACCAAATCGAACGGATAGTGCGGTGGCCCTGAGGTAGAACATCGGCTTCCGACGCAAAAGGTTCGGATTCGAGCCCGAGCAATTTCGCTCCCTACTGGTTGGTTCGGTGTCAGTTTAATATAACCGGTTGAGACAGGAGTCATAGTATCACCGCCCTGTCTGGTGTGTGGCAGCACATAAAATTATCAGACGTCAGTCTTGGGGCCCGTCCACAATATAGTATATATAGAGCTGGTGTTGGACGTTAAACCAAACTCAACAACAACAACAACAACCAAATCAAACCTTAGGGTGATAGTCCATACGAAAATTTGTATACAATGTACGAAACTTCTCGAAATCAAATTTCACCACTACATAACTGAAAACGATAACTAACTTTAATACACAATACACACAGTACCACAATTCTTAGTAGTTGACGGACCCACCAGAATACCAGAACTAAACACAGCTACGGTAAGTCACCCTTATCCACACATTGTTTGTGAACAAGGCAAGGGAAAGATCACCCACAGTGATAGTATGCAAGCACGGAATGCTTACCTCCCTTAGCCTCTGCTAGGATTATTCCCCGTAGATCTAGAGATCGCGACAGGGGTATCCTATGTCTATGTGATATTTTTTTATAGGTCTATCTAGACTGACGAACACTGTCGCGACTAAAGACAGTTGTTGTTGTTGTTGTTGTTGTTGTTGTTGTTGTTGTTGTTGTTGTTGTTGTTGTTGTTGTTGTTATTAGTCCAGTAACAGTAAAAGTGTAAATAATGAATATATATTATTATTGACCCCAAAGCTTGCCAGGGGATGTGGCTCAGTGGTAGAGCGCTCGCTTGCCTAGGGCCATGAAGAAAAAGGCAGCAGTTCTCTGTAGCTGCGCTGAGGTGGAATATAAAGCCGATTGGAGGTCAGGTCTCATAGGAAGGAACTGATGTCTTGGTTGGGTAAGACTGGGACATTGGAACAGTGTGTGTTCCAGTTAGGAAATGATGGTTAGGATTAAGGTCTTACAATTTTTATAGGTCTATCTAGATTGACTTACAATGCTGCAGTCAAAGACAGTTAGAATTATGATGGCTAGGATAAAGGTCTAAACACAACAAAGACGACAACAACAACAACAACAACAACAACAACAACAACAACTTCCGAAGTGCTGCAAAACAGCTTCACCCATGGCCAACTATCCGTGACTGTGCTACATAGGTTGGAATTTCCCATAAAAAACTCACACTGATAGTATCCAAATATAGAATAGTCACCCCCTAGAGATCCCGACAGGATTATATTATGTCTATATCTATGAAAATTAATAGATATAGACTGACTTACTTATAGAGAGTAGTTACCCCCGTTTGCCCCTGCTTAGATCACCTCCATGTAGATCTAGAGATCACGACAGAAGTATAATTATCATTATTTCTATCTCTATAAAATATAATCTATCTAGGCTGACTTACTGCTGCAGCCAAGAAAATGACCATAGAAAATGACGGCTAAGATCAAGGTTTAAAAACACAACTCCAGAAAGGATGTAAAACTGCTACATCCATGGCCAACTATCCGTGACTGCTACGTAGGTTGGAATTTCTCGACGAAAATTTTCATTGATAGTATCCAAACATATAATAGTAATCCCCGTTTGCCTCTGCTCAGATCATCTCCCTGTAAATCTAGAGATCCCGACAGGACTATAATTATTATTTCTATCTCTAACTTACTACCACAGCCAAAGACTGTAGAAGTTAACGCCTATGATTAAGACCTAAAAACACTGAAAAAAAATTAAGAAAGGCTGCGAAACTACTACATCCATGGTTGACTATCCCTTACAATGCTACACTCACTATATAGAGGTTGAAATTTCCAACAACAAAATTTGGAATGGGTGCACTTTTTCACTCGACTTCCTCCAAATCGCTCCAGTTCCGACAAGCACTTTTTCGCCGGAGAAGAAGAAGAAATGACCAACCAATTCGGGGGAGGATTAGGACTCGGGTCATCGAGAAAATGACCACTTGAGCCTGACAGGGTGACGGGTGGAGAGACCAGTAATATATAAACATTGTCCGAGTGATCCGGGAAAGAAGGGCCCAGGTCTTGTCGAAATCCTGGAGACTTTGCGATAATGGATTCAATAGTGGAATGAGGACGGTGTGTTAGGAAATGTGCACTTGCGTCCAATTATTATAGCGAAACCCTAAATATAAACTTTGCAGCAAACGAACGATCAGAAAGTCCGATGCTACCCAAAATAAAAGACAAGTCACCGAATCGACTGAAGTGAGCCTAGCACGTGTAGCAGTAATCTATTTATTTAAAAAAAAAAACAGTATCATAGTAACGACAGAATGATATCCAGTAAACATTTTTTGTTCAGCCTCAAGCTCTCATAGCCTTTTAGACCAAGACAGTAAACTGCCCCAACTACGCTTGATATTTTAATGATATAGCCCACTGTGGTTCTAAATGCGAATTGGGTGTTTCTTTATCGTGGTGACTCTGCCTGTTAGTTTTGAAAGCCTCGTGAAAAAAAAAAAAAAACTCAACGCCTCAACGACGTCATTATTAGATCATCCGTTATCGACGAGTATATCGCAAAGCCTGTCTTGACCAGTCCACTACCCTATCTCTAACAACAGCTTGAGGAAGTGACCCTCCCTGACCATCAGCGCCGTGGGTGTACCAGTTGACCAGTGGACCAGTGGAACAAGGATAGAGCAGCAGGGGGGGAGGACAGGGGGGGGGGTGTTTTGAATGGAGAGTGGACACACAAGGAAATGTCAGGTCCAGGTAATTGACTGGTCATTCGAGGACAAGGACAAACATGAATGTGACTGGACCTTAGTACTAAGTCAAGTCTAATGCCGCCTTTTATCAATCATTTTGTTCGAGCGCTGACGCCTTTGATTACATATCGATTGAATTGATTGGGGTGTTACTATAAAGTACGGTGAAGGTTTTCGTTAAGTTGAGTGGTTTCGACGTTCCACCCCTGGGCTTGTGATGGTGAGGATCTGGAGGGTTGAGTTGAGTTGAGTTGAGTTGAGTTGAGTTGAGTTGAGTTGGTTTAACGTCCAACACTATAGTACTATATAGATTAAATTGTGGACGGGCCCCAAGACTAACGTCTGGTAATTTTATTTGCTACCACACACGAGACAGGGCAAGGATACCATGACTCATGTCTCAGCTGATCACATTAAACTGACACCGACCCAACCAGCAGGGCTCGAACCACGGACATTTTGCATTGGAAGCCGATGTTCCACCCCAGGGCCACCGCGCACCCAGATCTAGAGATTGGCGATGGTCATGGCGTTGGAGGGCACTAGTATCAAATGATATTTACAAAAGGTATGGGCTAGTAGAAGCTAAAAAAATTGATTATCTCTCTGTCCTTGAATTCGGAGACGTGCCTAGAGTCCGCACAATCAATGCGTTTTGACCAAACGGACGGAAATACAAAGGTAGACCCACTTCAAAAACACAATTACTCATCGTTTAGGGCTTTATCACTGAATAAGTCCCTACACGCAAGCAGAATACTGTATTGTGCTTCACTGGAGCAATAAGTGGAAAAAGGGAATACTTTACAAAAACACAGAAAAAACTGTCCCAATAAACATTAAGCTTGTTTCACCTGACGTTGCCAGATCCTTATGGGCCTAATTTAAACTTCATTTCAACCAATTCAGGTAGGCTATTTAATGATTATTAACTGATAATAACCGAAACAGCGAAGGAAAACCACTGCACTATATAATCACTATAACATAACAATTAGCGTCTTCCTGCGCAAGGTATATCCTAATAATGATAATAATAATAATAATAATAATAATAATAATAATAATAATAATAATAATAATAATAATAATAATAATAATAATAATACAATAGCGCATAACCACTACACAAAGGTGGTAAGGTACTCAATGCACTTCAACCTAAATTTAGAGTCTTACACCATGGACAATCTACGACACCTACAGAAAACTGTCATTGCAGACAATTATGACAATATCTCCCTGAGCTAGATGTATATACAAACCAAGTTTCAATTTCACTGCAGCCTAAATGAGAATTTTACATCACGCTTAATAAAAAGGGTCACCACTGCATTCTAAAAACAATACCTTCAGGTACAGGACTAGATCTAGATTGTAATATACATGTATAATATATAGGCCGAGTAATATATCTAGATTGTGATATATTACATATAAGCCAAGTTTAATCACATTCCAAACCCAATCAGTTCCGGTTCATTCACTTCAAAATTCAAAGTTAGCGTTACACTGACTTACTTTTGGTTGTTTGAAGTTTGATGGTGAATATAATTAACCTACATAGAACGGAGCCTACATATCCATACATCATACATCATACATCATAGGTAATATTCCGGCCTTTGCTGGATGGAGACCTAGATCTACGTTAATGGGGTTGGGGTTGTGTTGGTTTAACGTCCAACAGCAGCACTATATAGGCTATATTGTGGACGGGCCCCAAGACAGATGTCTGAATATTTTATGTGCTGCCACACACGAGACAGGGTGGGGATACCATGACTCGACTCCTGTCTCAGCCGGTCACATTATACTGACACCAACCCAACCAGTAGGCAGGGAACACAATAGCCAGGATTCGAACTCGGGACCTTTTGCGTCGGAAGCCGATGTTCTACCCCTGGACCACCGCCCCCCTCCCACGTGTCAGTTAATACCACTGCGGTGTTGAAAAATGAGAAGCCGACAAGGTACATTAAGGGATTAGTTTAATATTTTTCTGTGTCAGATAGGGGGTGTAAAAGAACTAAAATTTGAATGTAAGATGCAAAGCTATATCGACATTGATCGATGAATTACGGCTTGGGAAGCCAATGAGAAGGAAAAAATGTAGGCCTACAGGGTAAAAACAAAGAAGGCACATTTTCTAAGATTCGGAAAATCTTTCTATCGCATTGCTTAATCTCCTAGAGGGATCCATGTTGTCTATTGAAAGGAAAAATCTACTTGCTAATGACGTTAAGTATTGTATGTTTGATTAATGGCAAGCTTATTTCGTTTATGATTATGTAAGCCACCTTTTAAATTCTATTTTAAAAAAAAGGAGTTTTCCGAAAGAAGTACTCTAAATAATATGGAAATGAGAAATTGTGACATTCTTGTAACAAAGAAATAAAGCGTGCAGAACGAAATTGTCATTTAACTCCTCACATGACGTGAGTTTAATTTTTCGATTGGGATAACCTTTGTTTCACTCTAGTGAGGATGAAAGAGAATAATTATACCACAATAGACAATGCTTTGAATACTTTCAGATTCAAGCTCAAAATCTGCGCGCGCAATATTTTATATTCTATGGACTTGTATTTGAGTCGCTGTAGGCATTAGAATTGATTTGTTATTTCTCCTTAAAACGTATTTCTTTGTCCAATTTCATCCCAATCGATTTGGTCTGTGGTCGGCAAAGATTGAAGTCCAAGGCTCCTGGTTTTCCTGCTGTTTCTATAAGGCAGTACGTGAAATTGTCTTAGGGCCCTTTCGCGAAATAGCCTTATTGCTAGCGTTAGACTTAAAAAACAAACACATACACCCTTATCCAACCATGTTTAGTAACAACAGCCAAAATTAAAATCGATTCTAGTTTTGATACCACAGAGAGATTTCAAATTTTCAAGAGAAACCGTACCGTTTGCGTTGACGCCCTCATCTGTTTTTGTTGTCGGCATAAATTGGAAGCATGACGTGTTTAATATAACAATTATATATTCTTTTTTTGCCATGGAACCCATAGCTAACAACATTGCACACTAGGATAAAACAGTATATAAGACTTAAGTTCCACAAAGCACAAAGTTATTTCAAAAGTCTTTACAGACGGCATTGAACTAGAGTCTGATACGAGCGATACAACTATCGGTATTTACTCTCTTTGCCGTACAATACAACATTTTTCTCTAACACTTGGGGTAGAATGCACAAATATGACATAGCTTACGTCTCGTCGTAGACATTCTTATTCTCATATTGTTACGACGAGACGTAATCTACGTCTTGTTTGTGCATTCTACCCTTGAAGGGATTCCAAAGAAACGAGATGAACTTACTGATAACTCAATAATGTAGTTGTCTTTACCCCCCGTGGGTTTAATGTGTGAATAATTAAAACTAACCGAATAAAATTTCCATAAAATTACGAAGATGTTCATCCACGAACTTTGATAAGCTGTGAAATCGGATAGTATGTAAATATTATTAAAACACGGAATTATTCTGTTTAGAAGAATTTTTACAAAGGCGCAGTAACGAAAAAAGCTGAAGCTGAAAAGTTAGAACTAACATACTATACACTACCTACTGCTGTTTAGAACTATAAATAGATCCAAGTTATATCCACATCTATTATTATTATTATTATTATTATTATTATTATTATTATTATTATTATTATTATTATTATTGCTATCCAGATCAAGTGTTTTTCACTGAATCTAACTATTGCCAACCTAGAATACCACAACGACCACCATAAACTAGAATCGAGACATATGAAATGCAGCGCTCCAAAATGGCACAGATTTAATATTCCAACATTTCAGAGAATAAAGTAAACAAATACATGATTGTATATCATAGTAAAATTCCAAATCTAGAGAAAAGTTTAGCACTATCGTATGTATGTAGATTTAAACTTGCTGGAAAAAAACACGACTGATTTTTTTTATCAATATAGGTTTTACATCTCTAAATTCAATTTATACGCCTCTAACTATAACATTATTAGACAAATAAAATGCATAAATTCAACAACACCACACAATATTGTAAATCTTCATAGAAAAGCGTAAAAAAATTAGATCTATATCATTGCATAATCTTACTATCTAGATCAAGATTTCGCACGATCGCATTGTAAACTTAATAAAGAAAAAACACGAATGGTATTTTTTTCAAGTACCAAGTAACATTTTACGTAATTAAATAAAAATAACACACCCATAACCATTCACTAATAAATGAAACGCAAAGGTCCACAACATCACACAATATTGTAACACTCCAGAGAACGCATTAAATAAATAAATCATTGTATAATCCTATACTCCTATCTCTAGAGCGAGATTTTGCGCTGTCGTATGTATAGATCTAGAGATCTACTTGGTGGAGAAAAAAAAAACAATCTTAGCCATAGATCTAGAGCCTTTAGTCGATCTAGTATTACCTCCAAATGGCTCTCTGGGTTTTACAGCTAGCACTAGTTTTTTTACGCGGGCGTTGGGTGGCATTAGAGATATTGCGATTTACACAATGAAAACGAGTGACGTAATGATGTCAATTAGACATGGGCTATTCTGATCAAATAATATTATTAGCTCCATTCTCTCTCTGTCTCTCTCTCTCTCTAGGTCTCTCTATGTATGTGTGTCTCTCTCTCCCTCCCACCCCTTTCTCTCTGTCTCTTTCTCTCTTTCTTTTCTCTCTATCTCCCTCTCTCTCACAGAGATAGAGACAGAGACATAGAGACATAGAGATGGAGAGAGAGGGAGAGAGAGATAGAGAGAGAGAGAGACAAATAAAAGAGATCCAGATAGATCCAGAGACAGACAAACCACCCAACACAAAGACAGACAAACAGAGACTCTATAACACTAAAATACCAATCATGCCATACCATAGTGCGCCCTATTGTACTAGGCAGGGTTCCGAAGTCCTAAGCCCTAATGTAATTTACACGACTTGTTATCTAGCGCAAATAAAACGCTATTGGCAAGAGAACAGCCTGAAAATAGAAAGTAACGCTATACTAAAGACAAGATAATTAGAGTTAGCTTTCGCGCTCTCGATGGTTTATCTAGCGTAAATTGGCATTAAAGACCTTGTGTTACAGAGGCGTATAGCGAAAACGAGGACGATAGAAAATGAAATGTATGAAACTAATCTTATAGCTAACCCACGCCCCTAGCGTAGAAGGATGTTGTTGAGTTGTTGATGAGTTGGTTTAACGTCCAACATCAGCACCTTATAGGCTATATTGTGGACGGGCCCAAGACTAACATCTGACAATTTTATGTGCTGCCACACACCATACAGGGCGGGGATGCCATGACTCCTGTCTCAGCCGGTCACATTAAACTGACACCGACCCAACCAGTAGGGAGCGCAATTCGCCAGGGATCGACCCGGACCTTTTAGTCGAAAGCCAATGTTCTACCCCAGAATCGACTCTCCCCCCAGCGTAGAAGGAAGGTTTGTCTTATCTGTCTCAATCTATCCTGCCTTTCCACTTTAGAACCTCCAAAATTAGGGAACCCCATACATAGGAGGACCAGCCTCGTACATGTAGTAAT
>RQTK01000199.1:169292-180548 GCA_003991915.1 Elysia chlorotica
AATAATAATAATAATAATAATAATAATAATAATAATAATAATAATAATAATAATAATAATAATAATAATAATTATAATAATAATAATCATAATAATAATAATAATTCGTTTAACTAATTTTCCTGATATCGAAAATGATGAAACCTTAAGACATTTACTTCTCTAGAATAGCTCGGGTGATTTTCATTCCTTCCTTTATTATAAATCTATTTTTCCGGCTTCATAGACAACCTTATTGAGAAACGCTATGCAATTTTTCTGGCGTACCCAATTTAGTAAGATAACATTTTATTATCAAAACGCCATTCTCTCCTGTGGTATAAATTTATTTTTTTCGGACTTCATAGCGCTAGCCAACCTTATTAGGAAAGGGTGAACTATTTTCTGAAACTCCGTGCTGAAGTAGCATATTTTGTGTGTGTCCGTCTTTGTGTTCGTGTTTTTTTTTTATTGTATTATTTTTCCATCTTCATGAACCCAAATTGGAAGAGATTGGCTATTTTATAGCAATCGCGGCCTTTAGGGAAAGCAAAAAAAAAAAAAAAAATCTCGAGGTCCAATGGATTTGGGAAAGCAAATTGTTTCGCTCAAATCGTGTAGACCGTTTGAAGAGAAAATTGGCGGAGAAAATTTTTTAGGAAAATAATTTGAAATGATCATCACTATAAATTGCATTGACGTCATTGTAAAAAAAAAACAAAGAAAAAGATTATTTCGTTGCACGGTCCATTTTTTAAACTTTTTATCAGCATTATGAGCAAGATTTTAATTTGATAGAATGAAACTGTAAATTACATTTTGTTCCATTCTTTACACTTGCAACCTTTTTTGGTACTTTGTATAAAGCTAGAATAAGTTTTAAAATGGACACAAACCTTCATGAACTAACATTTGCCCAGGTCTCAAATGACATTTTAATACACATCGCTATAGGAATTATATTCCTTTCTTCTCGCCCCTCTGTACCTCTCTCTATCGCTCCATCTCTCTCTATATCTCTATCCCTTTCTATCCCTCTATCTCTCTCTGTCTATCCCTTTCTCTGTCCATCTCTCTCTATCTAACTCTCGACCCTTCTTTATCTCTCTATCACTCCAGCTCTCTATGTATTTCACACAGTCACACACACACACACACATACACTGTCTCTCTCATTATACTCATGAAAATCTATCATGTTATATATTGATAAAAACAACCCACCAAACTACGCTTTTCTATGAGTCTGCCCAAATATTTCTTCTTCCTTAACCTTAATATTCCATGATCGAATACAGTGAGCCGTAAGTACAACCTTCTAGTAAGTTTACGATCTGTCGCAAGATATACAAATAATAATGAAGGCTACCGACGAGTTTTAAGCCACCGCGACGTTGTACTTACGATCCAGTAATTGTAATCGACATCGCGTTTTCTCTCATTTTGCCCCACTCTATTTTACCTCATTTTTTTTATTTTGCTCCACTCTATTTTACATCCCTCTCATTCCGCCCCACTATATTTTACACACATACGCACACACAATTCTCATTTCCCCAACCCTTGATTTTCAAAGATGGACTTTCTTATCTGGATCCCGTCAATTTTAACCATCAGGTATATAATATTCCATCTCCTTTCTGATCCGTAATTATTCCTCCTTCTTCCACGAGAGTCTAACGACTGCCTTTTCCCAACCCTCCTCCCTCTCTGATCCACAACAGTTTTTCTAACTAACTAAAGACTCAATACGATGTACTTGCCAGACGGTTTCTGTATTTCTCTCCAACTCTTTCTCTCTCTCGCTCTCTCCCTCTCTCTCTCTCTATTCCTTTCAATATCTCTCATCCTTTCTCTTTTTTGTCTGTGTGTTGGTCTGTCTGTCGGTCTGTTTATCTGTCTATCTGTCTGTCTGTCTGTCTGTCTGTCTGTCTGTCTGTCTGTCTGTCTGTCTGTCTGTCTGTCTGTCTGTCTGTCTGTCTGTCTCTCTCTCTCTCTCTCTCTCTATCCCTCTCATTTCGCCCCACTCTATTTTACCTCATTTTTATTTTGCTCCACTCTATTTTACATCCCTCTAATTTCGCCCCACTCTATTTTACATCCCTCTCATATCGCCACACTCTATTTTACATACACGCACACACGCACGCACAAGCCATTCTCATTTCCCCAACCCTTGATTTTCCGCAATCAAAGACGGAATTTCTTATCTGGATCCCGTCAATTTTAACCTTCAGCTATATAATATTCATCTCCTTTCTCATCCTTAATTATTCCTCCTTCTTCCACGATAGCCTAACGAATGCGCTTTTTTCAGTATCTCTCATCCTGTCTCTTTTTTGTATGTGTGTCTGTCTCTGTTTCTGTCTCTGTCTGTCTCCGTCTCTGTCTGTCTCTGTCTCTTTCTCTCTCTCTCTCTCTCTCACTCTCTCTCTCTCTCTCTCTCTCTCCTTTTCTAAATTCCACCTCTCATTCCTTTTCTCTCCCTTACTTAGCTTATCCCCACCAAGACGCCGCTATATTCACCGCAACTTTTCCTAGAAACCATACACCAACGTCAGCACTACCTCCCCCCTCTCATGCCCCCACCCCCACAGAAAAAAAAATCCCCGCCATCACCCCAAACGACCATTGTACTCTCATACACTGAAAGGCCAGAATCCATGGCTGAACTGAAAAGAACTCGTAGACGCTATTCATTATACTCACTCAATCTACAGTCCGTGCCTGTCTGGCTCACCCTGAAAGACAGCAAAGGAGAGAGAGAGAGAGAGAGAGAGAGAGAGAGAGAGAGAGAAGACAGAGAGAAAGGAACAGAGAAAGAGAACAAAATTGAGATAGCAAAGGAAAAGATAGAGGGGGACAGAAAGAGAAAGACGCAGAGAGAGAGAGAAAGAGAAATAGGTAGAGAAAGAGAAAGAGATAAAAAGAGAGAGATAGAGAGAGAAGAGAGATAGAGAAAGAAAGAGGGATAGAAAGCGCGTGCGAGAGAGAGAGAGAGAGAAAGAGAGAGAGAGAGAGAGAGAAAAGCAGCTCAAAAGACCATACACTACACTCACTCTACAGTCCGTGTCTGTCTGGCTTTCAGCCACTCACCCTCAGGGGACCCTGTCCGAGAATGTCACAGAGTTTACCTTAATGTGATGAAGACACAAGTAGAGACAGGGAGGGGGAGAGAAAGAGAGATAGATAGGAAGAGAGAGAGAAAGAGAGAGAAAGAGAAAGAGAGAGAGGGAAGAAAGAGAGAGAGAGAGAGTGAAAGAAAGAATGAGAGATAGAGGGAGGGAGAGAAGAGCTTGCAGAGAATGTCATAGAGTTTACCTTAATGTGATGAAGACACAAATAGATAGAGATAGAAAGAGAGATAGAAGGAGAGAGAGATAAAGAAAGAGAGAAAGAAATAATGAGATAGAAAGAGAGATAAAGAGAGAAAGAAGGAAAAGAGAGAGAAGAGAGAGTGAAAAAAATGAGGGATAGAGAGAGAAAAGAGAGATAGAAAGAAAGAAAGAGAAACAAATAGAAAGGGATAGAAAGAGAGAGAGTGAGAGAGAGAGAGCGAGAGAGAGAGAAAGAGAGATAGAAAGATAGAGATAGAGAGAGAGACAGAGAGACAGAGAAGAACAGCCCGAGAGACCCCATTCACTACACTCACTCACTCACTCACTCACTCACTCATTCACTCACTCACTTACTCACTCACTCACTCTACAGTCCGTGTCTGTCTGGCTTTCAGCCACTCGCCCTCAGGGGACCCTGTCCGAGAATGTCACAGAGTTTACCTTAATGTGATGAAGACACAAGTTCGTTGTCTTTGGTTAGTGTCATATTCCCAAGATAGAAGTTGTTGTTGAGTTGGTTTAACGCCCTAAGCCAACACTATAATTAAAGGATATATTGTAGACGGGCCCCAAAACTGACCTCTGACAATTTATATGCGATGCCACACACAAAACAGGGCGGTGATAGTACCGTGATACCATGACTCCTGGTCATAGTTTATTGACACCGACCCAACCAGACTGAGTAGGGAGTGAAATCGCCGGGTCTCGAACCACGGACCTTTTGCGTCGGAAGCCGATGTTCTACCCTAGGGATACCACGCCCGCCACGTCCCAAAGAGAACGTATTAAAATTTAAATAGAGATACATGATTTATAAGACGGTCGTTA
This sequence comes from Elysia chlorotica, assembly GCA_003991915.1. Taxonomy (NCBI): domain Eukaryota; kingdom Metazoa; phylum Mollusca; class Gastropoda; family Plakobranchidae; genus Elysia; species Elysia chlorotica. The sequence continues at coordinate 173,441 of RQTK01000199.1, forward strand.
CGTTTTACAATGCAAAGCTATTATTATGAAGTACAAAAAAGAGACATACAGACAACCAAGCAGAAGGACCAGAGCAATAAGCAAAGTGAACAAGGGGGAAGAAAGAAATAGAGATTGGACATGGAGAGAAAGAGAGAGTTCACTCACTCACTCATTCACTCACTCACTCATTCACTCACTCACTCATTCACTCACTCACTCATTCACTCACTCACTCATTCACTCACTCACTCACTACACTCACTCACTCTACAGCCGGTGTCTGTCTGGCTTTCACTTACTCACCCTCAGGGGACCCTATCCGAGAATGTCACAGAGTTTACCTTAATGTGATGAAGACACAAATAGATAAAGATAGAAAGAGAGAGAGAGAGCGAGAGAGAGATAGAAAGAGAGAGAGAAAGAAGGAGAGAGAGATAAAGAAAGACAGAAAGAAATAATGAGAGAGAGGGAGGGAGAGAAGAGCTCGCACAGAATGTCATAGAGTTTACCTTAATGTGATGAAGACACAAGTTCAGAGAGAGAGATAGAGAGAGAGAGAGGGAGAGACAGAAAGAAAGAATGAGAGAGAGGAAGGGATAGAAGAGCTTGCAGAGAATGTCAGAGTTTACCTTAATGTGATGAAGACACAAGTTCAGAGAGAGAGATAGAGAGAGAGAGAGGGGGAGACAGAAAGAAAGAATGAGAGAGAGGGAGGGATAGAATGTCACAGAGTTTACCTTAATGTGATGAAGACACAAGTTCGTTATCTTTGGTTAGAGTCACGTTCCCATAGTTTTCTTATAGAATCCTTAAAGGGAAAGGTATAAGAATACGAGGGATACGAGGTATAAGAGGGAGAGAGAGAAGGAGAGAGAGAGAGAGAGAGAGAGAGAGAGAGAAAGAGAGAGATAAAGAAATAGAGAGACAACAACATCGATATGAGTTGTTAAGAGAGAGAGAGAGAGAGAGAGAGAGAGAGAAGGGCAGGTGCTTTTTTAGGGTGTGGGCTAATAGTAGTAAAATAATAATAATAAAAATAATAATAAACTACAACAACATCCATATGAGGTTGTTGTTGTTTGTTTGTTTTTTATTGTTCGTATCGATGATTGATCAATGTAAAAGCGCTTCTCTCAAAGCTGGGAAATCTATCAGGACCTAGATTTAATCTCGAATAATGTTAAATCGTTGTTGGGCTTCATTATTTTTATATTTTTCATGATTAATTACTTGCATATAATTTAACCTCACCTAACTTAGCCCGATGGTTGGCACATCAATATAAGCGATCGATGAATCGATTAGGTACCATCTGTCACTTCCCTGGTTTTACACACAAGACTCTCTCAGGATTTAGTTTTGGTGACTAGTTCAACACAAATCCATCACGCATGGATACTGTGGTAGCATCTTCTCTTCGATTTGTGTTTGTTTGTCTGTTTGTTGTTGGGGGTTGTAGCGGTGGGTTTTTTTTTTTTGTAGGTGTTTTTTTTTAATTCATTTTTATTTTTATTATTTTGGGGACTTGGGTTGACAACACATATTCGAAAACATTGAGAGAGAGAGAGAGAGAGAGAGAGAGAGAGAAAGAGGAATAAAGAGCGAGAAAGAAAATGTAAGAGAGAAACAGGAAGAAAAAGGAATAAGGGGAAGAGAGCGAGAGAGATTGACACAAGAGATAGGTTTTTAATAATTTAATTTTAATAATTACACCAAAAAGAAAGAAAAAAAAAGCATAAACATTGGGAGAGGAAAATGTTATTACATAGTCTAGGGAAAGAAAAGCAAAAATTAATAATACTTAATATCACCAAACCAAACCACACAGGAAAAGACAACCAACCGAATCGAAAAACGCAAAACGATTTCGCAATACATGGCCTTCTTCCCTTCTGTCACTTCCCCAACATACACAGAGTTGAGATCGATCCTAACCCTCTCAACCTTCACCCCATCCCCCTCTCCTCTTCCACTACCCCTTCTTCTCCTCCTCCTCCACCCCTCTCCTCCGCCTCCTCCTCCTCCTCCTCCTCCTCCTGCTCCTCCTCTTCTCCTCCTCCACCTCCTCCTCCTCCATTACTCCTCCCCCTCTCCTCCTCCCCCTCCTCTAGCAAAGAGTGAAGTGTAAACCTCTTATCCTTAACCATCTGTCGCTCCCTTGTGTATAGGCATGCACTGAATCCCTTCAAGGCTGGCTAACGGAGACATTTTTTACCGATCTATAAATCTATTTATAGTTCCGCGCGCTCATTTATCACATTGTCACATTCAGGATGAGAAGCAAGGTAGATAATTTGGTCGTGCTCTGAGATGAGTTGGTTTAACGCCCAACATCAGCATTATATAGGCTATATTGTGGACGGGCCCCAAGACTGACGTCTGACAATTTTATGTGCTGCCACACACGAGACAAGACGGGGATGCCATGACTCCTTTCTCAGCCGGTCACATTAAACTGACACTGACCCAACCAGTAGGGAGCGCAATAGCATGGACTCGAATCCAGACATTGTGCGTCGGAAGCCGATGTTCTACCCCAGGACCACCGCCCCCTCAGGTAGATAATTTGGTCGTGCTCTTGATTGACTAGCAATAGGTTCCGAGGTTCTATCTCTGCAAATGCATTTCGTCTAAATAGAGATTTTTTATAAAGAATATTAAAAGACTAATAGTCAATGAGAGAATTGCTTTCTTTTCAAAACAGGATGTGTAAAGAAAAGCTGCTATTACAGAATGTACTGAGGTATCTGTAAGGAAATTGGTGTGTATACTATAATTTAACTTTGATAATCCTACACGTGAATCTTTTAACAAAGATAGATAGATAGATAGATAGATAGATAGATAGATAGATAGATAGATAGATAAATAGATAGATAGATAGATAGATAGATAGAAAGATAGATATTTAGATACTGGACAGAATGTACGAGAACTTGGGTAGAATGCATACAATTGATGTAGCTTATGTCTCGTCGTAAGACTTCTTATTCCTATATTGCTACGACGAGACGAAAGCTAAATCTACTTCTTGTTTGTGCATTCTACCCCTTAAGCCATACTAATTAGTCTAAGCTTAAAAACACCGTGCAATTGATTCCAAATTTAATCTAGATCTAGATCTAGTCTAGCTAGTCTGAAAATTAATGATCTTAATGAAATTCCTGATACATCCACGAAAGAAGCATAAAGATAACAGATACGGAGAAACGATATAAACACAATGCTTAAAAAGGATTTGACGAAATTTTCAATCGATCTATGAAAAAAAATAATGAAAACAACAAAACTAACAGAAACAGGGAAACGAGATGAACACAAGGACTAAAAATGATTTGACAAAATTTTCAATCGATCTATGACAGAAGAATCAACATAACGAAACTAACAGATACAGGCAATCGGAGTGAATTCACAAAGTAATAATATCATTTTGTACGCCGCCAGTAACTCTAAATAAACTCACAAAAAAACCTAAAAATAATTTTACGAAATTCCCGATGTATAAATAGAAGAATCAAACTAACATAAACACACAGAGAGACGGTGCGAAATTATAACGCAATTATAATAATTCACACAGCTAGAGTGCTGGTAACACTAAATAAACACATTGTTTGGAAATTATTTCACGAAATTTCACCCATAAGACGAGATAAGATAAGATAAGATAAGATAAGATAAACCTTTATCATCCCATAGGGACATTTCTTGGTCGTACAATAATAGGCTTACATTTGAGTCAATATCACAACATCAGTTGTACATGTCTGAGATAAAATATAATTATAACGATAATAAAATGAAATAAGCATTTAAAACTTACATGATAATCATCTTACGATCCATGAGAAAAGAATGAAATTAATCAAACTAACAATAACACACAGCTATAGCGAATACAATGTATGGAAACCATCTTACAAATGATCCGATCCATCCATAACTGAAGAATCAATCTACATTGTATTAAAAAAGAGAGAGAGAGAGAGAGAGAGAGAGAGAGAGAGAGAGAGAGAAAGAGAGAGAGAGAGAGAGGAGAATGAAATGAATTTGTTTCTTAAGACTATCATCAGTTGCACGGATATATCGTGGACGGGTCCCAAAACTAACGTCTGTCACAATGCATTAAAACGATCTTACACATTTTCCGATCCATCCATAAGAGAAGAATCAAACTACATTGTATTAAAACTAACCAAACTAACAGAAACAGAAACAGCTATCACAATGCATTAAAACGATCTTACACATTTTCCAATCCATCTATAAGAAAAGAATCAAACTACACTGTATTAAAACTAACCAAACTAACAGAAACAGAGAGAGAGAGAGAGAGAGAGAGAGAGAGAGAGAGAGAGGAGAATGAAATGAATTCGTTTCTTAAGACTATCATCAGTTGCAAGCATATATCGTGGACGGGTCCCAAAACTAACGTCTGTCACAATGCATTAAAACGATCTTACAAATATTCCGATCCATCCATAAGAGAAGAATCAAACTACACTGTATTAAAACTAACCAAACCAACAGAAACAGAGAGACAGACGGAGCTATCACAATGCATTAAAACGATCTTACACATTTTCCGATCCATCCATAAGAAAAAACTCAAACCACATTGCATGAAATGAATTCGTGTCTTAAGACTATCATCAGTTGCAAGGATATATCGTGGACGGGTCCCAAAACTAACGTCTGTCACAATGCATTAAAACGATCTTACACATTTTCCGATCCATCCATAAGAGAATAATTAAACTACACTGTATTAAAACTAACCAAACTAACAGAAACAGAGAGACAGACGGAGCTATCACAATGCATTAAAATGATCTTAAATATTCTTCGAGATGATAATAAGCTTACGAAAATCCAGATCCATGAGTAGAGAATTAAATCAATCTAACTAACAAAACCATAGAGACGGAGCTATCACAATGCATTAAAATGATCTTACACATTTACCAATCCATCCATAACAGAAGAATTAAACTACACTGTATTAAAACTAACCAAACTAGCCTAACAGAAACGGAGAGAGAGAGAGAGAGAGAGAGAGAGAGAGAGAGAGAGAGAAAGAGAGAGAGAGAGAGAGGAGAATGAAATGAATTCGTTTACTAAGAATATCATTAGTTGCAAGCATATATTGTGGACGGGTCCCAAAACTAACGTCTGTCACAATGCATTAAAACGATCTTACACATTTCCCGATCCACCCATAAGAGGAGAATGAATCTTCATTGTATTGAAACTAACCAAACTAGCCTAACAGAAACGGAGAGAGAGAGAGAGAGAGAGAGAGAGAGAGAGAGAGAGAGAGAGAGAGAGGAGAATGAAATGTATTCTTTTCTTAAGACTATCATCAGTTGCAAGGATATATCGTGGACGGGTCCCAAAACTAACGTCTGTCACAATGCATTAAAACGATCTCACACATTTATCCATCCATCCATAAGAGAAGAATTAAACTACACTGTATTAAAACTAACCAAACCAACAGAAACAGAATCGGAGAGACGGAGCTATCACAATGAGTGCAAATGATCTTAAATATTCTTCGAGATGATCATAAACTTACGAAAATCCTGGTCCACGAGTAGAGAATTAAATAAATCAAACTAACAATAACACAGAGACGGAGCTATCACAATGAAAAGAATCAAACTACACTGTATTAACACTAACCAAACTAACAGAAACAGCAACAGAGAGATGAACGTAGCAATCACAATGCCTGGATGAAGATTGAAAATGTCACACTCTCAGTACATGTATCTCTCACAGGTCGCAAAGCTCACCAGAACTGAAACACTGAGACACCTTGAGACACTGTGAGTCTGAGAGACTGAGACAGTGAGACGGAGAGACAGCGCTAGCCCCAGGTCGCAAAGCTCACGAGAACTGAGACACTTTGAGACTGTGAGTCTATGAGACTGAGAGACTGAGACAGTGAGACGGCGAGAGACAGTGCGAGCGAGCCCCCAGGGCATGTGTGTCTCCCGTGTCCCCAGGTTTGTCGCTCGCTGCTTAAGACAGGCGAGGTTACCCCAGGTTTGTGCCGCACCTCGCTTGCCATTTCTCTGATCCCGGTATCTTTTTTTTAATCTCTATTTTCTTCCCTACTGTCATTCGATGCTCACCTCGCCGTCTGTCTGTCTTTCTGTCTCTCTATCTCTCTCTCTTTCCTTCTTTCCGTCTTTCTTCCCTTTGTGTACCTACAGGCGAGGTTACCCCAGGTCTGTGCCGCACCTCTCTCATATCTCTGTCGCTTTTTTGTACCTCCGATTTTCTCCTCCACTGTCGTTCGATATTCACCTCACCCTCTGTCTCTCTCTTCATATCCATTTTTCCTCTGTCTCTAATTCTAGATGTCAATGTCCATATCTACATCTCTCCGTATTTTCTTTATTTCCCCCCCCCCCCTCTCTCTCTCTCTCTATCTATCTATCTCTCTCTCTTTGTATTTTCTCTCTGCTGTCTATCTGCATATAATGGACTGTAGTTTTTCTCTCATTCAAAAAAAAAAAAAGATTATCTCGAAAAATTAATTTCCCCTTTTCATTCAACATATGTTCCCCTTGTCACCCCTCACACATACACACTCACATACACACACATCTAAACACCCAGATCCTCTTTCAACAATTCCCACCCACCCACCTAAAATCGAACACACGTACACATTTTTAATCCACAAGTAAGACTCACAAGCTTGTGGTCACAACATGAAATTCGCGGAGATCTAGATTAACTTAAGCTTAAAAAAAAACCCAACTCCGTATACATCTAAGCCGTAATCAATACTATAACAATGACGGTACAATGTACTCCCCCTATCCCTCACCTTCCCTCATCCTCCCTCCCTCCCTTTCTCCTCGCCCATGTCCCCAAACCCTCCCTCCCTCTCTCATCCCCCATTTACCACACGGCTAAACTGACGCATGTGGTAGGTTGTTGAGTTGTTGAGTTGCTTTAACGTTCAACATCAGCACTATATTGTGGACGGGCCCTAACGCTGACGTCGGACAATTTTATGTGCTGCCACATACGAGACAGGGCGGGGATGCCATGACTCCTGTCTCAGCCAGTCACATTAAACTGTCACCGACCCAACAAGTAGGGA
>RQTK01000199.1:190154-261853 GCA_003991915.1 Elysia chlorotica
CGACAAAATATATTTCTGTAAAATATAAGTTCAGCCTTTGCAATAAACATAAACCTTGCTGTACATGTACCCAGAACTGGGGGTAGGGATATAGAGATACAAACAGAGAGACAAAAGGAGAGGGGGGAACATGAAGAGACAGGTACATAACTCGGCAACGTACCTGCGTTTATGTCCACCACAAGACAGGCGTACCTGCACCCCTGCTGTATCTGTTCCTAGAGCTGAGGGTAGGGATGGAGACAGACAGAGAGACAGGCATAGAAAGGGAGAGACATGAGTACCTTAACTCGGCGACGTACCTGCGGTTATGTCAACCACCAGACAGGTGTACTTGCACGCAGAGCTGGGGGTAGGGAGAGAGACAGACAGAGAGATAGATGGAGGGACATAAAGAGAGAGGGAGGGACAGGTACATAGAGAACTTTAAATCGGAAACGTACCTGCGGCGATGTCCACCACTAGACAGGTGTACCTGCACGCCCTCTGTGCCTGCACCCAGAACTGGGCGGTAGGGATTAAAAGAGAGAGAGGCATAGAGAGAGAGAGAAAGAGAGAGACAGAGAGACATAGAGAGAGAGAGGAGAGACAGACAAACAAACAGACAGACAGACAGACAGACAGACATAGAGAGGATGAAACATAAAGAAACAAATACATGAGAACTTACCTGCTGTGATGTCCACCACTAGACAGGTGTACCTGCACGATCCCTGTGCCTGCACCCAGAACTGGGCAGTTGGACAAGACTCCAGGCTCCACTGGCCTGTGATTGCGCCGCATCGGATGTACTTGGACCTGGAGGAGAGGGAGAGGGGGGGATATGGAGGGAGATATGTGAGAGGGTGGGGGGAGGGAAACGTGGGAGGGGATGCGCGCGAAGGAGAAAGTTGTTGAGTTGTTGAGTTGGTTACCAAGGCGGGGATACCATGACTTTGTCTTAGCTGGTCATATTAACCTGACACCGACCCAACCGGTAGGAAGCGAAGAGAAGAGGATTTTGAATTGTTGATTTGGTTTAACGTCCAATGTCTGCACTATATAGGCTATTTTGTGGACGGTTCCCAAGACTGATGTCTGCTAATTTTATGTGTTGCCACACACGATACAGGGCGGAGATGAGTTGAGTTGAGTTGGTTTAACGTCCAATATCAGCGCTATATAGGCTATAATGTGAACGGGCCCCAAGATCGATGTCTGACAATTTATATATATATAAAATATATATATATATTATATATAAGTATATATAGCCGCGTCTTTCCTCTACTCTATCCCTCCACCTCTCTCTCTCTCTCTCTCTCTCTCTCTCCCTTTCTACCTCCTCCTCCCCTGTCCAACAAACTCTTATTCCAAACACTAACCCGTCTGGGGGATACTCATGCACCGCGATCCCCGCCGTCAGGTTCCCTGCTGTACACGGATTCGCCACGCCTGGGGATATCGTCACTGACCCCCCACTGACCACAGCGGACGGTTTGGTCGGCTGGACAGTGATGGCTGGATACACCCCGCCAATGGGGGAATCGAACTCGCACTCTCTGGTGGTCGCCCTGTAGGACTGCCCGTTCGGACAGAGCACGACGTAGGCCTGGGAGAGCGGGGGTTGACAGTGATGTACTTAGTTGTGGAGTTTGATACAGTTTAGACAGGTACAGAACCCTAACTCTAACTTTAACTCTAAGCCTAACACTAACCATAACCCTAACCTTAACCCTAACCTTAACCCTAACAATAAGTCGGCTCGTGCAAAAAGTTCTTTTTAATAGGTCTATGCTCTAGCCCAAGGCGCCCAAAAATAGAAGACCAAGTCACCGAATTTAACAGTGTGAAAACTTTTTTGCTCACCAAGGATAACATGATTTTATTTCCTTTAATTCTAAGCATAGATAGGACAGAGTGATACCTTTTCAGCCCACACAATTTAAGCTAAAGAATATAATGATTTTTTATGAAGTAGGTGTACAGGTGATGTGTCTTTTTACATGTGTCAACTATATAATAATTTAGGAATTAATTTGTGTTAATTCAAATATCCCAAAATCGCCGAAATACGACACAACTCAACCGGCCATTTTACAATCGCTTTTGGAACCAACAACCAACAAATTCAATAATTTCTGAGACAGTTTTCATTAATATAAATACATGTATCACAAAATCGTCAAAATACGACACAACTCAACCGGCCATTTTACAATCGCTTTTTAAACCAACAACCAACAAACTAACAACCAAACTAATGAGCAAACCCACCTGGGCCTTGCTGTCACAGATGATAAACCTGTCCGTCCTGCTGGGGTGAGGGAACCTGGAGAGGACGGGGGATCCGGGGATCAGAGGGGCGCCGCACGGATTAACTGTCAGGTCTCGGTCTGGTATACATTATCCCTCAGGTCAAGGTTGTGGAAGGTGAGGTTGGGTAGGGGGGGTAGGGGTTGGGGCAGGAGAATGAGGTAGTGAACAAGATGGTCAATCAAAGAAGAAGAAGAAAATCTCGATGTTTTGTTGTTTTTTTTATATATACTTTTTGTGGTTGATTGTCTTAGTGAGTCTAGTGTGCATGCGTTAAATCAAAAATAACGATACAAATAAGTCATTACAAGAATTATATAGGCTTTAATAGACAGTGTTAGATTTAGGGACCCAAAAAGGGTGCAAGTAATTGTAAAAGATTTGTCTTATCTGTTGATCTCAAGCTTAGTCTAGGTTTGTGACTATCCCTTTCAATCACAAGTTAAACTTCCTCATCTTACTTGTTTTTTGTCCTGATTGTAAAATTTGCCTTCACGCTAATTAGATATCCAGAAAGGAATAAATTGAAGTGCATTTTATCTTATAAATGTGAGTTTTCTAGTCGTATTGTCTAGCAGATGAGTATAATAGTAGCACAATGAACGCAGTTAAAGTAAGGGGAAGTGTAAACTTTTAGAGCTAATGGTGGTGGTAGTGGTGGTGGTGGTGATGATGATGATCATCATCATCATCATCATCATGAAGATTGATTGATTGATTATTGATTGATTGAGTTGTAATATAATGGAAATTAAACAAGGTAAATTGATTTGTCTGTCAATTAATGAATTCGTCGATTTACGTATATGTAGTGGTTTATTCATTGACTGACTGTATGATACGAAGAACTATCTCATAAAAACGTTTGATTGCTGTAGTGAATTTATTGGCTGGTCATTGATATCTTTTTGACAGATGGGCTGACTAACTAGTTAATATATTAATGCATTAAATTATCGATTAACCGTTTGGTTTTAAAAAAAAACATGTCCATCAGGTTACTTCATGTATTTCATTGCTTAATTTGTCACTTACTGCCATAGGTTATTATATTGGACATACAACAAAGCTTTTATTACTCACTATGTTTTTGCCTTTTTCTTAATATAAAAATTTTCAATGAAAGTTTTACCATGATCCTAACAACCCCTACTAAAATTTAGTCGCCAATATTTATAAATAAAAGACAAGCGCAACTTACTGTAAGTTAAGAAGAAGCCTCAATGCAGAAATCATATCGCTACAAAATTATTTTATACAATATAAACGCTGACAAGCAGAAGGTCAGAGTTTCGAATCTGTAATGGTATCCCCATCGTTATAACCGCAGGCTTTGCAACAACTTGCTTATAGCGAAATACCGAAGGTGGTAGGAAAAGGAATCACCAGCCCCAGCGTTGAATCATAGCTCTATACTACACATATTGAGCCAATGACCAATCAGAAAACGCCATTTCTAAGGGGCGTGATTATTTCATCGTAAAAACGAAGGTGGTAGGTTGGAATCTGCCCCTGCGTTGAATCATAGCTCTATACTAGACTTATTGAGCCAATGACCAATAAAAAAAAAAACGCCATATCTAAGGGGCGTCATTATTTCATCACAAAATCGAAGGTGATACGTTGGTAAGGCAATCTGCCCGGGCGTTGAATGATAACTCTATAATAGACTTATTAAACCAATGACCAATCAAAAAACGCCACACATAAGAGGCGTGGTTATATCATAGCAAAAAACGAAGGTGATAGTTGGTAAGGGATTCTGCCCCAGCGTTGAATGATAGCTCTATACTAGACTCATTAAGCCAATGACCAATCAGAAAACGCCATACCTAAGGGGCAAAACTATAATTATATTATCATAGTAAAAAACGAAGTTGATAGGTTGGTAAGGCAATCTGCCCGGGCGTTCCATCATAGCTCTATATTAGACTTATTAAGCCGATGACCATTCAGAAAACCCCATACCTTTAGAGGGGCGCGAATATTTCATACAATTATCGTTGTGTGGATAGCAAAACCTCTATTATAGGACACTTCGGAACAGCCAATCAGAGAGCGCCTTTCCAAACCCACCTCAAAACTCAACCTCGACCTTCACCTTGACCGTGACCCACTTACCTCCACACACAGCCTTGCCCAGCGCCGTCATGTTAGAGCCCAGGTCAGCGAGACTGGACACCTTGACCAGGTGTAGTCTGGTGCCCGCCACGCCGACCAAAAGCTGCTCGTCCACCCGCCCCCCGCCCACCGCCACGACCACCACGCGCGCTCCCTCCGCCCGTAACAGGCTCGCCTGGGCACAAAGGCAATAGAAAAAAGAGCATACTGAGATTGGGAATGTTCGGAAAAAAAGGGGGGGGATAGATAGTGAGATATATAGCTATTATTTATCTATCTATCTATCTATCTATCTATCTACCTACCTACCTACATACCTATCTATCTATCTATCTATCTGTCTATCTATCTATCTATCTATCTATCTATCTATCTATATATCTATCTATCTTTCTATATATCCATCTATCTATCTATCTATTTCTTTCTTTTTCATTCTCTGTCTTTCTAGCTATCTCTCCCTCTCTCTCTCTCTCTCTGAGAGAGAGAGAGGGAGAGATAGCTAGAAAGACAGAGAATGAAAAAGAAAGAAATAGATAGATAGATAGATGGATATATAGAAAGATAGATAGATATATAGATAGATAGATAGGATAGATAGATAGATAGATAGACAGACCTCCTGTAACATGTCAGTCCTGCTCGTCGGGGTACCTGTTGTAAAGATGACCACCGTCTTACCGGAAGTCGTCCTCGCGCCATGTTGGAGGGACAGCCCGATCTGGCGGGACCACTTCAAGGCCGCCCCAAGGTCAGAGGCCAAGGACGTTCCGGGGAGTTGAGCTTGGTTCAAGGTCGTCAGAAACTTAACACGGGAGATGGATAGGAGATTGTGAGTCATGTATTTTTAAATACAGATAGTTATAGTTTCAAAGGGTATTACATTTGGCGTTTGAAATAATGCTCTTGAGTTGATGTAGGCATACATGCTTAAATAATTGACATTGGTAATTACATGTCTTAAGAATTTGTCCATTTTTTTTTTTTTTTGCAATGTGCCCACACAAAACAGTATCTATAGGAGTTGTGTCTCTTTAAAAAAATGCACTTGGGCGAATTATTTTTGAAAACAAAATAATATAAGTCAGATTTTAACAATAAGTTTTGTCACACAATTTTATAAAATTACTTATAGAGTCAAGGTGTCAGGTATAATGTTTTTGGCTGAAACAGAAGCCCTGGTATCCTATATTTGCCTCTGCGTGTCAGCACATACAAAATTGTCAGATGTTAATCTTGGGACCCGTTACGAGATAACGCAATGCCTGGCAATGAAAGATAAGAGACTAACTAGCAATTAAACCAAAATATTATAGCTGTCCCTTGGGGAAGCTCTGTCTATTTCTGACAGAAGCCCTGGTATCCTATATTTGCCTCTGTTTCGTTACATGAAAAATTTCCAGACATTTGTCTCGGTACCCGTCACAAGATAGTCTTAAGTATGATTATGAGATTAATGTTAATAAACCAACTAGCAATCAAGCCAAAGGGATTCTGGCCGTACCTTGGGGAAGTTCTGTATATCCTATATTTGTCTCTGTGTGTTAGCACATACACAATTTTCAGATGTTAATCTTGGGACCCGTTACGAGATAACACAATGACTAACAATGAAAGATAAGGAACCAGCTTGCAATCAAACCAAAAGTATTCTGGCTGTACCTTGGGCAAGCTCTGTCTATTTCTTACAGAAGCCCTGGTATCCTATCTTTACCTCTGTTTGGTGACATGTAAAATTTCGAGACATTTATCTTAGGGCCCGTTACAAGATATCCTAAAGTATGATCATGAGATACACATTAAGATGCCGACAAACTTAGCAATCAAGCCAAAAGTATTCTGGCCGTACCTTGGGGAGCTTCTGTGCATCCTATCTCTGCCTCTGTCAGCACATGCACAATTTTCAGATGTTAATCTTGGGGCCCGTTACGAGATAACACATTGCTTAACAATGAAAGATAAGAGACCAGCTGACAATCAAGCCAAAAGTATTTAGCTGTACCTTGGGCAAGCTCTGTGTATTTCTGATAGAAGCCCTGGTATTCTATCTTTGCCTCCCTTTGGTAACATGTAAAATTCCAAGACATTTGTCTTTGGACCCGTTACAAGATATCCTAAAGTATGAAACCAACAAGCAATCAAACCAAAAGTATCCTAGCCTTACCTTGGGGAAGTTCTGTGTATCCCTGAGCCACTGGAAATGTAAAATTCCCAGACATTTGTCTCGGGACCCGTTTCAAATTACCGTAAAGTATGATCATGAGATACACCCTCTTGCGCTACCTTGGGGAAGCTCTGTGTATCCTTGAGCCACATGAAATGTAAAATTTCCAGACATTTGTCTCGGGATCCGTTACAAATTACCCTAAAGTATGATCATGAGATAAAAGTTAAGAAACCAACTAGCAATTAAACCAAAATATTCTAGCTGTACCTTGGGGAAGCTCTGTCTATTTCTGACAGAAGCCCTGGTATCCTATCTTTGCCTCTGTTTGGTAACATGTAAAATTTCCAGACATTTGTCTCAGGACCCGTTACAAGATATCCTAAAGTATGATCATGAGATACACCCTCTAGCCTTACCTTGGGGAAGCTCTGTGTATCCCTGAGCCACATGACGTTGTGCGCTGATTGGTCGAATATAGCCACGCCCACCCTGTGCTTGTCCTGTGACAGGGCGAACTTGCCCACCAGCTGGGCGCTCAGGTTGCCCATCAAGGTCAAGGCCGAATTGCCGGGAACGAGGGCGTGGTCCCACAGTAGGAGGAGGTCCATGAACTTACCGTTGCACTCTAGGGGGCGGGGGAGGTGAGGGGTGGGGTGATGTTTAAAAAAACTGTTACGACTTCTCTAATAACATTTGGGGGGGGGGGGGGGGGGTGATGTTTAACAAAAGAGTTACGACTTCTCTAATAACGTTTTCATCTCAATGTCAACTCATGTCAGTGCATAACTTAGGTAAACCCCTATGCTAATACACAAAAGTTATTAGTGAATCAGTACTTATTACATGTTCACATGCTAATAATTTCTCATTCTTTCAAAGTAGCACAACAAAGAACAAAACAAGGGTAAGGTGATATTTAACAAAACTGTTACGATATAAATTATGCTAATTTCACTAATAACATTTTCATCCTAATGTTAACTCAAGTGTATAACGTAGGCACACCCTCTATGATAATACATTGTACACAAAACATATACATCTACCTTGTATTCTTGCATTCAACAAATCCACTGACACGGTGACGTTTCCAGCACACGTTCTCAGCCCCGTAGCTCCGCCCACTGTCTTCACAGCAATGGTAAGTGGGCGGGGATCTCTGCTCTGAATGACAGCTGGCTGGGCGGGGACTAGAGTGTGCTGCATATCGTTCTGAGTGCTGGTTGGCTGTGTGGTGGAATAGGAGGCTAGTATGTCGGCAGAGCCGTCAGTGACAGCAATCTGGGCGGGGTTAGAGGAGTTGTAGTTGAGTTAGTTTAACGTCCAACATCAGCACTGTATAGTATATAAAGTTGTGGACGGACCCCAAACTGACGGACCTTTTGCGTCGGAAGCCGATGTTCTACCCCAGGGCCACCGTGCCTCCCCCCACCCCCAGAGATAGCAGACCATGTACCACTGGAGTGATTATAAGTAGATAATTATAGTGTGGAGTGAGAATTTGGGGATATTAGTGATCTTTTGGTATAAACCATCATTCTGAAAGTCTAATAAAAAAAAAAGCAATCGATTTTTGGGCATTTTCACTCAAATGCCTATCTCCAATGACACCTGAGTGTTACCTAAATCTCTAGATCCAAATAATTTTTCTCTTGATCTGGGCGAAGAACTATTGTGTCTAGAATATTGCGATATAACAATCAAATTCTCCAAACTGTGAATGCAACTCCGCAACATCCAATGTGTCTATAAAATGACGCCCGTATGTTAGTAGGAAATGATTATATAATCGTTGGCAGAAACACAAAATACAACTTGGATTACTACTGGGACACAATAATACATGACAAATCATACATACGAGTATATGAGATTTGGCATTATATTAGTTTCACCAGTATCTAAATATTATTAAGACCTAGATAATCATTAAAGTCTCCAAAAGGAAAAAAAACACAATTATGGCCCCTGGATTGGGTAGAAATGTTTATGGTTAGAATAAGCTACTAATTCAATGGAAACATGAACAGGAAAAGAAATAATGCATAATATATCAACGAGTTTGTGTCCTGGATTAAGAGAAAAAGTTCTGTGGTTGCCCCGTGTTCTTATATTAGGATTTTTGGGGTGCGAAATGTAGAGGATGCCAAACTTTTGAAATAGTATTACCGTTTAAAGGCTTTTAGACATAGTCCGCCGTTTTTTCAAAGACTGTTATTTTTTCCCATTTTCCTGTCATGAATGAAGATATCTATATCACTACTTGGTGATTTTTCTTTGTATATATATATATACACTCATTAAACATTCGAGAATCTAATAAATAGAAAAAAAATATACGAGCCATAGTTCCAAATAGAATACAGGGAAGTTGTAGTTGAGTTGATTTAACGTCCAACATCAGCACTATATTAGTATATAGGCTATATTGTGGACGGACCCCAAGACTGACGTTTGACAATTATAGAATCTTTGGTCTTACCGTGACAGCATAGCCCAGTCCATCCGTGGGCAACTGACCAATGAAATCTTTGGAACAACCGTGGGTAGTTTCTCCTAACTTGAGCATCTGTGGGCCTGGTAGACCTTGAACAGGGAGATGATTTATGTAAAGTAACATGTTAGTGTACAAGATTGTATAAGGTTTAGGGTACTGTGGCGACATTATTATAAATACATACTATTTTATTGTTGTTGTTGTTTTTGTTGTTGCTGTTTAATTTCTTTAAAGAAAAGAAATTCGAGATGGATTATCAAAAAAAGTTTTAAAAATGTATCATTCAGGTTGGTCGACAAAGTCAAAGTATGGTAATTGAAACATCACGGGTATTATGACGCATTACAATCTAAAAAAAAAAAAGTACAATTTTGAGCAACAACAGTTTAAACCCAATTACAAATATCTTACACAGTTGCATTTACTCGAAGTATCATATTAGAGCGTTCTCTAAAAGACAACATCACCTGCAGTGCCTTGTTGACAGGAGAATTGCTCCAGGTGAAGTTGGGCCGAATCCAAGTCCATGTACGATGCCACTGTGTGGACGTGGCTACAGGAGGGCGTGGACGCAATCTGTTCAAGCTCCGCCCTTTGAGCATTTGGCCCCACCCCTATGGTGTGAATGGTCACGCCCATATTTCTCAGCAACACGGCTTCTGTTATCGCCCCTAGCCTGGGAGAGAATGGAAAGTAAGGAGAAAGGGGGGGGGGGGGAGATAAAGTGAGCTAGTGGTTAACAGTAAGACTCAGTAAGTTAGGAGAGCTTGAAAAAGAATGGGAGTGGAGAAAAAGACAGTTTGTTTGTTTGTTTTGTTTTTTTAGCGTCCAATGTCAGCACTACACAGGCTTTATTGTGAACGGGTCCCAAGCCTGACTTCTGACAATTTTACGTGCTTCCACACACAAGACAGGGTGGGAGGCCTGAACTTTTGTCTCAACAGGTAACATTAAAGTTTAAACTGACATCGATCCAACAGGTTGGGAGTCAGGTGTCGTGAGAATAAAGTGTCGAATGGGTTATCATATCTTTTAATCGCATAGACTATTTTGGAAAGCTGAGCCTTGTCTTTGCCACACACGATAAACCTAAAGAGTCCCAAAATCCAATCAGCAACGACCTCAAGACATGAAGGATCTCAGTTTCTGCGCCCTCTTGAACATTCAAGGATTTTGTGATACACTTATGTAAAAAAAAAAGAGCATTGTTTATTTCTCTGACCAATAATATGATTGATTTCTCAGAATCTGAAAAACCGGGAATCTGGAAAACATCCTGGTTTGATCACCGTTTACTTAACTGCTCATAACACATGCTTTGCGTTGTACACAGCGATAATAATGTATGACAAAATCACGCCAATCAGGCATAAAGTTCTCTGGTCGCTGATTCGCTCCATAAGGCTAGGGTAGATCTATGATTGGACGCCAATGCAAATATCTTGACGTATCGTTTTGGTCTATTGGTCCCATTGCCGCAATGCTTATAATTATTAATATATTATAAACACTATCCACTTTGACAACCCACCTGTCGGGGGGCGAACTGGCTCATGTGATAGAGCGTTGGTCTTCAGATCAGGAAGTCCGTGGATCTAATCCCACGATCGGCAGATTTATTTGTCCGATAGTCGTCCCCTGTAACTGGTTGGGTCGGTGTCAGTATAATATGACCGACTGAGACAGGAGTCATGCTATCCCCGCCCTGTCTCTTGTGTGGCAGCACATACAATTGTCAGACGTTAATCTTGGGGCCCGTCCACAGTATAGCCTTTATAGTGCTTTGCCTCAAGGCTTATATTAATATAATATAAACACTGTACAGTTTGAGCACCCACCGGTCATCGGCTGGACTGTCTGTAATGAGGATGACCACAGTGTGGGCGGTGGGCCTGGTGTCAGCCAACATCTGCAGTCTGACCATGGCCAGGCCGGCGGCGGTGTTGGTGCCTGGGCCGGGGGCGCGGGGAGACTGGTCAACCTGGGAGAGTGGTTTGTTTATAACAGTTGTTGTTAATGTTATAATCATTGTTGTTGTTGTTGCTGTTGTTGTTGTTGATTACTTTATTACTTTTTTGTTTTGTTTTTGTCGTTTTGCTGTCGTTGTTGTTATTGTTATTGTTGTTGTTGATGTTGATGTTGATGTTGTTGTTGTTGTTGTTGTTGTTGTTGTTGTTGTTGTTGTTGATGTTGTTCTATTGTTTTACTTTGTTTGTTGTTGTTGTTTACTTTATTACTTTATTGTTTTGGTTTCTCATTTTGTTTGTTCGTTTGTTGTTGTTGTTGTTGTTGTTGTTGTTGTTGTTGTTGATGTTTTGTTTGTTGTTTTGTTGTTGTTTTGGGCGTTTTTTGGGGTGGGGGCAGGGCGCAACAGAATGGTACACAAAATGCAATCTTTGGTTCTAGGTTTACTCTTTTTACAGAGATGGGGCGCCAATTAAGATAAATACCAATAATTAGCTCTACTAAACTACTAAAACAATATATAAGAGCATAAAAGCAACACAATAATTATGGCGCAGAAACAAACCTGTGCGAGATAGGATGTCAGGTCAGTGGTCAACCCAAGCTGAAAGTCCAGCGTGGCTGCAGCGCTGTAGGTGACCAGGGCTACTCTGTCCCCCTGCGGACCCAGGCCCGACTGGCCGTGCAGTTTGACCAGCTGGTTCTTGATGTGCGCCTTGACCAGTGTCCAGTGAGGGGAGCCCATGCTGGAGTCCGTGTCCACCACGTAGATGAGGTCCAGCTGGTTAGAGCGCTGGCAGTCTGTGGGTTGGGGTGGGGATGGAGGAGGGGTGGAAGGAAGAAGGAGTATATGTGCTCGTATATAAGAGAGAGGCAGAGACATAAAAGGAAGAGAGAGAGAGATAGAGAGAGAGAGAGGGAGGGAGAGATGGGGGGGATAAGTGACATACATAGGTGTGGGTAGGCACAAGGGAGAAGAGGTGGATGTAAGAAGAGAGGAGAACTGAGAAGGAGATATAGTGAGAAAGAGTGAGAGGGGGGGGGGTGAAAGGAGGGAGAGAAAAGGGTTTCGAGATGAGAAGATGGAGAGAGAGAGAGATAGAGAGAGAGAGAGAGAGAGAAAGAGACAGAGAAAGAGCGAGAGACTCTCTCTCTCTCTCTCTCTCTCTCTCTCTCTCTAAGAGAAAGACATTCAGAGAAGGCCTGGTAGAGCCTGGATGCACAAGTTAGACTTGGAAAACCAACAAATCAACCAACCAACCACCTAATAAACGGCACACCAAGCAAGTACCCCAGACCTACATGTCTGTAAGTCCTGCATGCTGATGAGGAAAGCCCAAACTTAATTTCTATAAGTCCTGTATCCTGCCGTATAGCGTTGATGCTTAAGTCAGACTTAGAAAAATAACCAACCAACCAACAAACCAACCACTAAGTAAACCATACACCAAGCAAGGACCCTAAGCCTACCTGTCTGTAAGTCATGTCTCCTGCGGTATAGCCTTGATGCTTAAGTTAGACTTAGGAAACCAACCAAACAACCAACCAACCAACCACTCAGTAAACCGTACACCAAACAAGTACATGTACCCTACACCTACCTGTCTGTAAGTCTTGCATTCTGATGGATAAAAGCCCAAACCTAATTTCTATAAGTCCTGTATCCTGCGGTAGAGCCTTGATGCTTAAGAAAACTAACTAACCAACACCAACCAACCAACCAACCAACCAACCAATCAACCAACCACCTAGTAAATCCTACACCAAGCAAGTACCCTAAGCCAACCTGTCTGTAAGTCCTGTACCCTGCGGTATAGCCTTGATGCTTAAGTTAGACTTAGAAAACTAACCAACCAACCAACCAACCAACCACTAAGTAAACCGCACACCAAACAAGTACCCCAAGCCTACCTGTCTGTAAGTCATGTATCCTAGGATATAGCATTGATGCTTAAGTTAGACGTAGATAACTAACCAACCAACCAACCAACCAACAAACCATTTATAAAAACCATACACCAAGCAACTATCCCAAGCCTACCTGTCTGTAAGTCCTGTATCCTGCGGTATAGCTTGATGCCTTGATGCTTAAGTCAGACTTAGGAAACCAACCAACCAATCACCTAGTAAACCCTAAACCAAACAAATATCCCAAGCCTACCTGTCTGTAAGTCCTCTATCCTGCATCCTTCATCAGCATTGATGCTTAAGTTAGACTTAGAAAACCAAGCAAGCAACCAACCACTAAGTAAACCATACACCAAGCGAGGACCCCAAGCCTACCTGTCTGTAAGTCCTCTATCCTGCATCCTTCATCAGCATTGATGCTTAAGTTAAACTTAGAAAACCAAGCAAGCAAGCAACCAACCACTAAGTAAACCATACACCAAGCGAGGACCCCAAGCCTACCAGTCTGTAAGTCCTGAATCCTGCGGTATCGCCTTGATGCTTAAGTTAGACGTTAGACCAACCAACCAACCAACCAACAAACCAACCAACCACTTAGTAACCACACACCAAACAAGTATCCAAAACCTACCTGTCTGTAAGTCCTGCATGCTGATAGATGAAAGCTCAAACTTAATTTCTATAAGTCCTGTACCCTGTGGTATAGCCTTGATGCTTAAGTTAGACTTAGGAAACCAACCAACCATTTATAAAACCCTACACCAAACAAGTACCCAAGCCTACCTGCATGCTGATGAGGAAAGCCCAACCTTCTCGCTGTAACGTAAGTCTTGTATCCTGCAGTATAGCCTTGCTGCTTAAATTATACTTAGGAAACCAACCAACCAACCAACCACCTAGTTTACCGCACATCAAACAACTACCCCAAGCCTACCTGTCTGTAAGTCCTGCATGCTGATGAGGAACTCCTGGCCGCTGCGGCCAACCCTCAGTCGACTCACCCAGAAGATGGCCTGGCTCGTGACGTCAGAGGCGACAGTGCCTGGGGCCCCCTCGAGGATGAGGTGGAGGGCTGGGGAGGGGGAGGGGGCGTGAAGAGGGAAGTTGTTCAGAGAGCGGGGTTATAATATAATGTAGTGGTATTCGGGTAGTGTTTGAACGAACATGGGGATTTAGTTGTGCCGTTGATGAAAAGATGGTAAAAGAGAGGGGGAGGGAGGGAGGAAGAGAGAGAGAAAGAGAGAAAGAGAGAGAGAGAGAGAGAGAGAGAGAGAGAGATTAGAGAAATAGACATATAAACAGACAGATAGAAAGAGAGATAATGAATAGGAAGAATTGACAGACTGACAGAGTCAGGGGCAGAGAGAGATTAATGGAGAGAGAGAGAGAGAGAGAGAGAGAGAGAGAGAGAGAGGCGGAGAGATAGAGATAGAGAGAGTTAGAGATAGAGACATAGAGACACGGAGACAGACAGACAGATATATATCGGCAGACCGACAAACAGAAAAAGCCTATACATTTGATTTGTATCCAAAGTTTATATTGAACGGTGACTTTATGGGGAACATAAATGATCTGGTATTCTGAAAATAGTTCATAGAAAGCCAAAGATGAAAGCTCAGGCAGAAAATTCCACTGAATACAATTCACAACATTATCGGAAAAGTCCATCTAGAACTCTACCAACTGACCAACAAGGGATCGCGGTGATCCTGGGGTAGAACATCTGCTTCAGACGCAAAAGGTCCGAGTTCGAGCTCTGGCGATTGCGCTCCCTACTGGTTGGGTCGCTGTCAGTTTAATGTGACCAGCTGAGACATGAGTCATGGCATCCCCGCCCTGTCTCGTGTGTGGTAAAACATAAAATTGTCAGGCGTCAGTCTTGGAGCCCGTCCACAATATAGCTTATATATAGTGCTGAAGTTGGGCGTTAAACCAATTCAACTCATCCCCACCCTGTCTCGTGTGTGGCTGCACATAAAATTGTCAGACGTCCGTCTTGGGGCCCGTCTACAATATTGCCTATATAGTGATAATGTTGGACGTTAAACCAACTCAGCAACAACAACATCAAAAACTGACCCGCGGCTATGCCAGAGTAGAGCGGCTTGACCAGGTCAGCCCACGTGACCCCGAACCAATCAATGCCAAGCTTGCTGAGTAGGAGGCTGTACTCTGCAGACAGTCGCGGGGATTCGAACTTGGTCCTTTCGAACTGAGTGCGATCGACCTGAGGAAAGACTAAAGTGTTACTGGTTGGGTGAGTCGCGGGGATTCGAACTTGGTCCTCTCGAATTGAGTGCGATCGACCTGAGGGAAGACCAGGGTGTTACTGGGTGATTGAGTCTGTCTGAAAGAAAACAATCTACCGCGCTGTCTAGTACAAGTATTCAGAATGTGAATTACCTATGTGTTGCGTTGTGTAGTTTTAGGACTTAACACTGTTTTAAGTGAGAGAGGGGGAGAGAGAAAGAGAGAGAGAGAGAGAGAGAGAAAGAGAGATAAAGAGAGAGTGAGATAGGTGGAACTGAGAGCTGGAGAAAGATAAAGAGTTTCACTACCAGTAGTACATCAGATCAAAAACAAATTAAGCCTTGCCTGCCAGATGCCGCCCGTATAGCCAGGTCTATAGGTGTCCTGGTCTTCCCCATCACGTGACTCCACAAAGGCCAGGTTGCGCAGAAACTTTGCATCATCACTGTGTGTGTGGAGGGATTTTGGGGGGAGGGGGGTGGATGAGAGAACAAATTTCAGTGGGATAGAGAGGGGAGAGGCTGAAAGGCAGTCAAAGAGATAGCCATTCATGCGGAAATAGAGAGAGGTAGAGAGAGCGAGAGAGAGAGATAGAAATGGAGGCAGACAGACATACATTATGAGAATAAGGGTGATAAAAAACATATAATGAGAGGAAAATATATAGATAGATATGATAGATAGAGAGATAGATAAATAACTGATACATAGAAAGAAAAATCAATCTATTAATGAATCAACCAATCAATCGAAAAACCAATCAACGAACCACCAATTTATCAACAAATCACTCAATCAATCCATAAACCATTAGACAATCAGTCAACCAAACAAACAAGCAATCCATAAAACGCCAATGAGTCATTCAATTTATAAACCCCCAACAAATTAGTCAATCAATCCACACAGTTTATTTTCCTGTACATACAACTGTCTCTCAATACACCCAAGCACGTCCTCTACAACATCAGTGAAACTTCACAAATTAATCAATCAATTAATCAATCAATCAATCAAATGAATCAATAAATCGATCCACACCATGTATTTACCTGTACAGACAACTGTCTCTTAACACACCAAGCACCTCCTCTACAGCATCAGTCAAACAACACAAATTAATCAATCAATTAATCAATCAATCAATCAAATGAATCAATAAATCGATCCACAACATGTATTTACCTGTACAGACAACTGTCTCTCAATACACCCAGAATGTTCTCTACAACGTCAGTCAAACAATATATCAGTCAATCAGTCCTCAAATCAATCAATCAATCAATCCATCGATCCACACCATGTACTTACCTGTACAGACAACTGTCTCTCAACACACCCAGCACCGCTTCCACGACCTCCGTGCCCTTGGCAAAGTTCACGCGGATTTGACCCGGCCCTGAACTCTGACCCTTGACCATGACCGCTAGGACTGCCACCACAAAGGTCAAGGCTTTAGTGCCCGAGAAACTGTGACGTAGAGGCGTCGCCATTTTTTTCTGTGTTCTATATTGTGGGTAGAAAAGAAAAACACAATTATTCGTAATGGATTCAAAATCTCGCTTTAACACTGTTTAAAAAAAGAAGCTATCTTTATAAATTACTACATATAAATAACAAGCGGTGGCTATTTGTCCGGCTACCGGACTCATCGTCAATAGTATATTCATCCGGCTGCGGGAATGGAAGAGCACTGCCGCTTTCGTGATAATCGATTTTGGCGTGTTGTGCCAAGTCTTTCCTAAAGGATGCTGTATGTCCTTGAAGACGGTGAAGTGATAAACATAGCTCTTCATGTTTTTGCTGTTGTTGTTGTTTTAACTTTATAACAAAGAGACTGATTCTCAAAGAAATATTAATCAAGAAATGTGGACGGGCCCTAAGACTGACGGCTGGCAATTTTATGTGCTGCCACACGCTAGACAGATCGAGGATGCCATGACTCCTGTCCCAGCCGATCACATTAAACTGACACCGACCCAACCAGTTGGGAGCGAAATCGCCAGGGCTCGAACCACGGCCCTTTTGCGCCGGAAGCCGATGTTCTACCCCAGGGCCACGAGTCAGCTTTCTTACAAAGTACATGTGTACCGCAAAACATTATAAATAATATTAAGAATCCACCATATCGACAATACAACCAAGTGAATTTTAAATCTTGGACTTACAGTCAGATAGCTCAGTCGGTATACCTCTTAATTATAAAAACAGGAGGTCCGAGGTCGAATCTCATTTATATGGTACCGTATGACTGTAGTATATTCTTCTGGAATCCTACGGAACGTGGTGACAAAATATTAATCCCCCTTACCTTTATTTTTTATAGCTAATAGGCTCAATTTCTTAGATATTGCAACTCAAACACTTCACACACACAAAATGGATTCTTGATAATGATATATAATCTCACCAATCCTAAGAAAACTTAAATAATTTTATTTAATACATGTACACAAAAATCCCACTGGAACAGAAAGGACTTTTACCACAGTAGACAACACATCCGCATCAGCCGTGGGGAAAATGTAGTTTAATACCTTACAAGGATTTTACCAGTGGCCAGCGCTAGTATTTCCGTGTGATGTCCATATATTGACCAGTACAGTATTTATCAGACTCCGGTTTTAAGCCCTGATAAGACGTATTCCGTCTCATGAAGCTAACAGCTTCTTATGTATCTTGTTTGCCTCCCGCATTGTTTCTATTAATTTACGTAGCGTAGTAATATTTTAGAAAGAATAAAAATAATTTATGTCTACAAAAAGTAAATAGAGTTTGATAGACAATGTCCTTGACTTTGACGTCAGCGTAAGAGTTTGGCGTGAGATCCCTATACAAGAAATCCCGGAGAGTGTGACGTGTGCGGGGATTTCCCGATAAGGAGTCAATTGATTTCAAGAGGTTTATCTGCCCAAATGTTTACAAGTTTACACTGAGGGGTGCATTAATTTTAGTAAAACTGTGAAACTATGAACACCCCCGTACCTCGAGATTCATTGTTAAAACTAAGAGGCAAAATTTCCTTTGTGTTTCTCCGTCGTCTATGTGTCTTTTCGTCTATCTATCTGTCAGTATAAATGTCTGTCTGTGTGCCTGTCTCTCTATTTATCTACATCACATGCATATCCCTCCCACTCTCCATCTCATTGCCTAAATTTTTTAAAATGCAATTGTTGGACGTTACCACCAACTCAAGTTCTTTCCTCCCTCCCCCCCTCTCCCTATCTAACTTTATTTCTATGTAGCTTGGTACCTTTGAGTGAGAGAGAAATAGCGGTAGAGAGAAAAAGAGCTAGAAAGAGAAGGAGGAAGGGGATGAATGAGATACAGATAGACAGAAAGAATGACAAACAGGCAAGCACACGGGCGAGAGTGGGAACACGAGATATATTTATGTGAAGAAAAGAGAGAGAGAGAGAGAGAGAGAGAGCGAGAGAGAGAAAGAGAGAGGGAGAGAAAGAAAAAAAGAAATAGATACATGTAATTTGTCAAATAATATTATAATACTTAATAGTAATAATAATAATAATAATAATAATAATGATAATAATAATAATAACAACAACAACAACAACAACAACAACAACAACAACAACAACAACAACAACAACAATACATGTAATAATAATAATAATAATAATAATAATAATAATAATAATAATAATTAATAATAGGACGCCGACTGCAAAATGTGATTGACTTTACGGCAGAGTTTGACGAATTATTATAATTATCTAGTCCTTTCTAATGACTGACAGAGAGAATAAGTTTAAAGACTTTCTACGTTCCTATGTCAAATCGTTTCAGCAATTGTCTTCGTAAACAATCCGTCAATATTTTAGAACATCTTTGACACCGAGAAGAAAAACGGGGCACATGAAATGGGTTTGAATTTTTAATTCGCTAATTTTTCTAGTGTTAGCGACTTCAGTTTTTGTACTTCTCTGTAAAAAGTGTAATTGAAAACAATGAGAGAAGCGCAGGTTTATAAATATTGATGCCTTTCGTTCAGTAGGAAGATGATGTTTGTGAACTTTGATTTGGTGAGAGTATTTAATTCTACTTATTTATTGTCACCTTATTTCTAGCTACAGAGGCGTTCGTACGTTAGGTAAACAAAATAATAATTTTTTAAAAATATTTTTAGACGCTGGGATGTATAAAGTTCAAGGAAGAATATACATTTTTAAGGCAGGCATGATTAACTAGTACAATGCCATTAAAAAAAAATTCTAACGAAACAATTTTAGCATCGGGTAAAGATGCTGCCCTGACCTACATATTGAATACTGTTACCGTACAAATCAGTCGCCTTTAACTGCTCTCAACTAAGTAGACCTACGCTGTTCTGAGATCTTTGAATTTATCTATTGTCCTTTTGAATTTATCTATTGTCCTTTTAATATATATGATTTTTTTTCAGTCCCTTTTCTGTATTGTTTCTGAACTTGTGAACAGATACACACTGTGTCACTACTGGTAAAAATATATTATTAACTTGGTCTGTGGTATTATTATGATCATCATCATCACCATTATTATTATTATTATTATTATTATAGATGTAATGCTTAAAAGGCCACATACATGTTATTGTTAGACCAACTACAGGAGGGCCCATTAACGTTTCTGAACATTACTCAAAAGACATGTCTTACAACAAAGTGAAAAAACTTTCCATAAAAACATAATTTATTCCCTATGGTATTAAGTTGAATGCCCATGACGAGACCATATGAATTATGATTATAAGAAAAAAATTGTTTTAAAAGATTCATGGCAAAGTTCACGCGGATTTGACCCGGCCCTGAACTCTGACCCTTGACCATGACCGCTAGGACTGCCACCACAAAGGTCAAGGTTTTGGTGCCCGAGATACTGTGACGTAGAGGCGTCGCCATTTTTTTTTCCTGAGTTTTAGATTGTGGGTAGAGAAGAAAAACACAATACATGTCATTCGTAATGGATTCAAAATCTTGATTTGACACTGTTTAAAAAAAGAAATGATCTTTATAAATGATTACATATAAATAACTGAAAGTGGCTACTTGTGCGACTACCGGACTTATCGTCAATAGTCTATTCATCCGGATGCCGGAATGGAAGCGTACTGTCGCTTTCACCATTGCATAAAGGAGGTTGGCGTGTTGAGTCAGGTCTTTCCTGAAGAATACTGTATGTCCTTGAAGACGGTGAAGAGATAAACATAGCTCTTCATGTTTGTTTAATTTTTTTTTTATTGTTTGAATTTTATAACAAGGATACTGATTCTGAAAAATCTGACTGGCACGGACTATTAGGCATACACGTTCAGCGAAAGTTGCGGAAAGTAATAAAAAAGAAAAACACGTGAACTCTTACGTCTTATTTTGGTTAAAATTAGCGCATCGAAAAAGAGGATTGAGTGGTGCTGAACTGTACGTTTTTAAAAGAGCAAAACTTCAATATAGGGAAAGTGTTTAAGATAATTAATTATACTTAAAAATGACACTATGGTGTGTGGTTTTCTTGTTGTTGTTGTTGTTGTTTTGTTGGGGTTTTTTTTCCTTGTTTTTTTGTGGGTTTTTTTTACATTCCCGATGTCTTCTAGCAAAACGAAATAGCGATAACCCTTTCGGCAACTTAGTTTTTCTAAGTCTAATAATCCTTTAATAATGTAGAAACTATGCAAAAACAAGACGTAGATTACATCTCGTCGTACGCCTTCTTATTTTTATATTGTTACGACGAGACGCGAGCTACATCTGTTTGTGCATTCTATCCTAGTTCAATAGTTGCGTAAAATGTTATTTATGCTAAACTCACAAGTTACTTACAAATAAACAAGCTACTTACAAAAAAAACAAATACAAACAAAACAAAGAAAAACAATAAGACCCATCTAACATTGTCAATCAACAATCTAAACCAAACAATATTCCATTTCGCCTCACAGGATCTTCCTTGGCACTTTGAGGCGTTCAACTTAGTTAGAACCTTACTAATAACACAACCAAGTGAATTCAGTCGGTATGGCACTTGATTATAAAAACAGGAGGTCCTAGGTTCGAATCTGATTTATATGGTACCGTCATCTAGGTAGTATATTCTTCTGAAATCTTACGGAACGTAGTTGTAACAAAGGATTATTTATCCTTACCCTTTGTTAGCTAATAGTTTCAGATTCTTAGATATTGCAATTCAAACACTTCACACACACAAAATGGATTCTTGATAATGATATACATGTATTATAATCTCACCAATCCTAAGAAAACTTAAATAATTTTATTTAATACATGTACACAAAAATCCCACTGGAACAGAAAGGATTTTTACCACAGTAGACAACACATCCGCATCAGTCGTGGGGAAAATGTGGTTTAATCCCTTGCAAGGATTTTACCAATGGCCAGCGCTAGTATTTCCGTTTGATGTCCATATATTGACCCGTATTTATCTCACTCCGGTTTCAAGCCTAGATAAGACTTATTCCGTCTTATGAAGCTAACAGCTTCTTATGTATCTTGTTTTGCCTCCCGCAATGTTTCTATTAATTTACGTAGCGTAGTAATATTTTATAAGAAACAAAAATAATTTATGTCTACAAGGAATAAATAGTTTCGTGGACAATGTCCTTGACTTTGACGTCAGGGTGTGGGTTCGGTGTGAGATCCCTATACAAGAAATCCCGGAGAGTGTGACGTGTGACGGGGTTTTCCCGATAAGGAGTCAATTGATTTCAAGAGGTTTATCTGTAATGTTTACAAGTTTACACTGAGGGGTGCATTAATTTTAGTAAAACTGCGAAACTATGAACACCCCCGTACCTCGAGATTCATTGTTAAAACTAAGAGGCAGACACAGACACAGACAGATAAACAGACAGACAGTGACAAACAGAGGCAGATTGAGCTTTATGGGGTTGACAAAGGAAGAAGCAAAGACAAAGAAAAAGAATATTGAAGTTTAAAATTCGCTACTTGTGACTAATTTTACCTTTACCGAGTTTTAAGTCTGATTTAGTAGGTTATTCTCAATAAGAGAGATCTAATTACCTCGAATGGAGTTAATTGGTTTCGAAAGTTAGCACAGACCTGAGGAAAAGTAGCTTCACAGATCGCCACCTCAATGTAGAATGCCATATCTCATTGATCTGCCGAGACATGGTCATGGTGTCCCCGCCCAGTCTCGTGTATGGCAACACATAAAATTGTCAGACGTGTCTTGGGGCCCGTCCACAGTATAGCCTATATAGTGCTGACGTTGGACGTTAAACCAACTCAACTGCAACATCTCATTGATAGATTACTGAAGGTTTAAAGTATCTTAGGAAAGAGATAGGACATAATTTATTACAACTGTTGTGACGAAATCCAGCAAGTCTTCTTAATGGTTGAAACAAGATCCAATAACATGTCTGACAATTTTATGTGCTGCCACACACGAGACAGGGTGGGGATACCATGACTCCTGACTCAGCCGGTCACATTATACTGACACCGACCCAACCAGTAGGGATTGCAGCAGAAGAAGGTTGATACCAATGATGAGACCATATTAAGAAGTAATCGTTTAGTTTAACAGGACTAAAATACATGGCATTGGACGAACAACATATAACTAATTAACACAGCATGTTATTTGAACTAATAAACAAACACAGCACAATGCAAAGAAATGACTGGTGTTTTAAGATTTTTTTTCCCAAAAGGACACAAAAAAGTGTGAATTGTTAGGTGAATAACATAATCAACAGAATGTAAAACACTTGAAATTATGTATACACATTATTTAAGTTCTGATTGTGATGATAAAATGAGAATTCATCTGTACAAGTTTTAACATTTCATATGTGTGTTAAAATGTAAAATGTATTTAAAAATCAAAACAGCTTTAGCATGGTTAAAAATATTATAATTATTATTACAATGTACATGTAATTCCTAGGAAAAGGTGCGTTAAGAATTTACATTGAAAATTTTTTTAGTCATAACAACAATTCAAATGTAACACTAACAGGTCAAATTACTCAATCTTAAATGTCTTTTAAATATATTTTTTTCCTGTTAATATTTTGACATTTTTGTTAGTTTTTATAACTTCTTTTTTTTTTTTTTCAGTAGTGTAAATTGAATCAATTGCCACTCAAGTGAAACAAATTTGAAATGTTTGACCATACTGGCATCAAATTGGTTGTAACATTTACATTGAAAGTAAAAAAAAAAAAAAAAAGTAAATCTGCATTTAACTTTCTAAGTCAGCACTACCGAAGTCAATCACTAAGGGATTTAACTACAAAATTTTCACAAGTTAAATGGCATGTTATCAACAAACAAACAAAAAATTAAACTTCTGTACAAAAGTAGACTAGTAAGAGGGGGAGATAAGACTTCACTGTCACCGTTAATTAAAGGTATAATATATCAACCCCAGCCCCTTATCTTTCATGGCCCATTAAGAAACACCGCAACCATGGCAAGATTTGGACAATTCAAGCTTCAGCAGGATACAGAATACACATAACTAAATACATGAACAAGCATTAACCACATTTAGTTCAAGGAAAACCCAAGACTTCATTTGCATTCTTATATCTCTCAACATAAGAAGACAAAAGTATATACATGTATAAATCTGTTCACTGTGTTATAGCTGTTTTTTTTTAATGTATGATACATGTGTTGGCGGCAACCAAGCTGAAATATCAAGCAAATAAACAAAATAATAAAGAAATTTGTTCCCTAAATCTCTATATCCCACACTGTGAACTTTTGAATTTACTTTTATTACACAAAAAGAAAGGTATTTGAATTTAAAATGGACTACAAGGGACAAAAAATTATCATTTTCTCCACCCCCATGATCAAGACGTGTATAACTTCAGAAATCAGTTTCCTAGATTCGGATTCGTGCTTAGAATGTAGACACCTTAGTGTCATTGAAAGATACAAAAAAAGAAGTATTCCAACAATTCCAAACCGAAACTGCATCATACCTGTAGAAAGTAATTTATATGCTCTTCACTGTTTTTCATACTAACATTTATACTCAAATTTATAAACAAAAATTAAAATTAAAAAATTTCATTCAGAAAAAATGTGACCAACTTTTATTACTTAAACCTTTTCACTTGGCAGTGTGACAGATAATCATCATATGACAGTTTTTTCTGAGAAGGTTTCTTAAAAATTAGTCATGCCAATCACGTCATTCCTTACATAAAACTGTTTTCCCTCAACCTTTTACCATTTATACAAAACAACAACGAAACAACTCAATGTGAATCATTTTCACAAGCGGTAGTAGAGAAAAAAATGCTCACGAGTGTAATTTCAAAGCATATATAAACCAAATCAATGATATAATTGTATTCTGACAAATGTTGTCATTCTGTTATTCACCTAGGACTACCACAGGTACATAGAAAGAAACGAAATATGAATAGACACCAACTTCAAAAGGCTTGTTCATCAAATAAGAAATGTATAAATTACATGAACAATTTTATGTGGGGGCCGATTTCATTTGTAAAAGAAACAATGTTATGGTCACAATGACTTATTCAGTATCAAGGTTTTATAAAAAAAATACATGTGATGCATCATTTATAGCCGTTTGCCCACTTTGGGTGGTAATTTTTCTGCCATTGAAGAGAAATCTAAACCATTGACAAGTTGGTTGGTTGGGTCTCAGTCCGTCACATTATAATTTATACTGACACCAACCCAACCAGTAGGGAACGCAACAGCCAGGATTCGAACTCGGGACCTTTTGCGTCCGAAGCCGATGTTCTACCCCTGGACCCCTAACCATTGACAAAAACAAAAATACTAAAATACAAGATCATTACAATCAATCTTAAATTATACTTTTGACAAAAACTTCAGTTTCATACAGAAACACATGAGTGGAGTTGAGTTGAGCTGTTTTAACGTCCAATGACAGCACTATATAGACTATATTGTAGATGGGCCTCAAGACTGACGTCTGACAATTTTATGTGCTGCCACGCACGAGACAGGGCGGGAATAATATGACTGTCTCAGCCAACACATTATACTGACACGGGCCCAACCAGTTACAGGGATGAAAATCGGAAATGAATTCTGTCAATCATGGGATTTGAACCGCGGACATCCTGTTCTGAAAACCGACGCTCTACAACTTTTTAAGCCAGTTCACTCCCAACCCATCTCCCATTTTGTCAAGTAAACATTCTCAGCAGTAAACATTTACTGAGAAAGAGGGCGAAAATTGGGAAGAGACAGGGAAGAGAGAAGGGGACGTTCAGTTGATAAAATTTATATAAAGAATGTGGTTTCACCCACAGAGCTATGTAACTTAGTTGGAAGACATGAGCTCTAGACTTCAGATTTCTTTTAGTTAGCTCAACAAGCTAAGTAAAATGTCCCCAGGGCAGAGGCGCGATAAAATATGTACCGACGAGTACAGCTCTAGAGGACACAAGCCAACTTACTTAACAGGAAAATAATGATAAAGTTGAATAACTTTTGGTAAAATCTAATTTACTTTTATATTCTAAAACAATTACCAAATTAACACATGATTTTCAATGTTATTGGTTCAAAACTCGCAATCAAAGAAAAACAAAACAGACATATAATCAATAGCAAAAGAATTTGTATTATGAAAAAATTATGATAAAATTTGTTGAGTTTCTTTCTTTTCCAAAGAATAAGAAGTGATAAAAAAAAATAATAAAAAGACAAATAAATATTCATTTGAATAAACTTTATAAATAGGATTTTAATTCAAGAAAAAGAACAAAATTTGTATTTGTAATCTTGTTTGAATAAAAATGAATAGATATATCTTTATCATCTATTTATCTGGATATATCTTATAATCTTAATGAAAAATATCATCTCTGTAACTCATGAAAAAAAAAAGTTGTCGTTCTACCACTCAACACCAGATGTAATTGGGTTATAGGCTAAAATTTTCTCAAAATATCACTGGAAATCACATGGAATAATGAAAGAGTTCCTAATTGCATATATTTATATTTGTACATATATTTTCTTTAACAGTTAGTCTTCCGACTGTTGTAATAAGTTTATGATAGGGAATTCAGAAAGGTACAATTTATTACTACAACTATTAGTATAAATTTCATGGGCAGATTTAGCGTTAAAACTGTAGATGGTGTGTTGTTTTCTTCAGGTCTTATGTTCAAAACTAGTCTACTATCTCGTCGACCAAACTCATATTAATGGATGACAATATTTTAATGTCCCACAAGGACTATACAGACACCGATCAACTAAAACAAGGCAGTCTGATACAGATTCAAGCCCAGTGATATAAGTAGCGCTCCTGTAGAAACAGAAGCCACCTGGTAAAACAAAATACACTATAAAGAAACAAAACAGGTCTTTGAAAAAAGACAAAAACTGTAAAGAAAACCTGCTACTGTCTGTTTCCTGGATAATAAATCGTAGAAACCTATATATTGTGTTTCCTTTTCTTTGCATCTTAAAAGGTTGTAGAAACAACTTTTTTGTTCATTTGCTTGACTAATGGTTTTTAAAATATAATTTTATTTTTTTAAATGTTCATAACGATCATAATAAAATCACAGGTATGTAAGATTTTCTCCTGATAAATCTCAACAGCTTTTTTTCTCTCCACATATAAGGATTTATCTGTAGAAAAAAGAAAAAAAAAGAAAGAAAAGAAGAAAAAAAAAGGAAAGAAAAATAAAAATAAAAATTGAAAACTCACCTGCTACAAGTTTTTCGTGCGGTATAATTTACTATACTATAATAAAATACCAAACCATGGAGAAGCATTGAAAAGTTGAAATAATTATAAAGAAAAAATAATTATTAATCTTTTTAGTAGACACAAAAAGTATATTATTTCAGTGCGGCATTCATAGTCTCATTAACCCAAGACAAATAATATGACATAAACAAAAGCCAATGTCTCAATGCTAAAAATTCTAGATAAGGGTTTCGCCCTTGGAGTCCCT
This sequence comes from Elysia chlorotica, assembly GCA_003991915.1. Lineage (NCBI taxonomy): Eukaryota > Metazoa > Mollusca > Gastropoda > Plakobranchidae > Elysia > Elysia chlorotica. The sequence goes on from RQTK01000199.1 coordinate 217,338, forward strand.
CATTTTGCAGACACATAATTATAACCCATATAACCACACTGTAGGCATAAACTAAAACAGAATGAAAATTTAAAAAAGCATTTCAATTCGTTTTGAACCTCTATATGATTTCAAAACGAAAGTTTCAATTACAAAAGTTTATCTTGATTTAGGGAGACAAGCCCATTTCGTATGAGGCATCAATTGAGTATTGAACCTGGAATCTCCTACTCACAAGTCCAGTCCTCTAACAACTGAGCTTCCTAGCTCCAAGATCAGGAGTGAGAACAAACCCCTGATCTCAAACTTTTTATATTATTTATATAAGAAGGTAAAGAATATTAAGATCTCCATCACCTGGCAATAAAAATGTATGCAAGTTCTGTAACTACAGTGAACACAGAAATCTACATAAGATAAACCTATTGAGGAAACCTTAAAGGTTTATTTAAAATTTTTATCCCAAGTTTATACCGTATTAAACAAATGACTGTAAAGTTTGAAAAAAATAAAATAAAATTCAGAATTGGTACCTCGGAAATAGATGTATATAGAGCTACAGTTTTTCTGAATGAGGGTTTATCTTAAGAAGATTCCATCTAATATCATGTTAAGACAAACTTATCAATTATCTATTTATGATCGTTCAACCCTATCTGTGAGAGACGTATAATACTTATAGATCTATGGAAAAATATCTCTTCAGAGGCTTTTCACCTATTATGGCACGATTTTAATTTAAACACTGGAGCCTAAAATCATTTAATTTAAAAACTCATTGAACGTTTAAACCATGAAGCCACAATTCTCCGCTAAAACTAGCTGCCTCAAAGAAAAGAAATTGAGGACACAGTAATAGAATCAAGAGAATCTAAATAGTTAATATGCCCATTTATACAAATTTTCTTTCTTAAGAATACAAATACAACACACTTTAAAAAACAACTTCTGAGCTCCATTTCTTTCGCTTAAACCATATATTTACAAATTCATAATGTATAGAAAAGAATTTTTCAAGGAGGAGAATTTCAATTAGAGTATAATTATGTGAGGCAACCAGAATGAATCAGATATAAGTGGAAAATTTGACTTTTAGAGTTCACAGTGTGTTAAAAAACATCAAATGCACTTTAAGAGGTTGAAAGAATATCAACTTTATCATTTCTAGAACCAAAGATTTTCAACATTTGAAAATGAAAAAAGTAAATATATAGTATTTTCAAATTTTTAGAGGGCTCTAACTTAAAAATAGAGCACGACTTGTTCTTGATTCACCCAGGTTGCCTCACATATAAGCTTAGGACTTTAGCATGTTTCATGCATTTATACAAAAAAACAAACATTTTTTTTTACAAAAGCTGCAAACACACTGTATGAAATGATTCAAATAATTACATGTACAGGTTTCAACTTGAAATTCAAGGAGTGACTAAGACAACAAAACAGGCCACGACATTCCCGTTCCTCCATCGTACTGGTCAGTGGCCCCAGTCTATGAGATACTCCACCCTGCCCGTCCAGCCCACACGCAGAGAGATGACATCGTACTGGTCAGTGGCCCCAGTCTATGAGATACTCCACCCTGCCCGTCCAGCCCACACGCAGAGAGATGACATCGTACTGGTCAGTGGCCCCAGTCTATGACATCGTACTGGTCAGTGGCCCCAGTCTATGAGATACTCCACCCTGCCCGTCCAGCCCACACGCAGAGAGATGACATCGTACTGGTCAGTGGCCCCAGTCTATGAGATACTCCACCCTGCCCGTCCAGCCCACACGCAGAGAGATGACATCGTACTGGTCAGTGGCCCCAGTCTATGAGATACTCCACCCTGCCCGTCCAGCCCACACGCAGAGAGATGACATCGTACTGGTCAGTGGCCCCAGTCTATGAGATACTCCACCCTGCCCGTCCAGCCCACACGCAGAGAGATGACATCGTACTGGTCAGTGGCCCCAGTCTATGAGATACTCCACCCTGCCCGTCCAGCCCACACGCAGAGAGATGACATCGTACTGGTCAGTGGCCCCAGTCTATGACATCGTACTGGTCAGTGGCCCCAGTCTATGAGATACTCCACCCTGCCCGTCCAGCCCACACGCAGGGAGATGACATCGTACTGGTCAGCCAGGCTGTGGTAGGCTGCCTGAGAGCCTGCCAGGCCGGACGCCGTCAAGTTCTGATCGTCCAACGCTGCCTGGAACTTGTTCACGGCGCTCCTCGACCGGTGACTGCGCCTCACCACGTTCTCCTGGTCAGCGCGCGAGTTATTCCCCTTCTTGCACGGCATCTCGTCAGCCACGTCTTCATCATCGTCCTCAAACCTGCGCTTCTTCCCCCGCTTGACCCCGCCCTCAGCTCTGCAGCTTCTCTCGTTGACAGACTTGGCCTGCAGGGGAGACGTTGACTTGCGCGAAGACGACGGAGAAATCGGGGCTGCGGATGACTTGCGCGGCGAGGAAGAGAAAACGTGAGATCCGTTTCCGTTGGTGCTACCCCCATTCATTCTGCCTGCCTCGCCGTACGCATCCAGACCAGCCTCGCCTTGGGAAGCTGAGAACGGCGAAAGGTCCAGCGAAGACGCCACGGCAGGATGGGACTGGTCCAGCACGGGGAAGTGAAACCCGCAGGTGGGCGTCAGGTTCTTCAGGCATCGCTGCAGCGCGGTCAGGCGCTTCTGGGCGGCCTTCTCTTCCTCCAGGGCTTTCCTGGAGGAGGTAGGCGACGATTTGACCGAGGCCAGAGCTCTATCCTTGCTGCCACCGGAGGCACTTCTCTGGTGCCTGGCAGATCTCCCTCCGCTGTTGTTGGCCGGATGTTTGAGCGACGTCTTATTGCTGCCGTTTGAGCCTGCACCAGGAGAAAGAGCATTTTTAGATGGTTTCAGTTTATTGAACGCGATCTGCGAGATCTTCACCCCGTTGACAATCAGAGGGGCCGGGGGAGATGGTGACATATCCGATGAGCTGGACGAAAGGCCGTTTGTTTTTCCGTTACCGTTGGTGTCTACTGTAGAGGGACTAGCGCCGAGATTTTTCCTGGATCTAGGAGCTGACCGCTCTGGAGATAAGTCTGTTGACCGATGGTCACTCCCTGCTGCGGACGGCTTTCTTGACCCTGTAGGCGTGCAAGAGCCGTTGCCGTTACTTTTCCAAACCGAAGACACAGTTTTGGCTGGAGTTGAAGGACCCGCAACAGATGGCTTTGCCTTGACGACCGACCTCAGTTCCCCTTGGAAACCAGAAACATCAGTCACCCCTGGTGGGGGAGGGAGGCAATCGGACAAGGCACCACCGTCCCCAGACGCCGAACAAGTTGCAAGAGCTTCATCCTTGAAGCCTTTCCCATTCGAATGCTTCGACTTGGTTTTTACAACCGAGGCCAAACGGCTGAGCTCTTGCTCAAAGTGCTGTCGCCTTTTCCGCAAGCTCTCTTGCTCAAACTCCGTGAGGAAGGGATGATTCGCGCCCGTGAAACTTGCCGGGGGAGGGATGATTGTGTCCAGAGACCAAAACCCAGGTTTTACTGACCCGTCCACTTTCTCCTCGCTAATTTCAGATTTACACGGCGATGGTTGAGGCGAGTCCACTGTATTCACATCCAGGTTTTCTTCTTTGTGATGCTGATGCTGAGGCTTCTCATCAAAACTATCTAACACAAGTTTCTTCTTAGTCTTTTGACCCGGAAAATGCTTCCCATTTGTCTTGGGAGGGGCTCCACTCTTCTTCGTCTTTGACTCTCTTGATGAAGACACAGACCGCGATCGCCTCCCTCTGCTATCCTGACTTTCGCTCATCAATGGACCATCAACCGGCTCCTCTTCCTCCTCCTCCTCCTCCTCCTCTTCCTCTTGTCCATTTTCAGCGACAGGTTCCCTTACAACTGAAGGCGGTGGTGAGGGAGACAGGGGACTGCGTGGCGGTACCAGCTCCTGATGATGCTGATGTTGTTGTTGCTTGGTAGGCGAGTTGTTGTTCGTGTCAAACAGGCCCAGGTCCACGGAGTCGCTGGCACTGCTGGTGCTGGAAGGCGAGTCGCTCCTGCAGTTGCTATGGTGACCGTCAGGACACTTGAGGGGGGTGCAATAGTTGTGCTCGGATTTCTGGACAAAAGGAGGAGAGTAAAAAAACAAACATTTCAAGCTACTATTCAAATTGCGCTTAATCCAAGTACCAAGGGGGGATGCCTTGACAAAATGATTCATTTCAAGCAATTTTTATCAATATAGTTGTGAGAGCAAGTCTGTAATAGCACAGAAAATATGCACCAAATATAAACTGAAATCTCAAGTTTGTCTTAGAAGCAAAAGAAAAAAAAGAAAAAAAGAATTCAATAAATTCAAAAACCATAATGCAAAATGACTTCATCTTTACATAGTTATTTTTTTTTTAGAGAATAAAGAAAAACAAGTCGAGGACTTTCTTTAACTTGAAATAACTTAACTTGTAAAACTAAAAGACAAAACTATATCAACAATACTCACCACATGGGCCAGTCTCACCATCTTCGACTCTCGAGGTCGGGGTCGTGCGCTCAAAGCTTTCTTTATTCCACTGGTGATGTAGACCACCGGCGAATGGCTGGAGAGCATGATACATTAGAATTATAGTTACACTAACAGACGCAAAAGTGAGGCAGAATTAGAATTATAGTTAGACTAACAAGAGGCAAAAGTGAGGCGACCAGTGTTGTTCTGTTAAGAAGTGTAAATCAGGCACAGAATTAAAATTATAGGTAGATTAACAAAAGGCAACCAGTGTTGTTCTGTTATTATAGGTAGATTAACAAGAGGCAACCAGTGTTGTTCTGTTATTATAGGTAGTAATTGTTCTCCGTTGGTCAGTTGTTCTGTTAACAAATGTGAATCAGGCACAGAATTAGAATCATAGTTTTAGACTAACAAGAGGCAAAAGTCAGGCAATCAGTGTAATTGTGTTAACCAGTGTGAATCAGCATAGTAATTTTTAAAAACTTTTTTTTATAGTAATTTACAATTACAGTGTGTGTGTCAAAAAGGATCAAATGTATTTTAATAGATTTAAAAAATCAGACAAGTACGTATAAGGTACGTCTCTTGAGGGTGGCATAAAAGTTTATTTCATCCCAAGTTTACATTAAACAGTGACTGTGAAAAGTAAAAAAAAAAGGGAAATGGTACTCCTCGAAATTTTATATCAAACCATAGTATACCGGTATCCTAATAGTATTCCACTAACTCTTCTATTTCAAGAATTAGAGAGAATTCTCTTGATTTGCAAGTGAAAACTAATATATAGAGCAGTTAAAAAAAATATTCCTACGGCTCTATTTCAAAACACATTGACAATGTGTGCTTGACACACCCTGTTGCTTCGCAGATGATTATCTTACTACAAAGTCCGTCTTGGGTCCCATCCATAATGCCAAACCCCACTAAATATGAAGCTAAACATTTTTTTTCAAAAGCAAAAAAAGATTAGAAAGAACCTTTTTAATGTCTCCTTGCGATGAGGCAACAGATATTTATCGGACGGAGAACTTTCAAATGTTAGATTTGGTAACTTAAGGATACTGATGGGTGCAAGCTACCTTCTATCTTTGTTACACTTTTCACATTAATGATCTATACATAATAAATTATACCGACCACTTGCTTGGGGAAAAGTTGACTTTTTTGCTCGAGGCGGGAGCTTGCAGCAGACTCTCTTTGGTTATCTTCTCCGTGGGGCCGGGAAGGCAGTAAGAACTGGGAGCTCTGGGGACACGCTCACGCAGACCGTACAGCGTGTTCTTCTTCCTTAACTCTGCTGCACAGATGAAGCTGGAGGGGAACAAAAAAAACAAAAACCACAATAATAAAAATTATATATTAAAAACAATATTAAAAAATAATTCATTCCAAAAGCGAATTTTAACAAGGAAAGGAAAACATGCAAGCAGCAATTGCACCTCAAACAAAAGATTTTGTTACATTATTCAACATCAACAAGACTTATAATGGGTTTCAAACCTTCAACCAATGCTCTACACCATGTGTCCCAACTTTCGGAAGTATGATATTATTTCATAAACAAAATTGTTTCTTTGACGATTCACTGATATATTTACATGGAAAAGGAAGAAATTGGAATACACAACCTCAAAAGCTTCAAAATTTCAGTAACTCACATGTGGTTGTTTTTCCGCAATGTGTGAAGAACCTGCTCATGAACAGCTTGCCAACTTCCGTGAAGGCCCTGGTGGAAATCACACAAGTTAAAAAAAAAAAAAATTTGATCTTCTTTAAACAACCTTGACCTTACAAAGTCTCATTGCCAATTGTCAACTAAATCACCAGACAACGATATTAACAAAACTAATTTTAGGTCCATCCAATTTCCTAAAGGAAAATTTGTCCGTTTGATACAATATTACTCCAACAAAGCTATATATTATAGAGATTGTGATTTCACAAAAACTTATTCTCTTTTGCTGAAAGACATGAATTATTTTCAACAAGCATAGTGTCATTTTGGAGAAAATTTTTCTGCTTGCTCGCTGTATTCTTTTAATGATTAAAAAAAAAGTGTGTACCATTTTCTCGACAGAACAGTGGAGATCCAAAAGTTAGGATTATGATTCAATATTTAACATTACTCATTGGTCTGTGGACACTATCGCTTAGTGATCTAACTAAAATCTAAAGCAGAGTTCATGCCTTCTATCAAGATTAGATATTACATTCCATAAATCTATTTTGCGAAAAAAAAAAAAATCATATACCTGTGGCATCACATATCTTATTATGTGACCAAAGTTGTAGCATTCCAAGATAATAAAAAAAAAGAAACAATTCTAATATAACAAAGGAAGTGGCTATTTGTCTGATAACCAGCCTTTTGGCTATTCCCCCGATAACCGGACAAATAGCCAAATAGCTAAAGCCCTATTTGTTCGGCTACAACAGGAATAGCCTTTTGGTTATTTATCCATTTACCAGACAAATAGTCACTTCCTATAACAAATGTTCAAACAGGGAATCTGAGTAATTATCTCCCTTAATTCACTCCACAGTCACCAAAGGCGTAGCTCACATTGAGCAACTCCTTGAGCTTGAAACTCGAGCTGCGGTTGAAAATGCACGTCACTATGTCCTCAACATCAACGTAACGAGCTGCCATGGTCATCGTCAGGTGGAACAGAGACACGTACACAATGTCCAGCCTGGAAGAAAACAACACAGGAAGCTGAATGATTGCAAAATGATGCTACTTCTTGTATAGTATACAGTGTAAAAATGCAGCCATAAGACAAAGCCAGTGTAAACGATTTGCCCCACATCATTGAGAGAGCGTTGGCTGACAAGAGTTGGTGATGAGTGGGTTTAACGTACAACATCAGTACTATATAGACTATATTGTGGACGGGCCCCAAGACTGACGTCCGACAATTTTAAGTGCTGGGGGTACCATGACTCCTATCTCAGCCGGTCACATTAAACTGACACCGACCCAACCAGTAGGGAGCGAAATCGTCAAAGAGTCCTGATACTTCTCTGGCCAATGATCCTGAGTATCTTAAGTTTGAAAAAGTTTGGTAAATTCCTAATCGGGATAAAAACATTCAAATAATTTAAAATTAATAAAAATGTTGGTTTAAAAGTTGATTAAAGTTTTCAGGATGTGTTATTTAAGATATCTAGATCACATGTATTCCCTGTGGATGCACCATTTCAAATTGCGTAAAATAGTGGTTTCCCAAGCGGATATCACTGTCACAAAAAGATAAATCAGTATAGATAAAATATATTAACTGCCTAAAACTTCTATGCTAAAAAACACCCAAAAAACAAAGTATTGTGCATCACCAACCATTTCATGTCCATTCTGTGTAGAAACTCCTTGCCGTGGTTGCACTGAGAACAGGCAAACACGTAGAAATGGTCGCCAACCAACACCTGGTCCCGTACACACTGCAGGCAAGCTGGAAGGCCAGGAGACAGACAGTGAGTTACTCAAACACTTAATACGGAATAATAAAAGAAAAAAAAAACATTCTTGTTATCATTTATCTTTATGTTAGCATAAATTTAGCACGCTGGAAATATAAGAACTAGGAGCGTGATAAAGCGTTGTTTTTTTTGTTTTTAAGTCTAACATCAGCAGCAAGGGTATTGGTTCCAAGACAGGATCTATCAGGACTGGAAATGATCTTTAAAAAAAAAAAACCCAGAAAAGTAGAAAAAAACTGATCATTGCTGGATGAGGGAGCTGTTTTCAAGGGTTAGAGTAAAGGGGGTCTTGGGATAGTAATACTCAAAAATTATTTTTATACTTAGGGGAAACAAAAATTTGAGCTTCGGTTTGAGGGATGAAAAATATTATCCACGTAAAGGCAGAAGAAAAATTATTTAAAAAGAAAATCAAAACAAAAAAAATGTACAATTACGACTAATTGGCCTAAGAAAAATCAGATTTCAACCTTAGGCATGAAGATCGCCCTTCATACAATTCAACATAAACAAAAGTTGTCATCACCAGAAAGAAAACAAAAACAAGTGATAGCAAGCAGTACCTTCATGAAACCATTGCTTGCATCTGCAACACTGGAGCATCTTGTTGTACCAGCTGGTCGTGTAATCAGACAGAGAAAAATAAAAAAGTTAGTGATGAAACCGAAAAACAAGAAAAGTTAACTACAAAGGCAAAGAAAAAATGACTCTTAGTGGTACATTATCATTAGTTAATTCCGACCTTAAGATTTAGAACTGCTCTAAAGACCATTGACATTATAAACATGTTGCTTAAGAGGCATGAGAACTTCATAAAAAAAAAATCTATGTATGCTATATGGTACTTTTTATAGATGAGTTATTACAGTGAAATTATATTATTTGTTAGTATCAAATGCATACTGAAGAGAGCCCATGCAAAGTTTGCGAAACATTTCATTTTAGGCCGATACCATACCTTCATAATGAATGACAAATTTCAACTCTAACACCTACAACTGGTTTTCCGTTTATTGTTTACAACTACAGCTGGTTTTCCGTTTATCATTTTTTTCAACAAAGACTAATAATATACTCTTCATACTGAATAAAGAATGTCAACCTAAACTACAGATCGTTTTCTTTACAAGTATCTCACCATCCAGGTCCACCGCAGTAGCAGAACGATTGCTCCACATTGCTGGTGTGGGAAGCATCCCAGGTCAGACTTTTCATCTAAATGTGTGGAAAAGGGGGAAAAATATATATATACATATTTATTTACTGAAAGAATTAGTGAGAATCCATTAATGCACCGAATATGCAGTTATTGATAAAAAAAATTAAAATATCTTTGCAGAGGTCCCGATTTCCCAGCACAGTAAAAAAGCATAATTTTCTGATGATGGATCTAATCAAAACTACTAAAAAAAAAACTTAAAAAAAAACAACTTGCACCCCGTGCATACTGAATCCCTGAGTTAAGGTCAAATGCTTGTTGCTCTACATTGCACCAGCCTGTGCTACAGATTTTCTTTGTGTGCCAACCTTCCGGATTGCAACTTTAAATAAAGTATAACATGTAACTATATAATGTTTACCGCAAAAATGGAACCTAAAAAGTGTATACAGTTGAATTTGCATAAGCTCATTGCCAGAAATCTTTCCCCAGCTATCTCCTTTCATATATTTTCATTACAAAGGGCATATTAACATTTTTCAATTGCTTTGTTTTCAGGTATGCTCTTATAAAGCATCTTACCTCATAGGGAAAACTGCTTTTCATGATTGCAAACTTGTCAGCTGAAAAATAGGTTTAAAAAAAACATAATTTGTGCACAGTAAATAATTATCTAAGTAATAAAAAAAAAACAAGATGAGAATTAAGATTATGTAAAATTTACATGAAATTTAGCGGTAGATTCTTTTCCTGGAGATAACGAAAAATAATTTTTAAAAAGACCATTTAATAAACACAGGTGTTGAATCTTTAAAGTGCTTATGTCTTCCTTTTCCATCCTCATCTTTAGACATTGCAAAAAAGTCAGTTAAACTAAAAGCTTAATGGTTCATCCATTTAGATTCGTGACCATTATATGATTTATTAAAAATTCTTATCACCAATTACGCATATACAAATTAAACAAGTACACTATTATAGGCTAATTCATCTAGACATGCTCTAAAAAAAAAAAGTTGGCATGGATCTAAAAAGATACCAATTAAAATAAGTGCCATATTATTCAAAGCTACATTGGAATTAATATGTCTGATTTTTCTCGCACTTCTCTATTTCTTCCCAAATTCTACATTAAAACAATCTCTAATTACATAATATGATATAAGAGCATTTGACATTCAGTGATGTTTGGTTTAATAATGCTGGTTTAGAAGAAGTACAAAATTAAAAAATCAAAAAAGTGTCCACATAGTTGCATTAGCTTTTCTCCATCACAAAAATTTGAACATTTTAAAAGGGGGAGAAAAAACATTGTTTAACCAAAAAAATAGGGAAATAGAAAATTAACAACCTACCAAGATGGCCTGTAGTTTTAGCTCCACCGGTCTGTAAAAATAGGCAAATACGAATGTCAACATGAAATGAATCGTTTAATCTTTTTTGCTTGAGAAAAAGAGAAGAAAAAACATCAATTTATGATCAAATTAAGAAACATTTGAATGAAAAGGAAAAAAGGAAAAAAGAATTAGGCTGGAAAGACAAATATTTTCACTATCTTTAGCCAACCATCTTTGCACGTTTCTGTGAAATTCAATGCACAAAAGTTTCCGTAAAAGTTTATTTTTAACTTACAGCATGCATATGTTATTTTCTTTTTTTTTCATCCTCTGTACTATAAAAACATGCTAATAGGCACCCAAACTCAAGGAGCTTTCGGGTCAGGCAAGTCTTTCATGGGAAATTCTAAATGCCAAACTAAGCACACAAAATTTACCTGGGCACATGAGGCAAACACACAGATCCTACAGACAAATTTCTGGTCGACCTCATCATCCTCTACCTGTGGCACGTGGCAGTGCTGATGATAGACTGATAGAGAAAAACGGATCAAAACAAGTTTAGACATAGGAAATTTCATTTTTTTTTTTTTTTTTAAATTAGCGAAAAAAAAAAAGTTACTATCAGGTGTCCAAGTTTATATCAATAGAAAGTAAAGAAATTTTTTTTTTTTCTTTTATATTGATTCAATCATTTTCAGTGCCAAATCATAACTAAAGCATGTAGCAAATGGCTTAATGGAAAGGGACTTCAGTAAGTGTGTTTTTCTTATCATTAAGTGTTGTTTTTTTCTCTCTCTCTGAGAAAGCAGTTTTTATGCAGAACATTCTCTGACCCAGCAAAAAGGCTTCACTAGTTGAAATCAATCTGGTTTGTAGAGATTTATAAAGGCTATAAAACACATAAAAAAGTTAGGGTTTTTTATACTTCAAAAAACGCATGTCTTCTTTATTTTAAGTGAAGGAGAGTGGTATATTACATGTAACCGTTGATGCAAAAACCATACACAAGCTAAAATCAAAATTAACTCAACGGAGTCACACCAGGTAGCCACATGTAAGCAGTAAGTGACAGTGTAGTCTAGACATTTATTGAAAAATAAAAAGCTGAAGGTTTCAAATCTGCAAACAATTTCGGCACTATCTTATATTTATTCAAAAGGTATGAATTTTGGAAAAACCCAATAGTGCAACCTCACGAACATTCCTGGCAAAATCAATACACCATTGTCGAGTTAACCACTATTGCCTGTAAACTTAAGACTAGCTCCCACCTCTCTCACAGTTACTGCAGGTGACCATGCTGTTAGACGGCGCTGGCTCAGCATCTCCACAGAAATGACATTCATCATCCCCGTCATCGTGTGCTGGGCAAAGGAACAGAGAAATCAACATTGACAGGTAACCAAAACAAAGACATTGAGTGACGCGGTAACAACCCACAATACCATACGTACAAGATCCATGATTGTTGGGTTTTTTTTAAGTAACAATTATAGCCTGTATATAGTAATAAAGGAACCTTATATGGACTTCTTGTCACCGTGACACACAGATAGAAACAAACCTGATAGGACCACATAGCTTCCCATCCCATATACTATTGATTTGAAATATTTACACACTCATAAAATCTTCATCACAATCTCCATTCAAAACCAAATTGTTAAGCAAGCGGAAATGACTAGATGCCTAAAATCTCTTTTAGATATGAGAAACTAGTAACATCACTGAGTCTTTCTGAGTAAATTTTACTAGACAGTTAAAAATTAACGACTCCTGGAGAAAGAAGAAACTCTGCCATCCAATACCCTGCTGAAAAGTCACAGCAATGTCACATATTACTCAATAGACATATAAATGCACTTTCAAATATTATTTGATATAAGTTTTATAACTTGCAATTTCTAGCACTCACTAGATACTTAATAGTTAATACAGGCAGAGTTGGGAAAGCTTTTTTTATTATTCTTCTAAAGCCATGGCTTTTAAACAACATTAGTAACATAACTAACAATGTTTGAACGCAGAGTACCATGCAAACCTTCTAGCAAGTCTTTAAAATGAACTTGGGCTGTCGATTTATCTTCAAACTCTACATGACAGGTCTTGCTTGCTTCTGAAACCTAATAAACATAGGGAAAAAAATATAAACTTGAAAAAAACATAGATCATCAACTCAGTCACAGTAATACAAACGATTTTGAGCAATATAGAAAAAAAATGTATTTATTTCCATCATATTCGATAACAATAACAGGAGACTGATTATTGATGAAACATAATTGCATCTAAAATTCTAGATTCTAGGATAGCTGAAAGCCAGGGGCCGTGAGTATTACATGGTGGTAAGTTTATGACTTAAGCGCTAATAAGAAGGTTTGGGCCAGTCATATAAGCTAATGCGACGTAATTACAAACCCAGCACTATAGGAGTCGGCATTTGGCCAGTGCAATTTTCATGAACAAACTGTCAAAAGGCAATGTCACCACAGATGAAATTTTTTTTGTAATCAGTAATGATATACACTTGAATAGCTGTGTCATTATAAGCTAAAGCAATGTTGTACTTACAAAGCCAGCACTATAGGTGAATTTTTTAAAAAATGATATACATTTGAATGGCTCTGTCAAAGAGATCCAAAATAAATAATGATTGTAATTTTATACATCATCAAAAATGTCATGAGAAAGGCTTAAAATAATAATAAGAAAAATCATGCAATAACTTATAAACTCACTCTATTGACTTTTACAAAATAAAAGAGCCCATCAGTCCAGCGAGCTAGAAGTTTTTCATTCTTGTTCTTAAAACTTGTGGTTGGCGAAATCTTCAGGCTTGATTTCCGTTTTTCATTCTTTCGAGGCTTCATGATTTTTCTTTGTTGCCAAAACAATTCATCAAAATTCACTGCTTAAAAAGACTTAGAGTGAAAGTCTGGAGAAAAAAAAAAGACGATTCATGTTAAGATTTTCAAGTTCATCATATATGGTTATTTCCTATTCTCAGAAGCATAAGAAGTTTAGCAAACATTTTTTTCTTCTCAAAATCATAGTACAGACAGAACCACGCCATACACGACTATCTCCTTGTCGTCAACTAACAAATTTCCCAGAAAGAAGCGTAACGGTACACTGTTAGAGAGCAAAGGAGTTCAAAAAGGGGCACAGGACTGTAGACAGTCACAGAGTAATAAACCGGGTAAGAAGCATTAATTATCATTATCAACCTTTGTATAATAACTCTGTGATATGTATGGGCGGAGTTTAACATTATCTCATTAAAAAAATGTTATGTCGGGAGGGAAATCACTCAACGCATTAAAAATAATAATACAGAAATATCGACCATTTGTGACACAGTGTATGATTTAACACCTCAATTTATGCAGAAAATGACTATATATATATGAGATGATACAGACCGTTGAAGAACCTCTTATAAACAATGTGGACAAAAAAGTATGGCGTAAATTTAAAACAGGAATACTAGACAATAGAACTAGCAGTGGAATGCACTGCAGAGACTCGGTTGCGAGTAACCCAGTGGAGGTTTTTCACAACACCTGGTCGACCAGTATACTGTTAAAAAGAATGGGTATCAGGGAATGCCGGAATCAGTAATTGCCTTTGGTGTGTGAAATGAAGACTACACGGAACACCTTTTATTTGTCATTTTGTGTACATAAATGAGAACGCTTCGGCAATACCCTATAGATTCTAAGATTGTAAGAAGTTCACCTGAGAACCCAGGTGCAGTTGAATGAAAAATCAGTTCTTCTGCAGATGAAAAGTAGAGATGAGATGAGTAATAAACAGCTTGCCCCCTGGCGCTCCTTAAGTTTTGTGGTCCCTAATCTGCGGGCGATCAAATGGGTGGGTGGGCGTAATTCGATTAATAAAATTGAATAAAATACATGCCAGCTGTACTCTCTGTCTTCTTGTTGTAAATTTTTTCTAGATTGAGCCGGCTATGCTGGGATAAAGCGCTTAAAAATGATCTTCATTATTATTCATTATTATTATTATAATTGAATCCTATTATTATAACAGAAAGTCCTCTGCTGCTACGTAGAACCAGTATTGATGTATGGATGTGAGGCATGGGTGATGACTAAGCAGATACAGAGAAAACTAGATGCAACAGAGATGTGGTTTTGGAGACTTATGCTAAGAGTACCATGGACAGCGAAAATGACCAACAAACAAGTGATGGAAAAAGCAGGTCAATCAAGATCAATGCTTAATAGAATTTATATATAAGAAAGCGTCAAGCATCCTTTGTTGGCCATGTAATAAGAAGGGAGGGATTAGAAAACCTTATAACAATAGGAAAACTAGATGGTAAAAGAGGAAGAGGAAGACAGCGAGAGAAACTGCTTGACAGTCTGAAGACATGGAATGGATGGGCATGGAAAGATCAACCACTATAATATGATTTCAGCTACCAAAGACAGACGAGTATGGAAGGGCATGATCGCCGACGCCATGACGCAGGGCACCTGATGATGATGATGATGATGATAATTGAATAAAAAATAATGCCAGCTGTACTCCTTTTTTCATCGTAATTGGCATGATTTGACAGATAAAAAAAGACAGGGAATGATTCAATTGTAATCAATTGTTTTTTATAAATTTGAACATGGTACAATACAGGAGGGAAAGGGGGTGGAGTTGGGACAAACAAGCACATATGTGTTAATATGTTAAGCGACTAACTTAACTCTCTCTCTATCCCTGTCTCTCAAAGTAAACTCACTTGCTCTGTCTGTCTCTCTTTTTCTATCTCTCCACAGGTTGAGTGACTCCGATGTAATCGAATCCCACCCAGCTGGACATCAAATCCGCCCACCCACCCATTTGATTGCCCACAGGCTAGAGACCACAAAATTCAAGGAGTGTCAAATATAGTGTATAACCACCATGTAAACAGAGTGTGTAAGGAGTACCCATCCATGATGCCCACACCTGTTGCAACAGGTCCCTTGCTTTCATTTCCTAAGCCTAAGGAGTCTATCAATCAGCCCATCTGTCTTAATCACTAAGCCGACTGATTAGCCAAACTAGATCAACATTACTACTAGATCGGTTTCTATGTATGAATCTAGATTTATCTATACTTCAAAGGTATAGATCTAGGCCACACGCCGCTAACACGGATATAGCAACAATACAAATACAATAGATCGGCGACATGTGTCGAAATGTTAACTAGATCTAGATCTACATATATCTACGTCTTCTTTCTTCAAATCAGTGCAAAACTATTCTGACTTTCAGTAGATGGAATTCCCAGTGGTTTGCGTCAGTTCCAATATCCAGTTTAAACGCTTACCCATCGTAAAGATGTGGCTTCTTTAATACTTTTATCACGTTAGAGCAATCAACCAGTAAAGCCACCATTTTGCAATTTACAATCTCGCGCCATCATCAGCTGTTATTTAGCAACGGCGGAATAATTTCATAAAGTCTTTTATTTTATTTTAAATCATTATAATGCAGAAAAAATAATTTAGTATTTGTATTAAAATTGACATAAATATATTGAATGGTTTATGTGTCCGATTTTCTTAGAGAATTGTAGTTTCTTTATAGAATTATTTGATTTAGTGTGATGGGGCTATAAAAGGCTATTGATACTGTAAAGTATTGTTAGCAAAGAGTCAAGTGTCAATATCTTCTTACACTTACGACTTTGCAATTTTGTTACCCTTTCCAAGATTTGTATAGTGAACTATTATCAATAATTGAAAAATATAATCTTGATATGTATTCTCGAGAATGCACACAGACGCTTCATCTTGTGGTGTGAGAAAACTTAGTTCAGAAACTTAAAAAACACAAAGAAAACCAGTGACAATTTAGTATTTAAAACAACCACGATGTCATACAAAGAAGTGAACCTTAAAAGATAGGCTGCTGCGAGAGGAGTTTTGTTTTGGGTTCTTGACCTTAAAGACCTATTATTTTATTTTATTTTTTAAGGGGGGGGGGGCTTGGACACCATGGGCACAATATAGACGTTACCGTGCTGACGTACTGTTAAAAACAAACTCGCTCGCTCCTTTTTCCACAGATTATTTTGATACATCTTTTCTCTTACCCCGTCTTATATTAATTTTTTGTACACGTCTGTTCTTCTCTCTTTTCTCTATCTCTTCTTTTTTCACGCCTATCTCATCCATGTCTTTCTCTATCTGGTATGTATGTTCCTGTCTGTTTGTCTGTCTGTATGCCTCCCCCTCTCTTTCTATCAGTCTCTCTCTGTCTCTGTCTCTCTCTCTCTCTCTGTCTCTCTCTCTCTGTCTCTCTTTCTCTCTCTCCATTACTCCTATTCCTCATCCTCTCTCTCTCTCTCTCTCTCTCTCTCTCTCTCTCTTTCTCTCTCCATAACTCCTATTCCTCCTCTTTAGATGTTCAATGGCGGCAACTAGGCTTCAGTATTAGGCCTATGCTATAAGATGGACATGTACCGAGATACCAGATACACCTATGCTAGTCACATTTTACTGACACAACCAGTGGGGAACAAGGCCTTGCAATAAAAAAATCAACTTCTTAACAATTGAGACACCTAGTCTCCTGTTTTGTTAAGGTTCTGATTTTTCACCAACACATAGTTATATAACTCAGAATTTTTGTACTAGAAAGATTGCAAAGATACCACAGGTCAAGAAAGACTTTTATATTACAGAAGATATAGTTTTATTTTAATAAAAAGAGCCCGAAAAACTGTTTATGGCAATCAGTTCTACAAACCATGAATTCATTATTAATATCATTCACCTCTGTGTTTACAATATTGGGGAAAAGAAATATACACACAGACAAACATACAGACACAGTGACACACACACACACTGGTTCTATAAGGGGTATTTAAAAAAATTAATTCATGAATGAATTCATTCAAAGCCTAAAGGCACAAAGAAAACACATTCTACAAATAAAGACAGATTTTTATTTTATTCAAATACTGATGGGTGTGTACAAATCAGTTTGGAAAAAAAAAAAAAGAAAGAGCTTAGTAATCACTCATCCCCCACAAATTAAAAGTTTTTACTTTTAATATAAACTCACTGCATTGAGCGATTTAAAAGAGCAACACCTCTCAATTCTTACTTTCTTTCTCTATGAATAAAACAAAATGTTCTCAGTGCAATGATTTTGACTTAAACAGTAGAAGACCCATAAAATAGAATGGTAATACCAGGTACCAAAAAAAAATCCCTTAATATAGATAGAGAGTAGTCATAAAGGTATGTTATATCACAGATAAACAAAGAAACTACAGCCATGGATAATTTAACACAGATACACGATTTATCAGGCTGTAAAAAAAATAGTTCTGTGCTTCATTTAAATCACAAATTAATGTTCTGAAATTTAAAACAGTGAGTATGCACTGGGAGAAGATTTATTAAAGAAAATCCTCTTGATGTTCAAGCATCATGTGGCATTGAAAATTCAACAATGCCAACAATTCAACTATTTTGAAACTGTGCTACGATTTTGATATAAACTGTATTCGTTACTTCTCTGATATTCAATACAAGTGTTTTATTTCCTTTTATCTGCTTCAAATTGGACATAAGTTTTTAACAAAATAAGCAAACACCTATAAACACATTTTTAATTTGAAAGTTTAGTTAGATAGATCTCATTTTCGACTTTCTCAACAATATAACAGGCATAAGCCTCACTTATGCCATAATTTTAGCACAGTGACAGTTGGAGAATTAGATATATGAACAATAGCAATCATTTCTTTATTTACTCACATAATCATATTAAAGAGGTATACAAATTTTCCTCAAGTTTGGCTAGTTTAAGTTGTAAAGTTTTTCGGTAGTGGTTTGCAGATCATGCTCTCCAGTCCCTCAAACACGGTATGTGGATCCTGATCAGCATTGATGTGTTGACCTTCCACATAGAAGTCGGAGAGTTCCTCTACATAGGCAAAGTACTGAGACAGGAGTTTCCGAACATTCTCCTCACTGTTCTTTGGGTTGCGCCACAATCGGTCTTTCACCTGCACATTAAGGAATAAATTGTATGATGATGATTGATACAAATCATATTTTATGCTCAGCGGGTTATAACATCATAATGCCCAAAGGGGGATGAATATATAATTTAAACAGAGGTATAATTATTTATTTATACAAAGACAAAGAACAAAACAATATTTAGCCTGATGCATTCCATTGACAGTCTAATGGGTGAAAAGTGTCAAGGGCTCACCATTAGAACAGATAGAATCATGCTAACAAGGCAGACTCAAGTGAATGTATGTTACTTTTGGAAATAGATGACTTATTAACTGTCCATTTTATGCACTATGAGCTCCACTCACTACTGATGTAATTTATTGTGAAGGATTAGAGTTTATAAAGCCAGACTTCTATTGTTTTCACATCATTTATAATTAGTGGTGATATATATATATATACAAATAAAAAATAGTTTCTTTTACCGGTACTCAAATCTGTTTATAAAGCTCATTTATGTCTTTAACCTTAGCCTAATTTGATTGACTCTTACCATGACAAAAAAATACACCCCTTTTGACTCCATGATTGCTATGATTCCTAAAATGATTTAAAACTTTTCAAAATTGTGGTCGAATCCCTTCATGTCTAGTAACTTTCACGTAGTAAACTGTTTAAGCTAACACCACTTTTATTATACAAGATGAACAAATGCAAACCTCCTGACTCCTTGGTGGGTTGTAAAGCATGTGGTATTTCTCGCCAGTGATTGGGTCCATGGCTTGAAGTGTTAGACGTTCAATCACAGAGTCGTTCGGAACATCCAGGAAAAACACTCTGGGACACAGGATAGTTAAAAAGCAAATCAAACAGCGTCCATTAATCAAATAGACTTAAACCAGGAGAAAAATCAGTACACTATTAAGTATGTACTGAGCCATTCCATTTCATCGTTACATTTTTGGGGTGTAAATTTAGGATAAAAAAAGAGAAGCAAGAAAAAAATTTGTGGAGAGTGTCTACTCCTCATGACGTCGCATGGTTACAATAAGGGTGTTTGATAAATGTGTTTAAGGTAGTGGCATTTGAAAATAACTGCAACTACATCAGAAATGACAGTAACTATAACAGATTGTAAGTCAGAAAATGTAAGTAGCTATAATAATAGAGACACCTTGTTATATCCAGAGAGCTTGTCATAAAAAAAAGAACAATAAGAAATAAAGAAACATAACTTCCTTTCCTTCCTCACCTAAAAGGCATTCTGTCATTAAATATACATTAAATTTGTAAAACTGCTAAGTTTACAGTTTTTAATGTCTGGAGAGCTTGTCCTTTAAAAAACAAAACCAATAAGAAATAAAGACAAATAACTTCCTTTCCTTATCTAAAACGCATTCTTTCATTAAATATACATGAAATTTGTAAAACTGCTAAGATTACAAAAAAAAACCAATAAGAAATATCGAAATATAACTACCTTTCTTTCCTTATCAAAGAAGCATTCTGTCATGAAATATACATTAAAGTTGTAAAACTACTAAGATCACAGTTTTTAATGATGCCTTATTTCTTCTGAAGGCATGCTGTGTAAGCACTGACCTGTTTGGCCGCAGGCCTGCCTTGTCCAGCTGTTCTGCTTGCTCGCGAGTCCTGGGGTATCCGTGCAGGACCCAGCCCCTGGTCACACAGTCCAGCTGGCACAAGCGCTCCTTCAGGATGTCCAGCACGATACTGTCGGGCACTGGGGATACACACCGTTCAGATATTCATAGAGTGATAGGCGGAAAAAATAGGCGTCAAATAGAAGAATAGTATCAGAGTACTGAGATTATGGCATAATTGGTCGTTGTAGTGGAGTTGGTTAAATCAGCACTATATAAGCTATATTTGTGGGCAGGCCCCAAGACTAACATCTGAAAATTTTATGTGCTGCTACACATGAGACAGGGCGGGGATGCCATGACTCCTGTCCCAGCCGGTCACATTAAACTGACACCGACCCAACCAGTAGTGAGCAAAATCGCCAGGGCTTGAACTCGTACCTTTGCGTCGGAAGCCAATGTTCTACACCAGAGCCACCCAGTACAGAGCCTATCACATAATTGAGATCTATGCCGAAATGCAAGTGATATGTTGTTGTAAAGGAGAAAACTACATCTATCTAAATTAACTATCAGATTGAAATGCGTTACTAGGTTTTCGCTTTATCTTATTAGAAATTTATGTCCAATTTAAAGTGGGAATAAGGAAATGAAACGGTTTCTACCAGTTAAAACCGTAGCACTGCCAATAAACTGATGTATACAAAGCAAAAGAAAAAAATTACAATATGATTTCTATGATTTGTTTATAGACAATTTAACAATAATGTAAATGAGCATAACCACACAAGCGAAAATACAATTTGAAACAAAAAGGAATGTAGGAATAGAATTAAAAAAAAAACGAGACAAAAAGCTTACTCATCATTTCTTTTTCTACATAAGGTTTGGCCGCCATGCCAGATTTCGTCTCCTGCGCGATGGCTTGCTTGATCAGATGTCCACAGGCCACTGCAGGAATGATCAAGAAATATTTTTACGCTGGTCAGATGTTTTAAAGTGTGTATTATATATATACATGTAGAGTATGAGAGAAAATAGAAAAAATGCTGCAAAGAAGACAACAATCAAATCTAATATACATTACTACATTGTGCAAATAAAATTGAACCTAGACTGGAAACACAAAAAATGCTGTTATTGTGTACTTTTGATAGAATACTTATCAATGAACTTTTGAAGTCCATTAAACCAAGAGTAATCTTATTTCATTTCTATCTACTGACAAACAATTATTTGAGTTAAATAGACTAAGGGTGGAAACACAGTGGAGGTCGCTTCCCTACAAATCGAACTAAGATCACAGTTTTTAATGATGCCTTATTTCTTCTGAAGGCATGCTGTGTAAGCACTGACCTGTTTGGCCGCAGGCCTGCCTTGTCCAGCTGTTCTGCTTGCTCGCGAGTCCTGGGGTATCCGTGCAGGACCCAGCCCCTGGTCACACAGTCCAGCTGGCACAATCTCTCCTTCAGGATGTCCAGCACGATACTGTCCGGCACTGGTGACACACACCGTTCAGATAATTGATCATAGAGTGATAGGCAGAAAACGTAGGCTTCAAATAGAAGACTAGTGTCACAGTACTAAGCTTATGGCATATGTGTTGTTGTTGTTGTTAAGTTGGTTTAACGTCTGACATCAGCACTATATAGGATATATTGTGGACGGACTCCAAGACTGACGCCTGACAGTTTTATGTGCTGCCACACACGAGACAGGCTGGGGATACCATGACTTCTGTCTTAACTGGTCACATTAAACTGGCACCAGAGCCACTCAGTACAGAGATTATGACATATGTGAGACTTATGCCAAAATACAAGTGATATTTTGTTGTAAAGGAGACAATGACATCTATCTAACAACTTTCAGATTAAAATGCGCTATTAGGTTTTTCTTTGTTCTTTTTAGAAACTAATACTGTATTATGCTTTCGGTTTATCTTATTAGAAACTTCTGTCTTATTTAAGTGGGAATAAGGAAATAAAATGGTTTCTACTGGTTAAAATGGTAGCACAGTGATAATAAAGAATAAATTACAAATTGATTTTTATTCATTTTGTTGTAGACAATTTAAAAAAATGTAAAAAGCATAACAAGAATACAATTTGAAACAAAAAGAAATGTAGGAATAAAATGAAAAAAAAACGAGACAAAAAACTTACTCATCATTTCTTTTTCTACATAAGGTTTGGCTGCCATGCCAGATTTCGTCTCCTGTGCGATGGCTTGCTTGATCAGATGACCACAGGCCACTGCAGGATTGATCAAAAAATATTTTTATGCTGGTCAGATGTTTTAAAGTGTGTATTATATATATACATGTAGAGTATGAGAGAAAATAGGAAAAAGGCTGCAAAGAAGACAACAATTAAAATTAATATGCATAGTAGGCTACATTTTGCAAATAAAACTGAACCTAGACTGGAAACACACAAAAATGCTGTTATTGCGTACTTTTGATAGAATATTTATCAATGGACCTTTAAAGTCCATTAAACCAAGGGTAATCTTATTTTAGTTCCATCTACTGACAAATAATAATTTGAGTTCATGAGGCTGAATAGTGTATTGTAATAAATAAAATTAATCGTATCAAGATGTATATAAACTAGATGTTGATAAAATTAATGATAAGAAAGATGAATCCATCTTATTTAAAAAAAAAATGTTCCTTTAACTTTAGAACTATATATATATTTAAAATATTTTTTTTTTTACTACTGTAAACTGTACAGTATATTGTTTTGTATTCTTAGAGCTGCACCCTAACTTTAAAAAAAATTTGTGTGTGCCTTGCATATGTATACTGTACACTTTCTATAAGAAACAGACATAGTTTTACCTTGGACAAGATTATACTTGTTGGAGAGAAGAGCAGCTTGTACTTTCTTGCCGCTGCCTGTAGCTCCCAGCAGAATGACGCGAGGAGTGTGAGGTGCATTTGATCGAGGTTGGCTGCACAGGAACGAAAATGCTGTGGACAACAATAGATTTTATACATTGTAAGAGAGAATATAATTACGATATAGGACTAGGAGATCTGTAACAGTTTTTTTTTTGTCGTCTTACTCTTGCAATCTTGTAAAGCTAAAATGACTCATTTGTTTTTTGGGTTAATATAATAGCCTGATCAAACCTGAGACCTCCTAATCAACAGTCACAATTTCTTCCGACTAAGTTTCCTCATCTCCATTTATATAGACTTAACAAAGTTATCACTCACATCAATTTAGTCGTATATCTTATAATGGAATATAAGCCTAGGATTTGTTAAAATTTTACCTTTTCCCATCATGCAGCAAACTTCCATTTCAAACAAAAATAAATATGAAGTCTTGATCATTAATAAATTACCAAAACTACCCCAAAATAGTGCCCACAGAAGGCATAAGCTTTAACCCGTTCAAGCCTTGGCGCTAGCACTCCTTTTTTCCTGCAGGGTGTGTTATATAAATTCTATAATTTCCCCGGTGATGTGGTAACTAAAAGAAAGAATGGCAGTTATAGTAACATATTACAAGATTCATTCCCTTAGACCACTTTAATTTCTGAGGGGAAAAATGGTGAAGTTTGACCCTAGCGTGCCAGCAAGTGCTGTACTGATCACCGCATAGATCTGCGTCGTGAAAGGGTTAATCATGCAACATGAAAAGGTTAAACGGCAAATCTGGCCTCACCCTGAGAAAAGACGTCGGCCTTGGGCTGATCAGCATTGACAGTCTTGACGACTTGACCATAGCAGCGCAGGATGCCGTGCAGGTGTCTGTGGTAGAGCACCAGGCGTTGAACCATCGCCTCCTCGCTCTGTCCCACAGGCTCTTCCAGACGTTCCTGGACCTCAGGGTTACCAGGCCAGTCAAATGTTGTGTGGTACACGTCTGGGAGGAATTAAGGGAAAAAAACATTATTTTTATGTTCCGTAGGTATTCTTTAATCAAAGATGGGTACAATATAACCAGCACATGTGTTGTGGGAAATTAGAAAAAAAAACAAGTCATCCCTTATTATTTTTATGTTCCGCAAGTATTCTTTGATCAAAGATGGGTATAATATAACCAGCACATGTCTGGGAGGAATTAAGGAAAAAAACACAGTCATCCCTAATCATTTTTATGTTCCGTAGTTATCCTTTAATCAAACATGGGTACAAGATAACTGACCCATGTCTGGGGGGGGAAATTAGGAAAGAACGTAATCTCTTAGTCTTATCAGTTTTATGTTACATGGGTGTTTGGAACTGAAAGAATCATTTGATTAAACGTAAACCTAAGATAAGATTCAACCCCCTGGGGCTCTTGTTTCTCATTACAGAGCACTATCAACTGAGCTATATGGATGTGGTACCCTGATAAAAGGCTTTAACTTTCGAAAATCTACTTTCATCAATCCCTAATAGTTTTAAAGAAGATGGTATCTTTCTTCTTTCTTCTGCCTTCCTATTTCGCTTTACTCATAAAGCAATTTCACTCACCCCCAGTTTTTGTGTCAATCCTTTTCCCTGCAGCTCGCTCAACAAGAACCGTGTCTGGAGCTTCCAAAACAACTAGTAGAAGGGAAAAATACAAAAAGAAGCTATATTTAGATGATAGTCAATTTCTGTTTTAAGTCTCTGGTATACTTGTTGTTCCAAGTGTCAGTTAAAAACAATTCATTGTCACTGAGCTCCAATTTCACATAAGTCATGTTTGTTACTTTTGAGATAGTCAATAACAACTGATTTATTTCCCTACTTCTACTTCAGATTGCACACAAATTTCTAAACTAAAAAGATCAAATAAGAATCTAATGGCGCAATTTAATCAGGAAGTTTAGTTAGATAGATCTCATTTTCACCTTTACAAAAATATATCAATTGCATTTTTGGCATAAGTCTCATGTATGCCATAATCTTAGCACAGTGATGACATGGAGACAACATTTAATGAACAAACGGTAACAGAAGTTTACTTTTTGTTCTTAAGAGTTAAAATTCCGAATGCCATCCCAGCTTCTATACCACTGTAAATTTAGTCAAATACTCACTGCAGTGTTTGGGATAAATGCCATTCTCCTGCATTGCCAGAGCCTGATCCCTGGTCTGGGGGAAACCTTCCAGGACCCATCCTTTCTTTACAGCATCGTACATATTGAGCCGCTCTCTCAAGACTTTGATCCACAAAGCTGTAGGAACCTCCTGAGACAAAAAAAGATGTAACTTTGAAAAAAAAAACTTTGAAGAAGGGCAATGGAAATATTGAAATGTGACAATGATAAATGATGAACTTTGCTTTAGCCAGCTATCACTCTTGTATTGCCGGATTTTAGCTTATTTATAATAGCTTAATAAGAAACCTTCCAGGACCCATCCTTTCTTTACAGCATCGTACATATTGAGCCGCTCTCTCAAGACTTTGATCCACAAAGCTGTAGGAACCTCCTGAGTCAAAAAAAAGATGTAACTTTGAAAAAAAAGGGCAATGGAAATATTGAAATGTGACAATGATAAATGATGAACTTTGCTTTAGCCAGCTATCACTCTTGTATTGCCGGATTTTAGCTTTTTTATAACAGCTTAATAATAATATGTGGGTCGCTTGCCAAAATGTCAAACATTACTGGTCCCACTATGTGGCTGCTCGGGTTCAAAGAGTGAAAAAAAAACCCAAAGATTATTATCTTTGAAAAATTTAAAAGTAGATCTTTCAATTACTGAAGGTTGAATGAAGGTTTAAAATAGGTACAATACTACAAACCAAACTGCCAAAAAAAACTCTCTTTTGCACTATCTTAACACATTTTGGGCAATGTGTAATAGGGCCTACAGATTTACATGAACACTACCTCTCCTTCATTGAGGAATGCGTATATCTGGTCTCTGATAGCAATGTCTGTCTCTTCTACGAGGTTCTGCACAGTGAGGTGAGCGCATCGTAGTTTACCACACACCATCTTCCCAATAGATCTTTTGCCCGAAGATGGAGGTCCAAGGATGATGATTTGAGGCACTGTTGAGGCATAAAGGACAATATAGAAAAGCAAAGAAAAACAAAGCAAAAAAAAATATAACTTAACCACTTGAGCCTTAGATTTTTTTTAAATGCTTGAAGAATACTCAGATAACCACTTTTCGTATAGATTGAACGAAGGAAGTAGACAACATACAACTAGGCTATTGCCAAATTTTAATTTTTTTTGGTTGCCCAATAGTAATTAATATGTTGAATTTGAGCAGTAATACTGAGGAAGAAGAAAAGGTGGGACAAATAAGGGTCTGGTTTGACTCCAGCGCACACTGGTAGCATTACAGCTATCAATCCCAAAGTCAACCCTGGGACATCTAAAATATTTAAAAATCATTTAAGCACTGTAAAAATTATAAAATATTTGTGTACTAACCACTTTTTTATTTTACTAAATTTATATGAAACAAGTAGTGATTTAAAACAATTTAGTGAAAATGAAAAAACTTCTTGACAAAAGGATGAACTAGAGGTAAGAGGAAAAAAAAAATCAAACCTAATAGGCTACTACAGTTACAATGTTCATGTATGTCTTTAAAGGAATTGTGTCACAAGCTGTTTAGATGAACAGATATAAAAATGGTTAACCTAGAATTATAATTAAAGGCTTTTCATAAGCCACCTATATGCTGTAGTTTTTGTGCAAAAATATGAATAGGCCATAAAATGCCATAATTTCAATGATTTTTTGTCAATTCTATTTTTAAACAATTTGAGTTGAAATAATTTTATGTCCATTCCTGAGATCAACATGAGCACTATAATGTATTAAATTTTGCAAAGTGCATATTACCATAGTGTCTTTTTATTCATGACTTTGACATGAAAAAAAAACTTTACTAGGAACTTACCATCATCATTCTCCTTCTTTAGCTGACTGATCAAATATGCAATTGGGTCTTCAGGCCTTGCAATAACAAGCTGTTCAATTAGTCTCTGCAGAATCAAAACAATTTGATGTAAAATTCATGTTTCCTTTGAAATGAAGGTGTGTCTATACGCACAATATATAGTATTTCTGCCTAAATATTGCAATACAACGCCTTTCTGTAATAATTTTTATCTACGCTGAATAGTGTTTTTTCTCCAAATTAGACTCTCTCTCACTCCTAGGTTCCCCAGGGAAATCCTATAAGAGGATTTTTCCCCAAACTTTGCTATGATATAGACGTTTTTTTTTTGAAGAAAAAATAATTCTTTGATCGAACTGTAAGACAAAACAAAGATTTCTACTAGATCTAGTTTTGCGCTTGATAGGTCTCAAGAAAGGCTTTTTACAATTTCAAATAAAATTGTTGTGATACACAGTATTTCTATCAATTTTTTGGATTGAGACACTGTAATAGATCTTGTGCGTATGGCAAAATTCGGACATATACACCATTATCAAGATGGTGTGTATATGCCTATAAAGACTCAGCCCTATAAATAAAATGAACCTTTGATTTTTCGCAGGGACCCGAGCAAGTCTAGATCTTTATAGGAACAATAACATTTGGTTAATGTGCTATTACATAGCATTGGTATTCACATTTTATTTCTGGTACTAGATATGAGGTTTATGGAAGGTAAACTTTGTTGGTTCACATGCACAGACTATGGCTCCTAAAATAAATTGCAAGAGTACCAGGGTCTTGATATAAGCTCTAAGAGATCTACAAATCTAATCTAAATTAAATCTAGATCTAGACGTTTAACTAGACTTAGATCTAAGTCTAGATCTACTTCTGAACCAAGATTTACCTTATACATATCAAATATTCCATGTTTTTCAGCATATGTGGCAAATTCAGGAGGAATCTTCAATGGACGTTTTGTTTGATCCATTTTGAAGTTTCACTGAGATGTTTTACACTGAAAGAACCAAAATTCTTCTTGCCTCAAACCCGTGTTTATGCAGGTTGCTACGACGCCATTAAAATTATGCTGTAAAACTGGAATCCGGAGCAAGGGTACAAAAAAAACATTGTTGTGATACACATACAATAAAAACATCGACATGTAAAAGAAGGATCAAAAATAGTTTGAAAACAATTTTTTTTCGAATCTGCAGAGAAAGGGAGAGAGAGAGAGAGATAGTGTGTGTGTGTGTGTGTGTGTGAGAGAGAGAGAGAGTTTTTACAAAGGTCTAGCACGGCTATATTAAAGGCGGGTCTCAGAACTAACGCCTGACAACATTACGTGCTGCAACACAAACAGTGCGGGGATATAAAAACCATATCTCATTCGGTAACATAACACAATGGACACAGTCATGAAGTTTATTTATAGATTCATTTTTCTGTAATTATACTGAAACCGACCCAACCAGAAGGAGACAAAATATGAACCTACTAGACATGAAAAAAAAAAAACCAACCCTTGCAGTCATCTCATATTAAATTTTTTAGAATAGTGTGGTATAAAGAGAATGGGACACTGTTACACTGCTTTACGATTGCTGGAACAAAAATCGCTCTGACAGCTGCTCACGACGGACTATAAACAAATATAAAGGGCGTCAATTCTTTTCTTTTCATATAGCCTGATCTATTTGAAAGACAACATTTTAACGCATTATGTACGCCTTCTATTTCACTACGTTTTCCCACATTTAGTTTTCTATGTTCTTTGTCATTCTTTTTTTCTGCCTGTGGGTTACTGGTGCCTGTAGTTATTTCTCCATCTGACATACACTTCATACGCTTTTGCTTTGATGTTTTTGGGACACTGAGATAGATGGCGTTTAAGGAATGCTAGGTTTTTATTTGCTTTCTTATATGTGTTGGTAATGTGTTCCCTCCAGTTTATCTGACTATCGATGGTAACTCCAAGGTATTTTGCACTTCCTGTTCTTTCGAGTTTGGTGCTGTGTATAAAATAGTCCTTGGTAAAGATAAACTAAATTGGCCTACATCATAAAACATGGCTCCTAAAAATAAATTGTGAGAGCACCAGGGTCATGATATAATCTGTAAGAGATCTACAAATCTAATCTAAATTAAATCTAGATCTAGATTTAGATCTAGACCTGTAGCTAGACTTAGATCTAAGTCTAGATCTACTTCTGAACCAAGATTTACCTTATACATATCAAATATTCCATGTTTTTCAGCATATGTGGCAAATTCAGGAGGAATCTTCAATGGACGTTTTGTTTGATCCATTTTGAAGTTTCACTGAGATGTTTTACACTGAAAGAACCAAATTTCTTCTTGCCTCAAACCCGTGTTTATGCAGGTTGCTACGACGCCATTAAAATTATGCTGTAAAACTGGAATCCGGAGCAAGGGTACAAAAAAAAACATTAAAAAAATAAAAACATCGACATGTAAAAGAAGGATCAAAAATAGTTTGAAAACAATTTTTTTTCGAATCTGCAGAGAAAGGGAGAGAGAGAGAGAGAGAGAGAGAGAGAGAGAGAGAGAGAGAGAGAGAGAGAGAGAGTTTTTTCCTATTGTCCAACACGGCCATATTGAAAACAGGTCTCAGAACTAACGCCTGACAACATTACGTGCTGCAACACAGATAGTGCGCGGATACATGTATCAAAATCATGTCTCAATCAGTAACATTATACCCCGGCGCATGGAGTTTATTTATAGCTTCATTCTTCTCAAATTATACTGACACCGAACCAACAGAAAAAACGGCCCTTTTGCAGCTATATCACATTAATTTTTTAGAATGGTGCGGTATAAAGAGAATGGGACACACTGTTACATTGCACTACTATTGTTACAACAATAATTATAGCCTATAGATAGGCCCTCTGACAGCTGCTTACGGAAGACTTTAAACAAATATAGAGGGCATCGATTATTTTCTAGTAATTTAGCCTGATCTATTTGTAAGACAAATGCATTATGTACGCCTTCTATTTCACTACATCTTCCCACGCTTAGTCTTCCATGTTTGTTCTGTTTCATTCTTCTCTAAGCTTGTGGGTTACTGGAACCTTTAGTTATGTCTGACCCCCACCCCCTCCCTTCTCTCTCTTTCTCTCTTCTCCACTCCTATTTTCATACCGATCCTTTTATTCATTCACTCACTACTTGCAGTCTTACCTTCAATTCTGAAAAAAAAAAACAAAAAAAAAAAACGAAACATAATCCTACATATCATTTAAGCATCATCTTCGTAATTATGATCATGTGATCCTTCTTTGTCATTTATCTATCTTTTATACCTTGCTTCTTTTTCTTTCGCTGTTTTTTCCTTCCAATTAAAAAAAAAAACAAAACAAGAAAATAAACTAAGGAGAGAAATATCAATGTGTATATTTAGTGATTATAAAAAAAAGTAAAAGTAGGGACTAACAGAGTAACGATAGATAAAGTCTTAGCGAGTTTAGTGAAAGAGATGGAGATAAAAAGATAGAGAGGAGAGAGAGATAGAGAGTGAGAGAGAGAGAGAGAGAGAGAGAGAGAGAGAGAGAGAGAGAGAGAGAGAGAGAGAGAGAGAGAGAGAGAGAGAGAGAGAGAGAGAGAGAGAGAGAGAGAGAGAGAGAGAGAGAGAGAGAGAGAGAGAGAGAGAGAGAGAGGAAGAGAGAGAGAGAGAGAGAGAGAGAGAGGGGGGGGGGTGGGGCGGGGGGAGGGGTGGGGCGCTAAATTGTGGGGGAGAAGGAGCGGAGTTGGGGGGATTCAGAATGTCTAGTATTAAACTATAACAACAAACCTAATTTCGATCCCAATTAAAAGTAAAAAAATATTTTCTTTCTTCTTGATAATCTCTAAGACATTTATGAAGGTAACAATTACACCAACCCTGTTGATAAAGTTACGACAATCTATTATATATCTTCAACTTTTACTATTAATCCTTGTTTTGATTCTCTATAATGTAGTGTGAAAATAAAAAATAACAACAACAGCATCTATTGAAAAAAAGAACCCCCAAAAATATGAAAACAAAAGCACCATACATATTTTTATTTTCACGAAAATCAAATAACATTCAGATATCTTCTGAGGTGTTGCTTTCAAAGTTTTAAACAATTCATTTTCTGATCTATTGAACACATGTTTATTGGCTTTATTGAAGCAAGAAATAAAGAGGAAATAACATGTATTTCGTTAAGACTTTGCCAAATTCCAAATACAAATAAATGCATCATACTTTACCTGTGCACTCTTCCGTTTTTCGTAATTAAAAAACAAACAAACAAAAAACCTTTTAGTTCTAACTAAGGAAATTGAGTATCAACCTTGCAAGTGGCACGGTTGTGTATTTAAACTTTAACTAAGAATGTAACATTCAACTTAAGCTCAAAAGCAAAACTTGACGAAAGATGTATGAATTTCATTAAAAAAAAAAATGCATTAAATAAAATAATATCCTGATGTAGAAAACACAAACATAACGTAACAAGAATGGAATTAACTGACTTGTTGAGACAGGGAGACCAATCGATACACAAATTGGTACCTAATGCACTCCACAATAACAAAGACTTGATAAAAAGTAGAGTTTCCATATAAATGCAGGGCTGTCTTTCGCACATTAAACAAAGCAGATACATGAAAAGCGCTTGTTTGTTGAAAGGAGTATGCATTCAGTAACTATGGGCCTATATCAAAACACGATTCTAATGGAAAATTACTTGCTAAACAATCTTTAATGCACAACTGTTATATATTGAAATTAACAAATGTAAAGCGCTTTGAGCAACACTATGGGAAAGCTGCTATATAAATGCAATTTATTATTATTATTAACAAACTATAGCTTTAAGTAAACCTGTTAAACTGGTTGATACACAATTGTTGTGTGAGTGAAAACTTAATGTAAATTGTTGTTGGGGATGCGGGATCAGAAATCTTGATCTGTACCTCTGTCTAATTTTCAGCAATCAAGTACAAACATTTTTTAGAACCACTTCAGTTGCCAAACTATACTTAAATACTGTCATAAAAAGTGTCTTCTCAGATCAAACAGTCTAGTTATACTACAAGAATATTGATATTCCATAAAAGCACATCTCTAATTTCGATTGAGCAACCATTCCTAAAGTACTACTGTTTTTCTTAACCAAACTTTAAGAAGGCTTAGAAGAAGTCACAGGCAAAGAACAGTTTTAATTAGAGGACGCTCAAACAAATAACAGAGTCATGAGTAGATACCTTCGTTCAAAAAAATATTTCTAGTAACAACAATAAACCAATTTATTAGCAAGAAAATACATAAAAAATGGAAAAATGGTAGAATCAATGTTGAAAACTGAGGCAAAATCAAAGCAAAGCAATGTGTGCTGAAACCCATATAACTTTAAATTCTCACAGTTATCATCAATAAAAACAAAAACTAAAAAATATTTGTATGGCAGGCATGCTGGTAGAAATCCTCATTTTGTTGTCTCCCTATGTATCGTCTTCTCAATTATCTCCCTCCATAGCTACTTCCGACTGCGCCGACACATAAAATAGACCCTGGTTAACGTATTCCCTCAAGTGCACCATGTAAGGCTGACCGAGAATTTCCGCTGACGTTGGAGACTCGGCCAAAGCACGCACCATCTCAAACTTCCCCTCCTTGCTCTCTTTCGAGTGCTCTGTGGTGCGGTCAAGCGCATACTCCCGGAACCCAGGCGTGGAGTTGATGATCTTCTGGCCCCAGGGCAGAGATGCCAGCGTCTCGAGGAGGTGCAATGCCGGCAGGCGCGTGTCAGGGAAGGGTTGTTGCGCGAGACTCCACACGCACGAGAAGGCTTCTGGCGTGCATGTGACGAACCATCGCTCGGTGAGGGCCAGCAGCTCTGAGGTTTGATGTTCTGTCTGAAAATTGTGATCATAATAAAAAATGACGATGATGATGATGATAATAATAATAACAATAATGATGATAATAGTCATGATAATAAT
Organism: Elysia chlorotica; assembly: GCA_003991915.1. NCBI lineage: Eukaryota > Metazoa > Mollusca > Gastropoda > Plakobranchidae > Elysia > Elysia chlorotica. The sequence continues at coordinate 250,222 of RQTK01000199.1, forward strand.
AATAATGAAAAAAAGCAAGGTCACAGTTTGGACATAATATCATAATATTAGGTGTAACAAAAAACGTTTACTAAACTGGGAGCAATAAAGTGCTATAAGTAGCATATTATATTTCTTTAATCATACAAGTATGAACTCCCTATAATGAAATGATATAGGAACTGGGACAAATACCAAATACATGTACATACAAACTAGAAAACATCTAAGTCTTGAAAATCGAGAGAATAATTGGGTTAATTTTTGTGTCTGACATTGCCCGTTTTAAGGGTTGAGCTCTTCTAATGTATTTAACTTTTTAAAAAGTTCTTACTTTATCAAGCCTTTCCAGTGCAAAAAGATTCCAGTAAGTAAAACACTCTTTAGATGTTCATCAAAACATCTATGGGTATTATTATTTCGAAAGATTCATATTAGAAAGTTCACATGTAAAAGAAAAATAAGGATTTTCATGATTTTTAATTTATCTCTCAGTTTTGAATTGGGAAAGCTTTTGGAAAAACTAATTCCTATAACGACAATGATAATTATGGTCTACAAAAATTATTAGAAAAGAAAATGTATGTACTTTTTAGCTGCATGAAGATTAGAATATCAATAAAAAGAATTGCTCCTAAACATGGAAATTCAGAATTTACATGGCATTCACGAAAGATTGATCAACTTAAAACTTTAGAGTTAGAGAAAAAAAAAGGAAAATTTAAACATTTAATTACTCTAATCAAGCAATAAACTTATTGATCATCTCTTGCTCTAATCATGTACAAAAATGTATTGATTATTTCACCAAGTTTATCTAAGGCTGCTTTCCCCTCTGGTGTCGAGGCTATGAGACCAACTGTGTCTATGGACACCCCACGCAAGTTTGGATCTCCGTCTCCAACATTGCTCAGCACCAGCCTCACGAAGTGCTCAAACTTGGACAGGACTTCCTTAGGATGATTCTTGGCCAGGCCACCAAAAAATTTGATTAACCCTGAAGATGAATGTTAGAAATGTTTTACGGTAAAATTAAAAGTTAAGGTACAATGTGAATAACTGCATACATGTATAAACCCTGAAGATGAATGTTAAAAATTTTTTTAAGGTAAAATTAAAAGTTAAGGTACAATGTGAATAACTGCATACATGTATAAACCCTGAAGATGAATGTTAGAAATGTTTTACGGTAAAATTGAAAGTTAACGTACAATATGAATAATTTAATGCATGTATAAAGTAATGCCTTCCACACAGTTAGAGCCTATCTTTGTGCTCTATGTTTCAGTCACACAAAAGGATAGAGTAAATATAATACTTCATCAGCCTAACTTTTATTTTTGTAACAGTAAAAGGACAAGTCAGTACCATATGTTTTTCATTTGATAAGACCTTACTTTTGGCACTAAAATTCTTGTTTTAGTTTATGCCATGTTTTTATTTGTCCTCAATGAGCACTCATATCTGTAGCTGCATAGGATCTCTCAATATAACACATTCAACTCACAGAAAGAAATGTAATTATCTTCACAAAGTAAATAAAAAAACCAAGCGACAGCACCTTGCTGAAACAATTTTCAGATAAGTCAGGAAGACACTTTTTGTTAGGACATAACTCAGTGGTGAATATACAAATGAGCAAACAAACACATTGACTGCATTAAAAAAAGGTTTATTAATTAGAATAGAATGATATTAAAGTGCATTTTAAATACGAAAAATACTTCTACTATAACATCTATTACAAATACAACATAAACGTTAACGTACCTAACATTACATACCGCACAAGAACAGGACCCGACCAAAAGTGCCGAGATCCCAAATCTCTTCTCTATTTAAAGGTAACATTCGAACTTTCTAGAAACCGCATTACTGACAAAAGCTCACAATGAACACAGATCATGAATACACAAAAAACCAACAAACACAGAACCGGTTCAAAGACACGCACAATGACATTTACAAAACACTATTCAAAATATAACACATGAAAAGCTATCCTAACATTACCCCCTTCCCCAGTTAAAATCAACAATTTTAACGGTACAAATAAATGTATCAATTGAATTATATATAACAACTGCCCTCTCTCAGATGACCAATTCTGGAAGAAATATACAAAAGAACAAATGTGAAAATATGTCAAATCGTACGAGACACAAGTTTTATTTTATTTGCATTCATATGAGAGGAGAAAAAAAAACGTAGAAAGTTCTATGCATTGAAAATGTCATGATTAGAGAATATAATGTTCCAACTTGCACCAAGTGTCTCTCCTGAGGAAGAAATCAAACTCATTAATTAGCAATGCCTGATAAGGTAACATTGTTGAAATGCATTATTCATAAGACAAGAATTGTACAATCATTCACAGGAAACGATTTTCATAATTATACACAAGACAAGACCAAGATCACCATGGAACTCAGAAATAATTTTTCTGATTACGAAATAGACCATAGCAAATACCAATCAATTCAAACTCGATTCAGTTTAAATTTCGTACACAAATTCCATATTCTTCATTACAACTTCAACACTTCAAAAACATAGAATTCCAACACCGAATTCCATCTCGGCACAAAAAGTATATTCCATCCGAAAATGCAATATGAAAGTTGGACACTTCATCATCATCAACACTTTTCGCAAGACAATTATATCCAAATTGTAAAAGTTGAAAAGAAACGAAAGCTCATTAAGAACTAATAGATAACAAAATAATGCAGGACGCACTCCTTCGTCCTCATGATTATAACTTTAATAATGGCATATGACGAAAAAAAGAAAAGAGTGACATACTCTCAATAAACTATTTACACAAGTTGTTATATAATATATAACTGTACATGAGTAAGAAATTTCATATTAAAAATTTTTTTTAAGGTAAAATTAAAAGTTAAGGTACAATGTGAATAACTTCATGCATGTATAAACCCTTAAGATGAATGTTAAAAATGTTTTACGGTAAAATTAAAAGTTAAGGTACAATGTGAATAACTGCATACATGTATAAACCCTGAAGATGAATGTTAGAATTGTTTTACGGTAAAATTAAAAGTTGAGGTACAATGTGAATAACTGCATACGTGTATAAACCCTGAAGATGAATGTTAGAAATGTTTTACGGTAAAATTGAAAGTTAACGTACAATATGAATAATTTAATGCATGTATAAAGTAATGCCTTCCACACAGTTAGAGCCTATCTTTGTGCTCTATGTTTCAGTCACACAAAAGGATAGAGTAAATATAATACTTCATCAGCCTAACTTTTATTTTTGTAACAGTAAAAGGACAAGTCAGTACCATATGTTTTTCATTTGATAAGACCTTACTTTTGGCACTAAAATTCTTGTTTTAGTTTATGCCATGTTTTTATTTGTCCTCAATGAGCACTCATATCTGTAGCTGCATAGGATCTCTCAATATAACACATTCAACTCACAGAAAGAAATGTAATTATCTTCACAAAGTAAATAAAAAAACCAAGCGACAGCACCTTGCTGAAACAATTTTCAGATAAGTCAGGAAGAAGATTCTGACAAAGTAAGCCAAGGTTTGGTTTGGTTTTGTTGTTTTAAAGTCCAATGTCAGCACAATTTGGCTATATTGACATTGTGGACGGGCCACAAGACTAACATCTGTCAATTTGATGTGCTGCCACACACTTGACAATGCGGTGAGATATGGACTTCTGTCTCAGCCTGTCACATTTTACTAACACCGACCCAACCACTACAATACGTCAAGACACTGTTGGTAGGATGCAGGATGTACAAGATTAAAAGCCACCAAGTAAATTGCGGACAATTATCTATATACCACTTGCCAGGTAAGACTAGACTGCCCATCGGATTCTGCGCCACATCCGCCATCATGATCTCCAGCTTCTCGACAATTCCCTGCTCGTCCAAGAACTGCAAGCCATGGGCTGAGGTCGCCAGGTCTGACAGGAGTTCGATGGCGTTCAGCTGAACAAGAACGTCGTCGTCCCGGCCCGCTTCGTTCACCAGCTGCCGCAGGAGTCCAGCATGTGCACACGCTGTCAGCGCCTCTGGATTTTGTCGGCTCAAGTCGATGGCAATCTGCAGTCGTTAAGGGTGAAAAGTGAGAAGAAAATAATATGCAATCATGTGGAAAATTGTTCTTTCAGAACAGATTAAATGGCGCAAAGTGTCTCACTTAAAGATCCAAGATAAAACATGATGAAATATATCTTATTTTGAACAGTTTCATTTTTACTACTTAAAGTATTGTTGTTTAGTGTCCAGTGTCAGCACTGTATAGGCTATATTGTGGATGGGCCCCAAGACTGACATCTGACAAGTTAACGTGCTACCACGTGTTGACAACTTCAAGGGAATGACTACTATTTTACTAAGTTTGTCTTGCAGTTGTTCGTACTGTCCCGGCCCACTGACTCTATTGTCTCAGTATGTCTTGAACAGAGTATAAGCAGCAACAACAACACCCATTGAATCAGTGAGTTTTCCCTCTGTGGGTAATTTCTCAGTTAGTCTACGGCCTTTTAGATCTGAATGTTAATTTGAAATGTTGTTGGCTTTATCTAAGTTTAAGGATTTTCTTAAGTCTCTACGTCAAATCATAGTATAATTATGATATACCCTAGACAAATTACAATTTGAGGTGCTGAGGCACTTATTGTTGAGAGCAGATGGTTCAACACTTCTCCACAAAGTCTCTGTTGAGATCTATAAAAAGGAAACTCAAATTCAATCCTAAGCTTTCATTATTTTTTTTACATTTAATTGTCTCTATAAGTGAACATTAACCGCTCTCCCCCACTCCCTTGGCCATTTTTTTTCTTCGGTTGCCACCAGCATAAAGACCAAAAGAAGTACACAATGCTATTGGTTATCTATGATTATAACTATACCCGATTGGTTATCTTTGAATAAAATTATACCTGATAAACTCTGAATCGAGTGACAGCATTTTTCTTCATGGCTTCAGAAAACTGTTTTATCATCGGTTCTTTGAAAATAACCATCAAACTGTTGGGATCTTGACCTGGTCGAGAAATCAAACATAGATAAGATAAGATGATTCTTTATTATCCCATAGGGAAATTTTTCTTGGTCAAACATACATAAATACACCAGTTGTACATGTGTGACATAAAAAATAGTGATGATAATGATGATAATAATGATAATAAAATATAATGAGCGATTTAAAACACACAACTCTTCACGCATATACAAGAATACATTTAACACTGCATACAAACACAAAGTTCCCGACTGCGATTGTCCCGACCCGGAGACCAGCGTTCGCCCCGCTCTAGGTAAAACTATTTTGCAGCCGCCTAATTGATGCTGGTACAAATGAGTTTTTGTATCTATCTGTTCTTGCTCTTTTTGATATTAGATTGTTGCTCTTTTTGACGTTTTGTATTCACTATGTAGAGGATGGTTTGTGTCTGATGTAATACATTTAGCTTTTTTAATTACTTGTAAAAAATACATGTCTTTGAAAGACGTCATTTCACAACAATAATTCGGAAAGCTTTCTTTATTATTGTTTCTACTCTTTGCGAGTGGGCTTTTGATAGGTTTCCTCCAAAACATGTAATTCCAAAAGAAATTAAACTTTGGATACAGGAGACATAAAAGATTTTCATAATATTGTAGTCGACATCGAAAGACTTTAATTTCCTTAAAAAATATAGTCGTTGATTAGCTTTTTTAATCAGTATTTCAATATGCGCGTTAAAGGAAAGTTTACAATCAATGGTGAGGCCAAGATATTTGTATGTGTCAGCAACTTCAACTTGTAAGTCCTTTATTTTTAGGGGTGTTAAAGCAGGTGCCTCATTTCGTCTAAAATCAAAAAATCATCTCTTTTGTTTTATTAATGTTCAGATTTAAGAAGTTAATATCGCACCATGACACAAATTTGTTAATCTCTTCAAAGTAAAAGTCTTTGTTGCTTGTTATTGTTCCGATTAGGCAAGAGTCGTACGCAAATTTAATTAATTGTGTGTTTGTGCCTTTTGTCTGGTAGTCATTGGTGTAGGCAGTGTATAAAATTGGTGAAAGCACACAGCCTTGCGGTGCACCTGTTTTTGTGATGATAGTTTTGGATACAACACCATTTATATTAACATATTGTGGTCTCATTGTAAGAAAATAAAAAATCCAGGCGATAACACTGACATCAACATATAAGTCATACAGTTTCTTGATCATGAGATGGGGCTGTATAGTAAAACGTAGCTAAACAGCACCAACAAAATAAGAGGAGAAAATAAAAGAAAAGAACAATTAAAGTTATAAAAAGTCAATGCCAGAAATGTTCAGGTGCTTTAGAAGTAAATGATGTAAAAAAAATTATATATATATATATATATATGCATATAAAAAGAAGAAAAATCAACAAGGACTAAACTCAAACTCATCAACCTATACCTAATATTAATTTGATAACATATATAAGAAAACTATTCTAAACCCTAAATTGAAAAAACACAAGATCACTAAGACTGTGTCTTTCTCCAACGAAATGAAACATACTAAAGATACAATTAAAGAAAACAAAAAAAACAAAAAAGAAACAAACAAACAAGTAATTTATTTTCAGTGAGTTCAGTCGAGTTGGTTCCTTAATGCCCTTCGTCAGCGGCAAAGTTATACAGTATCTAGTGCTAAGACTCAGGTCTGGCAATTTTACGGGCTGCTTCACAAAGACAGTACAATGCAAGACTCCTGCCTCAGCCAAAGACATTATACTGATACGGACTCAACCAGCAGAAATTCGGATAAATGATTTCAGAACGATCGTGAGTTTCAAACCAGCATTTCCCAATTGGGAGATATAACTTCTACAATTTGTGCCGTTCCACACCCTTGGATGTTAAACTGACTCAACCACAACTACCAATTCATACCCTTGATTTTGAGTGACGCAGACAGTTACTCACCAATGTTAGCGATTATCGAGGCTGCTGCCGGACCAACATCCAACGCATCTGAAGAGAGCTGCTCCACCACGGCCAGCACAAGATCCTCATATTGGCTCAGCTCTTGTGGTGCCTCTTTACTGATTCTAGACAGCTGGAATATTTAAAAGTACATGTACATATATAATCCTAGATTCATAGCCCATAGTCAAGTAAACATAATATATTTAGACCCTATGTCTTGAATCATTCGCAAAGTAGATTATATGAGCTACTATTGTGTCTGAAAAAGTAAAACAATTATCAATGGTGATTTGAACTAGCTCTATCCCTTTAAGATCTTACACAAAGTTAGAACCATAAACAGATGTTGAAAAAATGATTACAAGATCATAGCATTGAAATGTAATAAGGAAATTATACGGAAACATTTTAAATAAATAATTAATGTTACTGGCTATACCTCTGACAAGCACAGGGCTTTAAGCGAGTCATCTGGCAATTTGATCCAGGCAATCAGCTGTGCGCTGAAGTTTTCCAGTACTGCTGAGGCACTTATTGTTGAGAGTAGATGGTTCAACACTTCTCCACAAAGTCTCTGTTGAGATCTACAAAAAGGAAGCTCAAATTAAATCCTAAGCTTTCATTATTTTTTTACATTTAATTAATAAATCTCTTTATGTGAACATTAACTGCTCTCCCCCACTCCCTTGGCCATATTTTACGTCAGTTGCCACCAGCATAAATATCCTAAATACAGATTCATAAGCCTTCTGCCTTCATCACTTACTCCACCTTCTACATGATAATTGAATATGAGCATCTATAGATATAGATCTATGCCATGGTTAGATTCTCGGTATAAATGTAATCTTTAAAAAAAAAAGGCATGGGTAAAATGCAAATGGAAGCAAATATGCAAATTAGGTCCAAATTCAGACATTAAGTCATTAAATGATCTTGTTTTTCTACTCTTTTTTGCTTGTTTTTGTTTGTTTTTATTGATAATTATGTTACTTTTGTTAGATTTTTATACAGTGGTAAAGTGAAGAAACTCAAGATTAAATTACAGAGAATCAACAGATCAAAAGGGAAACATTCCAATATTTCATAATCAAGTTCAATCATTAGATTCAATACTTTAAAAAAATAAAAAAAATTTTGACTCAATATCTAGATTAGATATAGAATCTAAATCTAATCTAGAATCTCGGTCTATGTGGAAACAGTGGAATGACTTGCGAAATGAAAGCGAAAGTACGCAAAATTGATTGCTCCTCACCGATCCTGTGTGTTTAAACACTGAAATACGTTTCCAATGGATAAATTAGGAATTATTCTCCGAAGAGCTGAAGGATGTAACGCAACTAATGCAATTTTAAGTTCTTCCAAAGCCTCCGTTGCATTGTTTAGACTAATTTGCGAAAGTCTTTCGACCAGCGCAGAAACAGCTGCCTCGGACGCTGCCATCTTGGTTTAAATGATTGTAAAAAACTACAACTGGTTTTCTTACGAAATTCTTGCACTGTTAGCGTTCATAGAAACAAAATGGCGACTAAAATAGTCTGTGTCCAAAGACTTTGACTCATAAATGTAACCAGGGCGTTTGTCTTTAACTATATGACAATTGAGACCGATCTCTGTGCTGCAGTTTGAAAAACTGTATTGTTTATTAAAACAATCTTAAATAAACTAGAAACACTTCAAAGAGGTATATACTAAAAACCTAGTACAGCTGATCTTGATCTACGAAGTATAAAAATTAGATTCAGACTGTAACCCCAGGATATACGTTGGATATAGCATCTCTTTCCTTTAAACCAGAAAGGAACGATGTAAATACATCAATTCATTTGTGAAAATGGATTTAATTTGGTGTTGGTGTTCAGGATAAATCTTAATTACAAGCCGAGTGTAAGTTTATCAGACATAGTACGTGTACTTTGAACTAACATGCCACTTTTCCCAACGCCAAAAGATCTCTGTAAACCTGAGCTCAAAGAGTTTATGGGACATAAAGATGAGGTAAGTGCAAAAATTGATATCCGATTTAAAGTAGGAGTAAAAGCAACCCATTAAAAAGAAACAATACAATGTTAACGAAAGACAACAGCAACCTAACAAAATCTTCTTCTACTACAACAACAACAACAACAACAACAACTACTACTACTACTACTACTCTACTACTACTACTACTACTACTACTACTACTACTACTACTACTACTACTACTACTACTACTACTACTACTACTACTACTACTACTACTACTACTACTACTACTACTACTACTACTACTACTACTACTACCACTGCTGTTACTGCTACGACAAAAGGGTAAAAGTTAGCTAGATCATAGTTCATTCACTATGTATTCCAATAGTTTCACATCTTCTAGGTTTCTTGAAGAATATTAAAGTGATTTAAAGCAAAACCAACATAAAAAATAACCGCAGCAACATCATAATATCACCACATTATTGATCATCATCATCATCATCATCATCATCATCATCATCATCATCATCATCATCATCATCATCATCATCATCATCATCATCATCATCATCATCATCATCATCATCATCATCATCATCATCATCATCATCATCATCATCATCATCATCATCATCATCATCATCATCATCATCATCATCATCATCATCAGCAGCAGCAGCAGCATCAGCAGCATTATTATTATTATCATCATCATTAACACCATCCTGCTCCTCCTTCTACTGCTCTTCCTCCTCCATATCATCATCATCATCATCATCATCATCATCATCATCATCATCATCATCATCATCATCATCATCATCATCATCATTAACAAAATACATGCACCAAGAGCATAATACAAAATCAAAACATCACCGCCACCAGCACAACAGCAACAAGCAAGCAAGCAAAAGCTAGTCTTCAACGATAACAGCGACTGTAACAACAAAACTACTCTGTAATCACAATATTCGAACCTCCAGTTAACTCTACTGGTACTGCCTATCACTCAGGTCAATTCGGTGAGCTTCTCCTCCGACTTCCTGTTCGTGGTCACCGGCAGCGATGACGAGAGGGTTCGGCTCTTCAACGTCAAAACCAAGGAATGTGTCATCAAGCTCAAAGGACATGAAGGTGCGTTCGTTTTTTCGTGATTTTTGCTTAGCATCCTACGTCAGCACTTCATCTATTCAGTGTTCCTCTGTCAGCGTCATCGGTTACGATGTTTGCTGCCCCACTTGATGCTCGATGCTTTGCAAGTAAAAGCCCAGACTCTTCTTGATGTTTTCAATGTATGATGTTGGTGGTCTTCACTTTTTGCGTATCGGCTGAGCTCTGCCTTGCAGGACATTTAGCATCAACCCTGTGTCTGTGTGACGGCATGCATGCCCAACATATCTCAGCGTTCTTACAGGCTTTTTTTGGATGGATCCAAAAACACAATTTATATCTGACAATTTCTGCGTGCTGCTACTAAGAGTCAGTGTGTGGATGTCATAGCAAATTTGACCGACCGAGGGTTTCGAACCAGGAACCTCATGATCGGGAGATCAGCGACTCTGTATCTGTCTTTCTCTCTGTCTCTGTCTGTCTCTGTTTCTGACTCTGCCTTTATCTCTGTCTGTCCAACTGTCTCCACCCCCCCCCCAAAAAAAAAACAAAACACCACCACCTGCCCCACCATAGTGGAATCCTGTACCGATTGTTATTGTCTCCTCCCCACACCAGGTGCCATCAAAAGTGTGTCTGTCTTTATCTCTGCCCATCTCGCACTCTCTCTCTCTCTCTCTCTCTCTCTCTCTCTCTCTCTTTATCTCCCCCCCCTCTCTCTCTCTCTCTCTCTCTCTCTCTCTCTCTCTCTCTCTCTCTCTTTCTTTCTTTCCTTCTCTCCCCCCCCCTCTCTCTCTCTCTCTCTCTCTCTCTCTCTCTTTCACTCTCTGACTTATCATACTGTTAACATAATAGAGGTATACACAATTTACCCAAAAGTCTGTACGAAATTAAAAGTAATCCAGATTCGTTGTTTGTTATTTACGCAGATTTTCATTGGTTCCTGAAAATAAATACGATGGTAGTTTATTTATGATAAGCAAGGGGACAAAACTCTAACAGATCTAATGCTACATGTATTGTATTATTCAATCAGAAGTTGTGCACTTTCCTTGTGGATTTATGTAGATTGGTGCCTCAGACGTAAACTTCCATCAATGAAACTAATTAAAACAACAACAACAACCAACAAAATAAAACAAAACCCAACAACAGCCGGTGACTCATTTCTGCACTTGCATCCATTTTCTATGCGAAGGGAATTAAGCGATGTAAATTGAAAGTTTGACTGGGCAAAGCAGTACTCTCTCTTAAAAAAGAATGCGCCAAAAATAGGAGGTCATACTGTTTATACATTACATCATTGAAAATATATTGAGCACACAGAAGAATATTCATACTGAGGACAAATTGCAGTCTTGGTTTCTTATAGGAGGACATTGAACTGAATTAAATAGAATTTTACTCGGAGTAGAGGGTCTCATACATTATAGAAATACACAAACATAATAGTGAAAAGGTACTTTCAGACAAAATCCAAAATTCTTACACAATCTCTGGGAGTTGATACTACAAAATGGAAACGGAGTATACAATAGTTAATTAAATTGACCCACACTATCTGAAGTAAAATACATAAACATTTGCTTTATATATGTGTCCATAAAGGCAA